>OW121699.1:16802500-17402500 GCA_933228785.1 Lasioglossum pauxillum
TGATCCGTGTTCGCAGCGTTTCAGAAGGCACGTAGTGAAGAATCATTGTCGAATGATATAAAAATGCTTTCCCAAGGAGTCTAGGACGAAGATAGTTACGGTTCCGATTATCGAGCTCGTTCCATTCCCATTAAAGCTTGACTCGGTACACCGGGGGGCAGTACCGTGGATTCCCCGCCCCTAGCTTCCGGATCATTGCTGGCTGCTTCGGAAGCCTTGAATCGTTTGTATTTCCCTGAAATAAATATAAATAAATTTAATCTCGTTATTTTTATAATACGTTATGATATACATCAGTCACTTTTGATGGTCGATAGGTTTAGTGTTAACAAATAAGTTTTGCTAACACTAACAAAATATACATATATAACAATATATATATATATATATATATATATATATATATTTTGATTACTATATGTCACATCTTTAATTACAACAACTGTTCGATTATCCGAACCACCTCGGTCCCAATTAGTTCGGATAATTGACGCCCTACTGTAATAAATTTGCGATTCTCGAGGATTTTTATGTAAAGTAAAAATATTTTGCATTGATTGTGGGCAGCGGGGGTTACATAAAAATTGATTTCATCCCTTAACGACTTTGTTACATTGAAAGCAACATTACAACATTCTTGAATTTTTAAAATCTTTTCCTGTTTTATAATCCACCCAACCAATTTCTTCGTAAATGCATAAAGATCCGCAGTCTAATGATAATTTTGTAAAAATTAATTATAGTACAACAATAAATCTGGACTCATTTTAAAGCTTGAAGCCTCTACTTTCGCAAACCATCGTCCATATTTTTCTGGGATATTCTCACATGATACAGCAGATGAAAATCTGAAGACACTTTTTTGGTTGACAATGCTCTAAATTGAATCGTTTGTGAAAACATCAAAACAACATTTTTCTGAATGAATCTATCAGTGATTTGATAATTGAAGTTAGTGAAATAAATATGATTGAAGGTACTTACTAGCTAGACGGACCAAAGTGACACCCCACCAAATACTCCAACCCCATCCGACCAGGCAGAATAAAACGGTGAACAATTGGCCCACCCCAACCACCAGATTCACCACGAACGCACCTAGCCTCGATTTTATTCCAGCGACCGCTGAGAATCTCGGTTGACCTGAGCACAGGTTGAAAATTCCGCTCCAAACGGTGCCTGAAAAGTCAAATAGTTATTATAAAAATAAACCAATTCAACCCTCTGAGTGTTTAATTCACCCTATACGATTTTTGCACAGCTGGAACCCAATGCTCAATCAAATAAAACTCAAACATTTGTGTCTTTTAATCTTCTCAGAATACTGTATGTACTATTGCCATAATATCATAATTAATGTTAAGGTAAATGTACCTATTACTACGGGTGTACGTTTTACTGCGGAATTTTTTCCCACAATGAGATTAAAATAAGTAAGCATAAATGTTTTGCCCTGAATAAACTTGTACAGTTCAATGAGAATGTATTCTCGTTGGCCAGGCAAACAAAATTGTCAATCATTCACCATATTTTTATAAGCTTCTAATAAGATCATTTTCTTCTATCTCGATCACCAAAGGACTGCTGTTTACATGATTGTACATCCTTTATAAGGTTTATAATTATTTAGATACATACCTACTTCGATACAATAAAAATATGAAAAGAAACTTCTCTTGTCTTTTTTGTAAACAAGCATCACGTACATTAAAGTGAAGGAGGAGTTCATTACTGCGGCGCAAGAATCACTAGGTATGTCCCTAATACTGCGGCGTGAATTGTTTCGAGCTTTACTTCAACCTACCGTTTTAGGTTAGGTACCTATTCGATACACGTAAGTAGGTAGGATACGGTTCTAGATAAATAATAATGTAGGTAAAATAGGAAGATATGGCAAAAATTAAATCGAAAAGTAATGAAACAAACAATAACAAAAATAAAGAACGAAGTAAAGTGAAATGCAAGAAAAGATCTATTTATGGAAGTGGAACCTTAAAAAACAAAGAAAGAATGGAGATTTTAAGAAAGAAAAAGAAAAAATAATTGAGAAAGACAAAGGACTTATTTCTTAATTTAAAACAGTTTCAAACTAAAGATATTAAATATTACTCTAATACTTGTTAAGAGAATGCATTTAGTTATTTATGTGATATTATCCTACGGTGTTAAAATTAATAAAAGGTTCATTCATTTAAAATGTAATGTAACGTGTACCTAGATAGGTAGTTTGTTTCCGTATGCTCGTATATTTCGAATTCTAATCCGCAGTAATGGGTACGCAGTAATTAGTACGTGGATTTTTTGTCCGCAGTGATATGTAAAAAATGTTATGAATTTAATTTTTTAATATTTTCTTACTTTGTATTTAGTTTTGAGGGCCACCAATTTTTTTTGTATTCCGAACACATTATTCTTCTACAAAATACTTACACGTATTATTATTTCATGATAAATTAGGAATAATATTAAAGTAAAGTACGATCGAGGCATGATACCGCAGTAATCGGTACAGTTACCCTACATAATAATATTTTGCATAATAAGTGAAGTAGATTTACCAGAACCGGGCAGTAAAACGTTCCAAACTAAACAAAACCAAGCGAGAGGAACTGGTAAACACGGAATGGCGCCACGCATTAGGGAATTGTGCTCCACCAGAACGTCCGGTATCTTTGCCTTCGGTTCCTGTTGTTAAATATAAAGATTTTTATTTATTAATAATTCAATATAAATACGTTGCAAATCTATACTTATTGTTAGTGCAAAAACATGGAATGTAGAAACTATTTACGATATAAAAGCGTGAAATACTCGGTAAACGGAATAAAAGAACATCGGTAAATTGTGTTCAAAAAATCAATACAGTTCTCTTTCGGTATAAGACGATGTTTTTTTCGAACCCGCAAATTCAAAAAATTATGCAAGTTTGCACTCACATGAAAAGTAAGTTGTGTCTAATGCAACCCTATTTTTTGTGCTACTTCTCGCAAAAAAAAGATGAAGTCAACCCTTGATAAAAATTTCAATATTTTCTTTTTCGCGAAATACCTCTAGAACAACAAATGATATTTAACAAAATGTTGAAACGAAAGTTGCTTTGTGTTATTGTATCTAACAAACTGTAGTGTTAAAAAAATTTTGTTTAAAATGCAGTCTCACAAAATTCTGCTCGTCTTTATAGTATACAGTAGAATGAATTATATTCTTATTATTGAATAGCTAGTGTATTATTTTTATTATTATTATTATTTAATCATATTTATTATTTATATTGCATCTAATATGAAATATAGCCGAGCGCGAATATTAAATTTTACCGTAGAATTGCAACATCGAATAGAAGACAGTACATTATTATACAATAACACCATACGTTATGTGTCACTGTTACAATAATTTAAATTTCTTTTTCTTAAACAATTTCTTGAACAATGGGAGAAACAATTAAATTTACATTTATTTTAGTGCCCAATCATGACTAACAACACAATATCATTTTATTTCGATGGATTTTGTTTGAAATTTTTATTGCCAATTTTAGTCAATATTGTATGGTAACATTAAAAATATTTTGATAGGACATACTATATTTAATTATTTTTAGTGGTACGTTGTCACGAACAAAATAGGACTTACTTATATCATCTGCATAGATATTTGTTTCTCGAATAATCTTTTATTTTGAGTAGTGAGTACTACATGCTTTCAGAGTAAAGTATTTTGTTAGACCCTACACATAAGAGACATGTACTCAATTTGATTCACCTCTGATAGTGGGGGTGGTGCGACGCTGGTAAGACTGTGCTTGGCACGTATACTTCTTGTGCGTTCTGCTTCAGCCTTTTGCTTGCAGCACTTGCACCTGTCGAACAAACGACGACAAATCGCGCCGAATCTTCTTTCAGGAGGACAACAGACAGCAGCCTCAGCAGGCGCGATCCTTGATCTTCTTGAGCAACACTTAATTTCCCTGAGTCTTGTGCACCTGCAATAAGTAGACAATTGTACAGGTTTTGCACTGCAAATTCACCCTTTTGCACATCAATTTCACCCTTTTGCAAATCAATTTCACCGTTTTGCAAATCAATTTCACGATTTTGCAAATCAATTTCACCATTTTCCAAATCAATTTCACCATTTTGCAAATCAATTTCACCATTTTGCAAATCAATTTCACCGTTTTGCAAATCAATTTCACGATTTTGCAAATCAATTTCACCATTTTCCAAATCAATTTCACCATTTTGCAAATCAATTTCACCATTTTGCAAATCAATTTCACCATTTTGCAAATCCATTTCACCATTTTGCAAATCCATTTCACACTTTTACAAATCAATTTCAACCTTTTACAAATCAATTTCAACCTTTTACAAGTAAAGTACAGTAGGACCTCGATTAACCGGCATAATCGAGAGACAAACAGCCCGGATAAATTCAGGCCCGATAGAATCCGATAGATAATCGAGAACCAAAGGACATAATTACTATCTACAGTATATTCCAAAATAATTTTTTTATTTTTGAAAATTTATGTCCCTCCATAATACAATCATATTTAAACGCATATTTGTTTATAATCGGGATCCGGTTAATCGGGGTCCTACTGTATTTTTAAGTAAGTTTTTATAAAAACAATCAAATCAAATGTAAATTAATTGTTAAGAAATTTGAAATCTTATTTATTGCAAAGATGCACATGAAATACTTATTCAACAGTAATTACCTATTAATTAACTTTGTAATATATGAAAACTGTGTGTAGATATGTATATTCAAAATATTCCTTGTAGCCATTTTCTGATTAATAAATTTTTAGAATGAAGGTACATATGTACATATGTATTTATTGAAGCGTATTGATTATTGAGTCTTATGTTTCAACGACAGTGTTCACATGATTTAATCTAAATAAATAGATAATTAATTTTAAATATTCATTATGGGTGAATTTGATATACGAAAAGGTGAAATTGCTTTGCAAAAGGGTGAATTTTAAGTGTAAAATCTGTATCGGTAAGAATTTCTGGTGAGTAATTCGTGGAATTGAATTTGATATGGTTCGTGAATCACATTTCCTGTGAATGTTCCATCGCTTTCCCTAAACTAAATAAACAGTGACTCACTAATCAATTTCTCGAAGTAATAAACGTAGAAAGCGTAAAATAATAATTAGTGTTAATGTGTCGATAAGACGTTCATCGTGGCTATTACGAAAACCTAATCTGTGTTCTAGGTGAAAGTCGATACCATCGGCGCGTAATCTTTTCAAATTAGAACACTACAGGGTGTCCCAAAAATGTTGTATTTAACAAATTTTTAACATGAAGGTACATATGTATTTGTTGAAGTGAATTGAGTCTTACGTTTCTCTTACAGTAATGACACCGTTCACGTGTGTCTAAATAAATGTGTGTGTATAATCTAATCTAAATAAGTAAATAATTTTAATTATTCTTGACCCTTTGCACTTCTTTGTCGAATGTAACTCGACATCGGAGAAGGAAAAATGTAAATAAAACGAGTTTTTATATGTATTTGGTTCTTCCTTTATGCATTTAATTGTCTTATTTTTTAGCTATAATAAAAACAAATATAAATTATAAGAAAGTTTGAAAGCTATATTTAATATAATTAGTAGACAACATTGTTTAAAATAAGTAGCAGTCGAGGAACTGTCTTTTGAAGTAAATTTTAAATGAAACACTTCAAATAGTAGGGAGTTGTTGGCAACAAAATTAAAAAATAATTCGAAGTGCAAAGAGTTAACAATCTCGATTTAACCATTTTTCTTATTAAATTCGACTTTAATTCAGCTTGCACTGTTTATGGATACAAGAGAATGTACTTTCAATTTTGGCATCGGTTGCCCGTGTAACTCAAATGATGAACAGCATCGAAGCTGCAATAACTGAAGCTTCAATTGTGGAAGCTCGTCTTGCAGCTTACGACGAAGCGCTTGGCAGAATTAGAGAAATTATGGCTCGTGTAGGCCAAAAGAATCAAGCTAATCCTACTGCTAACAGTATTGCAAGACTTCTGCTAGATCAGTTGAATACAGTCATTGTAAGTAATATACGGGGTGTCCCAAAATTCCTTCAACAGCCGGAAATGGCAGGTTCCTGAGATCATTTGAAGCAACATTTTTTTTTGCAAAAATGTTATCCGCGGCTTTGTTTAGGAGTTATTAACGAAAAACACGGACCAATCAGAACGCGACCTAGACGCGAGTTGGCACAGTCGGCCCGGCGCGGCGCACAGTGTGCCGAATGGCCTTTTTAGCTGGACAAAATTAACTTTCAAATAAACAGAAACTAACTGTGCCAATATTATCTAAAATAACCATGTATTAAAACCCTTGAATATTAAAACTTAAAATTCTTTTGTTGTATGTTTACAGAGCGTCTAAACTTCACCTAAAAGGCGGACGCCTAACCTATAAATGAATGGGCACATTGCCATACGCGCTAGAAATATATTAAAATATAATAAGGAGTATTTAAATTTCCTATGTATGATGGATATAGCATCTCAAAACATGTACTTTCACTTTAGTAATTCCAAATTATCGATAACATTCCTCTATTTTTGTAAATTACGTGTCAAAGACGGTACTTATTTTTCCACAGAAACGCCCATGTTACTCCTCTTCGTTAATGAATTAGTATATGCCCCACGTCGCCCCACGCGATGATTTTTACATTATTATAAAGTAGAGATTCTCTAGTTTATTGCAGTACCAAAATTGGCTTGCTATACGTTGCTATACTATACTAATTTTTACAATGAAGTTACGTCGTTTTGCGTTCACGCTCGTGACAATCACAGCCCGGGCCGGGCTTAGTTTTAGTTATTACTTTATAAGTTATTAGTTTCTAGCAACCGAACGTTCCTATTTAATACTTTCATTTTGATTTCTGTTATTTCTTTTGTTTTATTTGTATTTTTATGTTATTATATTTTTAATTTTTTATTATATTAAAATAATAAACAATAATATACAGCAGATTACACTGTCCAACAAATTCAAACTTTTTTTTTACTTTTCGATTCTCACTATGCGATTCTTATAGAGTTTTTCGCGCTGATTCCGAATCTGTTTTTAATTTTTTTCCTAGACGCATAGTTTTTGAGAAATTTGAGTTTGAAAAAATGACCAATTTTTCAACTTTGAACAAAGATTGTGATGTTATTATAAAAGATATTGTATTGTTCTTTACATAAAAAGATTCTGTAGACTTTCCCGAATCCAGTGATATCCAATATTAATGCATTATGATTGTTTAAACATGTTTAAACAATGATTAAAGACGGAAAGACACCACTTTTGCACCAATTTTTGCGGATATTTCTCAATTTATCTCAAAAAATAAGGGTCTAGCGGAAAATCGAACTACACCACGCGCTAGAGCAGACTTTTATCTTGAGAAACCACCCTTTCAACTTTCCAAAGTCGACGTTTTTACCGAACCAGAAAGCAAAATATCTTCGCCCGACACGAGCTGCCACCAGTGGCGCTTACCGCTAGAAGAGGCGTTCCACGGGATACGCCGCGGCGAACGCCCGTTGTAGTGGTGAGCGCCACTGGTGGCAGCTCGTGTCGGGCGAAGATATTTTGCTTTCTGGTTCGGTAAAAACGTCGACTTTGGAAAGTTGAAAGGGTGGTTTCTCAAGATAAAAGTCTGCTCTAGCGCGTGGTGTAGTTCGATTTTCCGCTAGACCCTTATTTTTTGAGATAAATTGAGAAATATCCGCAAAAATTGGTGCAAAAGTGGTGTCTTTCCGTCTTTAATCATTGTTTAAACATGTTTAAACAATCATAATGCATTAATATTGGATATCACTGGATTCGGGAAAGTCTACAGAATCTTTTTATGTAAAGAACAATACAATATCTTTTATAATAACATCACAATCTTTGTTCAAAGTTGAAAAATTGGTCATTTTTTCAAACTCAAATTTCTCAAAAACTATGCGTCTAGGAAAAAAATTAAAAACAGATTCGGAATCAGCGCGAAAAACTCTATAAGAATCGCATAGTGAGAATCGAAAAGATTTTTGGCTGTTGGACAGTGTTATTTATAGATTGAAACCTTATACTAAACCAAAGAATAATTCTTTCTCGTATGTCTGAATCTCCAAAAAGTAAATAGGTAAATTATATTAACATTCTTTTTGTCCATATTTAAAAATGACGTCTTCTTTGATAATATCTACTACTTGTTAAATCATTCTGTGTTACATAGATCCATTACTAACTTCGTTGTATATTATATTTAATTATAAATCACTTAAAATATATTGTTTAATTAACAAAAACCAATTAAATGTTGTAAAAAGTTAATAATTATTCATATTTTATACAACTGTAAACATATCAATTGATAAATATGTCCATTTGGCACACTGTGCGGCGCGCCAACTTATCTATTGGCTGACTGTGGCAACTAGCGTCTATGTCGCGCTCTGATTGGTCCGTGTTTTTCGTTAATAACTCCTAAACAAAGCCGCGGATAACATTTTTGCAAAGGAAAATGTTGCTTCAAATGATCTCAGGAACCTCCCGTTTCCGGCTGTTGAAGGAATTTTGGGACACCCTGTATGTATAAGATGGTTGTAGTAAAAAAATTTCTATTTTAATAACACTGTCCAACATCAAATTTGTTCCCGAATTACTGTTGGGTCCTTCGTATAGAGTTTTTTGCACTGATTCCGAATCTGTTTTTAATTTTTTCCCTATACGCACAGTTTTTGAGGAACATGACTTTGAAAAAAAACATATTTTTCAACTTTAAACAAATATTGTAATGTTATTATAAAAGATATTGAATTGTTCTTTATAGCGAAAGATTCTGTAGACTTTCCCGAATACAGCGATATCAAATATTAATACATCATCATTGTTTAAACATGTTTAAATAATAACTAAAGGCGGAGAAACACCACTTTTGCACCAATTTTTGAGGACATTTTTCAATTTATCTCAAAAAATAAGGGTCCAGCGGAAAATCGAATTATACCACTCGATAGAGCAGACGTTTATCTTGAGAAACCACCCTGTCAAGTTTGGATCGTCGACGTTTTTTTCGAACCAGAAAGCAAAATATCTTCGCCCGACATGAGTTGCCGCCAGTGGCGCTCACCACTATAATGGTCGTTCGCAGCTCCGTATCCCGTCGCTGCGCCGTATATCGTCCCGAGCGCCACTGGCGGCAACTCATGTCGGGCGAAGATATTTTGCTTTCTGGTTCGAAAAAAACGTCGACGATCCAAACTTGACAGGGTGGTTTCTCAAGATAAAAGTCTGCTCTATCGAGTGGTATAGTTCGATTTTCCGCTGGACCCTTATTTTTTGAGATAAATTGAAAAATATCCTCAAAAATTGGTGCAAAAGTGGTCTCTATCCGTCTTTAATGATTGTTTAAACCTGTTTATATACTCATAATGTATTAATATTGTATATCACTGTATTCGGGAAAGTCTACAGTATCGTTTGCTGCAAAGAACAATTCTATATCTTTTATAATAACATCACAATATTTGTTTAAAGTTGAAAAATATGTTTTTTTTTTCAAAGCCATGTTCCTCAAAAACTGTGCGTATAGGAAAAAAATTAAAAACAGATTCGGAATCAGCGCAAAAAACTATAAGAAGGACCCAACAGTAATTAGGGAACATAAAAAAAGTTGAAATTTGTTGGACAGTGTAATCATAGAGACATGTACTTGACAATTTATTGTATTTATATACAATTTTTAATCTTTCTTGACAAATGTCACTATTAGATATTTCACCGACCTATCAACACATTTTGAACGAAGCTGAACTACCAGGAGAAAAAGAAGAACTTAGTCAAGCAGGTGCTGCTCTCTTAAAAGCCACAGCTCCCTTGCCATCGGGATTTGATAAATTAAGCGCAGTATCCGAGCAAAAGAGACGTGCAAATTTTCTATAATTGTGGCTAGGCACTTGAATAATCTTTTTATACATTTGATAAATATGCTTTAGTTGTTCATGTAATTTAATTCTAATCGATAGAAGACAGCTATGCCTTTCTATATTTTTTGTTTTATAGGGCAACGACGCCGGAGAAATACCAACATCATCAACAGATTTGATTCTTCCAATGCATCAAGCAGTTCACTACGAACTTGTTGATAAAACACTTCAGATAGTAGTAAAATTGATTTGCAAAAGGATGAATTTGGAGTGCAAAACCTACAAGAAAAAACTGTGTGTAGATTAAAAATGAAAGTACATATACATATATTTATTGAAGCGTATTGAGTATTCAGTCATACGTCTCCCTCGCAGTAATGACACCGGTCACGCGTCTCTAAATAAATATACAATTTAAGCTAAATAAATAAATAATTCATTTTAAAGATTCTTAATGGGTGAAATTGATTTATAAAGGTTGAATTTGAATTGCAAAAGGGCGAAAATGATTTGCAAAAGAGTGAAATTTATTTGCATACGGTTGAATTTGGCTTGCAAAAGGATAAATTTGGAGTGCGAAACCTATAGATGCATAAAAAAAATCCGCTGTTTAATAATAATAAATAAATCGAGTCGAGTCTACGAGAGGACTAATTTTTCAATACATACCTGCATCTATTCTTGAATTTAGGCCAGCAGCCAGCAGACCCACTGTCCGTCGCAGCAGCAGGTTGTTGTTCAGTCTCGTTCCTTGTCGTCACCATGGTGGTCCTGGTATTGTTCCTGGGCCAGGCGAGCCCTTTGGGGTGGGTGCGACAAGCAAGACACCTCATGCTCGGACAACACTGGCAACACCGACTCAAGGATCTTTTCCAGCGCGTGAAAAATCTCTCGGGTGGCCGTTCGCTAACGCCGTTCGCCGCTACCAACACCCTGCAATCGAAGGGCGGCCGCACCCCGACCATGCTGTTAGTATTATTAAAAAACGCCTACTCGGCCTCCTTGATCGATCGACTTCACGATAAAGGAGCCTTCGGCTAAGAAAGAATGAAACGACAGGCGTCAATGAAAGGAGCAATAACTACGCGATTAATACAGTATTGATACAGGATGCTTCAAGGACACTACTGGCTCCATAATGCATTTCATCATCGTTTACCTAAGAGCATTCAAATATCTCATAAATCTTTAGAGACGCGACAAAATCGTTATAATATGATAATTATATAGTAAATACCTTTTTTGTAAATGGTATTGTAAAAGAGATTTCAAGGTCTACCACCGTTCTTTTTTTCGATCGATTATAGAGCAAATCGATATACAGAGTGACTTGCGTAACTTTGATACCTATGTAACACTGCACTATTTACATATAGGGTAATTCCACGCGAGATTGGACGCTTTTCGGAGTACTCCGGATTTTATCCAGATTTGGATATACAGGGTGTCCCAAATGTTTGCTGCTTCCTTGAAAGGAGCGATTCCCAAGGTCATTTGAAGTACAACATTTTTTGGACAACCTGTATAGTAGCCTTTTGTGACACATGAACGTAAAGGATTTTTCGGAATTTTAAAAATTGTTGGTTTTACGGATGTGTAAAATTAAGTGTCAAGTTTTTTTTATTAAATCATAACGGCTGCACTAGGTAACAAACCGATGAAAATGAGTGTTTAGGTGATTATAGCGAAGACACAAGAGTATCTAATCAAAATTGTTTCAATTGAAAAACAATTTTTTTCACCATAAATTTTGCAATTGTTTTTGAATTATTGGGAATACTCGCTCATTGTCAATAACGTTAACGTCTTTTTAAAAATGTCCAAATATTACTGCGACAGACTGTATAATAATTATTTGATATATTCTATAGATATTTTGATAAATGTTGCAGCCATTTACAAACATACTATCCTTGAATTTGATAAATTTTATCTGGAACACAATGGTTCACTTTTTCACACAGTGTCCTCTAGTGTAACACAAGAAAATATATTTTATAGCATGATTATAAATTCCTTTTAATGATTTAATGAAATAAACATTTCTTACAAAAAGTAGTACTGCAACACAAATATTACAATAACTACTGAATGTTTCTAACACGTTTCTACTCAAAAGAAATATTTAGAACTACGATACGACATTCGCATAATTAACCGAATTGGTGCACGTAACTACAAATAATTATGTTTATAGCTCGTTCCAGTTTAACTGCAACGCTATTTAGTTTTTGAATCATAAATTACATGATTAACGGATTCCGAAAATTTATGTAAACTTACTGTTTTTCAGAGTAAATCGAAACGAAAATGAAGCTCTATTCAGTTCTGTTATATCTTATGTCTTTATAATTCTTAGAAAAATTTTTCCACAATAAGCGCATGAAATTAGAAAAATAAACAAACTACGAAGTCTAGCAACATTCTTATAGCATGATTTTTTAATAAAAAATCCAACAATACTTTGAACAAAGTACAAAGATACGCAATTAAGTTATTAGTTTAAGAGAATATTTATTAATAATTTACTAATGTTATATCCTGTTACACCTTCTTCTTCAATATTACTGTACTTATAATCTGATTTTCGCTCAAACTCTAACCAAAATTCGTTTAAAATGGCAATAACCATCAATGTCTTATAAAACGTTTTATAATACCTATGCTGCTGGTGTTCATGCAAAATTATTTATTATCATTATTGTACAGACTCCCTCGAGAAGATAATATAAATGAATGTTAGCACGTGAATGAATATTCGTATAAATCTGCATACGAGTAACAAATACATTTACAGATTCGTGTTTAGTGTACAAACCTTAGTAGAAAAAGGTTGCAATTTGTTAAACACTCTAATCGATCGAGATGATCTGTTATATCGAGCTACAACAGCCGACCGGAGATGATTAACACTTTCGACAATATTAAAAGACACCCTAATCTAAGGAATTATATAGGCAATGTAAGGAATTAGGTGGCCATTAAATCTCGTAGCCGCCAAGGTCCGATACACGCTATCGTTAATTAATCACCGAAAATGGTCGCGCAACCAATCACCGTTATCTAAATCGAAGCCCGTGTGACGGTGATCGTGGTACCAATTGAATCGTATCGATTCGTGCATCGTCGCCGCATAAATCCAGCCTGTCCCCACTCCCTGTCCGGTGTGAATTCGCAGAACAAAATGTCGGGGATACGGAGAAATGTCGCGTAGAAATTGTATCGATCGTCGTTAGAGAGCAACGTGCAACAAAATTTCCCCACGTGTGTGTCGGCCTGTTGCCCGGTCACGAACCTAACCCTTCCTTCCGAGTGTCTTCGGCGATTGGTGTCCGCTTCGTATTCGATGAGCGAACGCTCGCTCGGAAAAATCTTACCTTTCGACCACAGATGTTGAAGAGCCGAGACGAAAATGGCCTCACGGTCGTTCGGCGAACCGAGGAACCAACGAAACACGAAGACGTGGAGACGCGAAGAAGCGGGGACGCACGGTGAACGGAAATCACACAAGTTGCGGAGGATGATCGTCGGACAGCTGATCGATTCGAGGTGTTCGTAGGCGAGAAGAAATCGTAACTGTTCAGAGGGTGGCGAGCGAGCATCACGGCTCCGCTCGTGTCGTACGAAGATTGCAGGTGCCGCAGTCCACAGGGGTTGGCCGGACCTCGGTGGACGTAGGGCGGTGAAACGAAGAGGGTGGTCGGCCGAGCAACCGGTCACGCAAAGATTTTCTCCTTCGGCCAGCCTGCACACACGTAGAACAAGGCTTTCTTCGGTTGACCGCGAAATCGATACGCCTGAAGTTCTTTACCTTAACACCGGCGCTTTTTCAACACTGCCCAGTGGACCTACTTCCTATCCCTTTGCCACACGAGCTACACAGTTTTCTTCCTTCCACGTTTACTCAACTCGCGCGAGACCAATTACGCAGAAAAAAAGATGAAAATTTACAGGAAACTCATTTAGATCATCCAGTGAATAGGCGGCCACCCATTTTCTGTATTTTTAAGTACATTCTTATTCTCCCATTTTCTTATTCTCGTCAATAAAAAGTAGTCGATGTTTTTAAATTACGCAAAATGTTCAAAACAAGATGAAAATTTACAAGAAACTCATTTAGATCCTCCTAGAGGATAAGCGGCCTCCCATTTTTTATATTTTCAAGTAGAACCTTATTCTCCCATTTTCATATTCTCATCATTAAGAAGTAGTCGATGTTTTTGAATTACGTAGAGTGGCCAAAACAAGTTGAAAATGTACAGAAAACTCATTTAGATCTTTCTAGAGGATAAGCGGCCTCCCATTTTCTATATTTTCAAGTAGAACCTTAGTCTCCCATTTTCATATTCTCATCAATAAGAAATAATCGATGTTTTTGAATTACGCAGAATGTTCAAAACAAGATGGAAATTTACACGAAACTCATTTAGATCCTCCAGTGAACAAGCGCGGTCACCCATTTTCTATATTTTTTAAGTAGATCCTTATTCTCCCATTTTCATATTCTCATCATTAAGAAGTATAGTCGATGTTTTTGAATTACGCGGAATGGTAAAAAAGAATTAATATTTCCAGGAAACTTATTTAGATCCTCCTAAAGGATAAGCCGTCTCCCATTTTCTATATTTTCAAGTAGAACCTTATTCTCCCATTTTCATATTCTCATCATTAAGAAGTAGTCGATGTTTTTGAATTACGTAGAATGGTCAAAACAAGTTGAAAATGTACAGAAAACTCATTTAGATCTTTCTAGAGGATAAGCGGCCTCCCATTTTCTATATTTTCAAGTAGAACCTTAGTCTCCCATTTTCATATTCTCATCAATAAGAAATAATCGATGTTTTTGAATTACGCAGAATGTTCAAAACAAGATGGAAATTTACACGAAACTCATTTAGATCCTCCAGTGAACAAGCGCGGTCACTCATTTTCTATATTTTTTAAGTAGATCCTTATTCTCCCATTTTCATATTCTCATCATTAAGAAGTATAGTCGATGTTTTTGAATTACGCGGAATAGTAAAAAAGAATTAATATTTCCAGAAAACTTATTTAGATTCTGCTAAAGGATAAGCCGTCTCCCATTTTCTATATTTTCAAGTAAAACCGTATTCTCCCATTATCATATTCTCATCATTAAGAAGTAGTCGATGTTTTTCAATTACCTAGAATGGTCAAAATAAGTTGAAAATGTACAGAAAACTCATTTAGATCTTTCTAGAGGATAAGCGGCCTCCCATTTTCTATATTTTCAAGTAGAACCTTAGTCTCCCATTTTCATATTCTCATCAATAAGAAATAATCGATGTTTTTGAATTACGCAGAATGTTCAAAACAAGATGGAAATTTACACGAAACTCATTTAGATCCTCCAGTGAACAAGCGCGGTCACCCATTTTCTATATTTTTTAAGTAGATCCTTATTCTCCCATTTTCATATTCTCATCATTAAGAAGTATAGTCGATGTTTTTGAATTACGCGGAATGGTAAAAAAGAATTAATATTTCCAGGAAACTTATTTAGATCCTCCTAAAGGATAAGCCGTCTCCCATTTTCTATATTTTCAAGTAGAACCTTATTCTCCCATTTTCATATTCTCATCATTAAGAAGTAGTCGATGTTTTTGAATTACGTAGAATGGTCAAAACAAGTTGAAAATGTACAGAAAACTCATTTAGATCTTTCTAGAGGATAAGCGGCCTCCCATTTTCTATATTTTCAAGTAGAACCTTAGTCTCCCATTTTCATATTCTCATCAATAAGAAATAATCGATGTTTTTGAATTACGCAGAATGTTCAAAACAAGATGGAAATTTACACGAAACTCATTTAGATCCTCCAGTGAACAAGCGCGGTCACTCATTTTCTATATTTTTTAAGTAGATCCTTATTCTCCCATTTTCATATTCTCATCATTAAGAAGTATAGTCGATGTTTTTGAATTACGCGGAATAGTAAAAAAGAATTAATATTTCCAGGAAACTTATTTAGATCCTGCTAAAGGATAAGCCGTCTCCCATTTTCTATATTTTCAAGTAAAACCGTATTCTCCCGTTTTCATATTCTCATCATTAAGAAGTAGTCGATGTTTTTGAATTACGAAGAATGGTAAAAAAGAAATTAAAATTTACAGGAAACTCATTTAGATCCTCCTAGAGAACAAGTTACCTCCAATTTTCTATATATTTTTTTAAGTACAGCGAACTCCCATATACATAGATTGTGAGAGTTTATGCAATCTTCAAGTTTTGTAGACAAATTTTAAGAAAGTGGGACCAAATGAAATACTATTTTTATTGGTAACAGCATTTATGTACTAAACTCAAAGCAAGTCACTTTGACGGAATACTATATCTATTGTTAATAAGTCCCAGGTAGTATCGTGTATAAGAATCATCACGAAGTTAATTAATTTTGAAGCTACATATTTGGAAACTATGTGTAATCCTTAAAATTATCACTCCTAGAAAAGCTATTTTATCGTTTATACTAATTTGACTGCATACAGTCTGCCGCAGTATTATTTGGACACTTTTAAATATTAGGCAATATGACTTCGATGTTTTTTGAAAAGTTAGAACAATTAGTTTATTACATAAAGCAAAGATGCAATTTTACAAAATTTTAAATTGGTCGGAATTGCAGAGAAATACTAAAAGTTGTTCTTCACAACTTTTTCAGAAATCGAACTTTTAAAAGAATTCAAGTCATATATGGTCCGACATCAAAAAAGTCATCGTCGTTTTAGAAATGTCGCAATATCATTGTGACAGACTGTAGATGCCGTCTTTCTTCAATATATTCCTAGAATGTTTAATTTCCAAACTTCATTTCTATAAAAGTGACACGAAATACAAATAAGTAGACTAAGAATCGACTAAGAATCGTAAAATATAAAAATGTTGTTCAGAATGGTGACATTGACAACATTTCTAAAGCTCATTGAAATCTGAAGGAACAACCCTTTTCTAAAAGTTCACCATAATTGCCATAAATTGCCATAAATTGCCATCAATGGCTGTTGTAGATTTTCTGTTGTAAACTGTGAAGCATATTTTAGAAATATTTTTAGACCACCGTTTTGTTACATTTCAATTATCAGATTACAGTAAAATTATATCAGAATATCAGTGTAATCAGTATAAATTTTTGAATTATTTGGTTTAAGTTTTTGTGCTGTATATTTTATATACAAAATATTATTTATATACAATTATTACATGAATAATATAATTTTTATCGATGACAGAAAGCACCCGTTTATTATTCTATGAAATCAGTTTCAAAGGCATCTTATAATTCTTGTTAACTTATAATTAGACACATAATTGGTTCTTGTGAATCCACATAATACCTATCTTATAAAACCAATTTATTTCTACCGAGTACAATTACAATTAATAGTAATTAAATTGGAAGTAGATTATATTTCCGTTCGAGCTGATCAGTGGACAGCGGGTCTTTATGCAAAATAAAAATATTCTACTTCTATTGCAACATACTGGAATGTAATAGAAATGTATGTTCTGTCGTAATATGTTTAATAGATTAAAAATAATGTGACAGTATTTTTAAATTCATCTAATATTTTTACACCTACTCGTTTTTGGCATAAATGCATAAAATCCGCTGTTCGGTGATCAGAGAGCCGAATTTTGCAATCTATTTACCATAACTATTATTTCCAAACTCTATTATTTCTGTTTATTTGCGTTTCTAGCAATTTCGCGAATATAAGTAGCTTCGCTTTCTCTCGCAATTGCTTTCTTATCTGAGGCGCTCGAATTACAGTGCCACGAATAAAATAATTACAGTAGCAATTACACAGAGATTCGGCGGCAGATAAAGGATAAACACTAGCATTGCATTGTGAAACAGACTACTTTCTCGATGTTCTCTATAATTGTTCCGCTTCTTTATTAACTTTACGTAACCGTGTTTTCGTGGTTACACGGTTTGTTAAAGAAGGCAAGTATTTTTCATTACATTCGTATCGAGGAAAATATATCCTGGACTTACATTCAATCAACATAATTTTAAGTTACACGATCGACCGATTGCTGGAGCTAAAACCTCATCGCATTGCAAATTCAAACAATAATAATTGACCAATTTGCAGTGTATCGTGTTACAATATTTGATTTCGATTTCTTTCTACAGGAATTATCAGATGAGATTTCAACAAAAGTAAGACATGCTATTTTCTTGAAATTTAAAATCGTAAAAGTTACATAATTCTCGATGCATTGAAATATTGTTGCAAAAGTTGTTGTATAATTAATGGTTACAAAGATAATGGGTACAAAGAGTATCCGTTTATTCGAAACAAACTGTCCGGGGATTAAACATTTATTAACTCCTTAACCCAGACTCGAAACAAAGATTCTGAACAGAGTTTAATAAATATGTATATTATTAATTTTCTTGACACCAAGAAGAAATTCTAATTTGGTTTTGTTAATGTACAGTTATTGGATAACATGTAGGCATTCAATAGATATACATTTTCTCATTTTTTAGGAAATTACGAACTACAAAAAGAGTTCTAATCACTGAAACCGTGAAATAAATCGTAGGGCACAGGGTTAACAGTTGTAGCAGATGCTTCAGAACGATTCTATCAATTACAGTTTATTACAAATTACAATATAATATAAAGGGTTGATAAAATTTAGATGATCGCAAACGTTTGCTACTAAAAATATCAGTAGTTTAATGAATCGGAAAATAGTTGCTCGATAGAAAGGCTAAAAATATGTCCTAAATAGTTTTATTTCAATTGAAAATTTAATGATCATAAGAAAATTAAATATATCTAAGTTGTTGGAAAAATGTAGTTTAAATGCGCAAAAAGAATTGTGCACTAATCGCGATGTGAATTTGTTTTTTTTTTGTGTGTTTCGTAAAATTTTTCTTTTCGACAACATTGACTTGAGAAAATTGACTGTAACTTTTTATACATCAACACTATCATTATACTTTGTGCTGGCAACTATACCTTTCCAACGATAAATATTTTTTTTGCTTAATTCTCATGCTATGAAATATTATAGCTGAAAAAAGAAACGTGCCCCAACGTATATAACACTCGCTTAATTATAAATATACGCTTGATTCTTAATGTCTTCGCGTCACGTTGCGGATACAGTGGCGCTTGTATCACTAATATCACTATACATAATAGATCGTCACGCGCGCCACGCCGCACCGTCTTGTTTCGGCACGGTTGTCGCTAATTCCCGAGATGTCTGAACGATTTGTCATTAAGAGACAGTGAATGATAGTTGGCGAAGATCGATCACTTGAGTTGAAACAGCGCCGATCTTTTCTTAAGGTGGTAGACTCGTTTCCAGGATTGAAATGGTGATTAAATACGCCTTCTCATTTCTTGATAATTCAAAGATGGGGTTTTTCAGTAGTCAAAAGCGCTAAATAAAAGATCAATATAGGCCGCAACCGTCCTCAAAAGTTCTAGTTTTACGTTTACAAGGCATAGTTTGCATTATTCGGCAGCATGTAGCTGGCGCAGCTTTATGAAAATGGTTACATGCGCAGTTGTAATAAGCTTCCGAATATTGCAAAATAATGCAAATTATGCCTTGTAAACGTAAAAATAGGATTTTTGAGGGCGATCGCGGTCTAGATTGGTCTTTTATCTAGCGCTTTTGACCACTGAAAAACCCCGACACATGCATTATCTAGAAATGAGAAGGCGTCCCGCACCCTTGCAATTTTGAAAAAACTAGTTTACCCCCTTAAAAGCATTTTTCGCAAAACTGTATTTTTCATATTGGCTGTCATGAAAAACTATTGAACGAATTTCGCTCAAATTTTTATGGTACAGTCAGTACATCTACAGTTCTCGTCTAAACTAGAATAATTCTGATATCTGCCATACTTTTTTTATATAAGCTGAAAAAGTTAATAAAATATTACGAAACCTGGAACTTAGCTTTTAAAACCGCGCCAAGCATTCAATTTTCGATATTTTTTTTTTATTCTAGTTCCGACAATAGCCTCAGGTCTACAAATTAAAATACCGTTTGATTTTTTGATTTCAGATGATGAGCGATAAATTCGGAATCATGGCAGCCGTCCACCAACTTTTTTTAGACATGAGTGTCTTCCGAACGGTATAAAGTCGATTCAACTCGTTATTTTTGTTTGAAAAAAATTTGAGATACTGTGAAAATGTCAATAAATGTGTGGTAAAAATTCCAAGATTGTATGTTTTAATGGTTCATAGAAAAAAATTCCCCAATAAAGCGAAAAAAGTAGTAGACTCGTTTCCAGGATTGCAATGGTGCGGGATTCGCCTTTTCGTTTCTCGATAATACAAACACGGGGTATTTCAGTAGTTGAAAACGCTAGATAGAAGATCGATCTAGGGCGCTATCTCCTTCAAAAGTCATTTTTTCGTTTGAGGCGTAATTTGCATTATTCGGCAGCATGTAGCTATGAAAATTGCTACATGCGCAGTTGTATGCTTCCGAATAATGCAAATTACGCCTCGTAAACGAAAAAATGGGACTTTTGAGGGAGAAGCGCCCTAGATCGATCATTTATCTAGAGATAACTGGAAAACTATAAGTGAAAAACCTCATATTTGCATTATCGAGAAATGAGAAGGCGCATCCTGCGCCCTTGCAATCCTGGAAACGAGTCTACCGCCTTAACGGGCCATCTATCAGCAGTATTTTATCTGGTTCGGTTAAATACATCATTACGTTAACCTCAGGCTGTCCTTAATTATGATGGCCAATAATGTGTGGTTACGCCACATGCAACCTCACTCTTTCATTCAGCATAGCTTTCTTCACTTATTACTAAGACATCGTCGTTTATTATACGTTTGTGTCACAAACGTTTAGAAATGTTGAACTGTATTTTCTTTAAGAACGTTAAAAATATTGCACAAATACGTATCGACTATAATATTGGGTACAAAAAATAATAATAACGATTCCAGCATGAATTATATGAGCCGAACTAACACTCACTAGGTTTGAACAGGCAGTTACTTTTACAATCAACTAACAACACATGATACAAATATTCAACCGATAAAATAATCTGGACTCATTCCATAAAAGTTGCTTCTTACGTTGTGATACATTACAACATTATACTGGATCGCATGTACATTATCAGATATCTATAGAACGAACATTCATAAACTACAAGAAACATGAAACTACCTATGCGATATTCGCCATAATTCATTGAAACCTGTGGAAATGTACAGTCTATTGCGAAAGTTCGCATACACGTGTCTGGAATAATTTCAAAGATTTTATACTAACACAAAGGAATTTTTTGGTATTTTATGAATATTCACTTTGTCAGTTAAAAGTGAACAGATTCTATAATCACGAAGATATTTGTTATATGTATGTATACCTGTGGTTGTCAGGAAGAACGCCGCATGTCACATACTTTCACTTTCGAGATATTGTCATTTGAAGTTTTGATCACTAATGTTTTGATATAGAATATCGGTTAAATTGCATTATTTTTTGTGCCTTTAATGACTTTTCCTCTAGTAAATACATAAATCCTATACTATAGAGCTTAATTAATGCATAAACTCAAATTTTTTGAAATTGTGACATGCGGCGTTTTTCCTTGCAACCACAGATATATGGACCGTTTGAAAGTGGTGTAAGTCCATTTTTGAAAAAATGAGATATCACGTAATTCATGCTTAATTTAATGTAAATAAAATTTAAAAAAAAATAACTAGAGGGCTATTGTTGCTCGCTCGCTTCGCTCGCTCGCGAGTAGGGTTGTTTTTGCTCGCTCGCTTCGCGAGCTCGCGGGTAGGACTGCTCTTGCGAGAGGGTTAGTGATACGTATGGCTAGTAGGGCCTACTGCTATTAATGTTTTTTATTTGGTGTGTAACTCTCCACGAGCCACACAAAGAACTTCCCGATTCAATAGTTTTCTACTTATCAAAATGTTTGCTATATGGCGTCGCATTAAACCAATATCGTATGCTCGTTGCTCGCTTGGTTCCTAGTTATAGCATACTAATGTTACAAAATAAATTGTCTTAATTAGTTTTTCGCGAACGATACAACTCATCATTATCCGGGTTTGCAGTATTGATCTTGGTTTTCTTCGATACTATTAATTTAAATTTTCTTAAAATACATAAACCGCTCAATTTTGAAACTCTGCTCAGTGCTACATAAACATTTGTAAAGTTCGTATTTCTGATGTTTTAAAATCCATACATACTTTCTCGTATGTTTGTCCCTGACTTTTATGAATCGTAATCGCTTCAGCAGGAACCACTGGAAATTGACTACGTGTGATTTGTTATTTTTCTTCACTCGAAATATTTACTTGATTCGATATTTTTTTATTATTGCTGTTAAATTTTGATTTATATTTGCATTTTTCATATAATCACGATAACGAGTTCTTACTTTCACTCCTACTATGGCCAATTGAAAATCTAACCACAATATAGACGGAATTTTAGTATTTTCTTGAAAAGTAATAAATTTTAATATTCCGCATGCTCCATTAACCAATCCGTCTTCAACATCAATGTTATTAATTATCATATATTTTATATTAATTTTCAATTTAATCTCAGTTCACAATTCGTTTTGAACTGATTGTTTATTTAAAGATTGTAATATAAATGTTTTTGTACTTTCATCGATATTCTTTGAAAATGTATTCTCGGCGATGATTAACTCACTCTTGCATTGGAATAAATTTTCGATTATTGTAAACGGTTACATTAGCATTAGTTGCATAATTGGAAAAAAAGTATTTTTAATTAAAAAAAACAAGAAAAAATTTTTTTTTTAATTTTATAAAAAATTTTTTTTTAATTTTATAAAAAAAATTTTTTTTTTAAATATGTCTAAATATATATATATATATATATATATAGTTACGTTTACTTCTTCGGTGGATACGCCTTTCGTATAAATTGCAATGTTTAATCAACTCCTTCCAAAAAAAACTAAAAAACTACTTGACCAAAATGGACCAAAATCTAATCAGCTCTAAGTTACAGCGGGGCACATCGATTGCATCATTCATCATTCTGATCGCGTTGTTACTTTTTCAGAAAACGTTAACGAAAAATTTGATTACATAGAAACGGCCATACGCACACACACACACACACACACACACACACATACGAACATTTTGATAAAAATAGTCTAAAATGACTCCAATGACCATGAAACATGAAGATCTGCTAAAAAATCGATTTTCGATTTTCGGGGTAATTACAATAACTTCCCTATAAAATCGGGAAGTTAAAAAAAACAAGAGAAAATGGACTTACACCACTTTCAAAATAAACGGTTCATATGTACAGAAAAACGAAGGTGAAACTACTTAGTAAAAATCCACTGAAATTGGTTAACAGAGGAACTATAATAAACGTAATGACAAATGTCTTTTTAGCATAATTTATAGCACATTTCATTATTTGGTGTTCTCAACGTATTTATGTTTTCCGATAAACAAGCATCCTTATCCTTGTAGAATGTGTCTAGCTATAATAACAGCTAAATCATGAATGAATGCTCGCAAAATATCTAGATCCTAAGATTTTTTTATCTCTTTTACATGCTGTTCAATTTTGTATTTCTCTATAGTTACGTCGTGATTTGATACGTTTATTTATAATATGTGATTATGAATGGAACACAATTAATCGAATTAAAGACAAAACTTATTTAAATTTCACACAATTTTGATAACAATATGTGATTAAATGAAGAAATGAATTTCATAATTCTGTAGTAGAAGCATCTTTGTGATTTCAGAATTATGCAATAAAAAATATGAAACCGGTCGTTTGACCGTTCGTGGAACGGTTAATGATAATTATTTACAAAATGGCGGCATTTCAAAGTCAAATTACCGACTTTTTAAAATATTTTTCGACCTTCAGCACGATAGAAAAATAAGAAAAAATGTATGGCTTTTAAAAAATGTAGGTTCTTGCGACAACAGAGTCATTATGTGCTGAAAATTCTTTCAAAATTTCAAGTCAATTGGTCTATTAGAACTCGACACATCGTGGTAACTGTTTCGAAGAAAAACGCGTTTGAAGATTCCACTATCAACATTAAACTACCAAACAGAGAAAAATCGATATTTTTAAAATTAAAAACCAGAATATCCCCGTAAGGTTGTTAGAATCTACATATATATGTATAAGTCTAAAGTTTCATCTTGCATTAAAACGCGGAGAAGTCTCTAACTACATTGGTTAGTTTTGGCTGAAAATCGGTCTGCAAAGAGTTAACGTAGAATCGTTTGTACAACTATTTTTGTGGAGCGTGGGAGGGTTCGACTTGGCTGTTTAAGTGCTATATCGACTTTTGCAACCGTAGACGGAATTCATGACTCACGACTTTCTCTCGTATAAGTTTCATTAGTCATCGTTAAGGTAACATTTGATTCTTTTTGAAATGTTTCAGAACATCTGGAAAAAGGAGAGAACACAATTCACCCCAACGCAACGCCTCCGACCAATCCGCACAAAACTGAACCCCACCCCACAGTGAGCCAGGAGCCCGCTTTTTGTTGCCAAAATTATTATAACATTATTTGAAGGTTTAATGTTATGTTATTATAGGTCGTTGAATTCGTATCGATACCAATTAGAATATTATGAAGTAAAAAATATATATTAATATTTAAAAAATTGGGATACCTTCATTTTTTATAAGAAACATAAATAAATAAATACTGATCTACTTTTGTTGAAGAAAAATTGTGTTAACAATGCACTCAATGTTCAAAAACACACTTTTTGTGGCCAAAACTATTGTAACGTTATTTCAAGGTGTAATGTTATGTTATTATAGGTTGTTGAATTCGTATCGATACCAATTAGAATATTATGAAGTAAAAAATATATGTTAAATTTTGTTGAAGAATAATTCTGATAACAATGCTCTCAATGATTCGAAAACACGCTTGTTGTGGCCAAAATTAAAAATACGTTCATATTAAATTAAAATGCATTCAGTATACCTGATATAGCTAAAATATCACGAGAAATAATATTATACTGAATATTCTGCTTCTAGTGTGTATAGTTTTGTCGAATGTATCTCGTGCGTCTAGTTCTCAATACTAAACCTACCATCACCAGTTAAAATGACCGCTTCCAGGTTTTTTATTTTACAATTAGTGCACGTATTACAATACGGGCTGCACAAACTCTAAATAAAACCAATCTTGTCATTTTTACAAGGGAACATGCACCAGTTACTTTTAAGGCTCGGTAGGTTTAGTGTTAAAATCTATGTAAAAATGAAGCGTGCAGGCATTGGCAGCTAAAATCTATATATTCCCTTTCTATATATAATACATATATATATATATATATATATATATATATAAATATATATATATATATATATGTATTATATGTATTCATTATCTATTTTATATGTATGTGTGTATTGTGCACCGGTCTCTGGCAGGCTGACATAAAGTGTAATCGCGGCGGAGTAACTCGATCCAGCATCGGCCGCAAGCTTGGACAAATAAAAGTCCCGCAACTTAATGGTTTTATAAACGGCAAGTTTGACGTCAATGTCGCGGAAAACTGGGCCAAACACGAAGGGCTAGTTCATCCCGGGTGCCGGTGCACCGTCAGCCGCCCCTTGTCACGCAACCCTTTGGCCAGCAGCCCACGAGGAACCGCGATTCGCATACGAAAAATCCATCAGTTTCGCCGCGTTGCGTCGCCTCGCAAGTGCCCATGGACGAAAAGCAAGACCAAGGCAAAGCAAGGGTTCGCTCGAAACCGGATAGAGGAGCTACGCGAAGAAACGAGAAACAACCTGGCAGTCTGGCAGCTGAGTGAAATACAGGGGTGGTCGTGGTCCGACCTTGGCCGCACGCGACGCTGACGACTCGTCGGTCAGTCCACGTAGCCAAGTTACGTCGATTTTCGGTCATGCCTCACACACGTGTACACTTGCGCGCACCTATGTATTTACACGAATTGACCGCCGCGACGCGATGCGACGTTATCTACATCGGATATCGAAAGATTGGTTTTACCGAGATCATCCGTCAACCACACCGATCAAAATTTAGAATGATCTCGTCGATCTAGATTATTCGATCATTTGTCCAAGCACAATCTTCGCATGCCTCTTCAGTAAACACTCAACCATTTTGTTTTAAAATCTGATGACTTTGTCGAAATTACTATAATAAAAAGAATTACTACAGTTACGCACATTATTGATCACACACACTTTAAATCAGAATAACTTTTTTATGAATGGACCAAACGACTTCAATTTCTCTGTAAGGCTAGAAGGATTAGTTTAGTAGATGAATTAAAATTAATTGTGAAAAACAATAGTAAACATTGATTTTTATAACCTTTTTAGCTGGATCATCAACGAAAATTTAAAAGATGTGTTTTGTAAACTCGTATAAATTATATACGTACTGAAAATTTCATTGAAATTGGTCAATTGGTTCACGGATTATAAACGGTCAAGAGTGGTAAAAATGGCAGTTGTAGGCCGAAAATCATAAAAAATTGCAATTTTTACCAATTTTGATTGTTTAGAATTCGTAAACCAATTAACCAATTTCAATGAAATTTTCAGAATGTATATGTATAATTTATACGAATTTATAAAACACATCTTTTTTCGTTATTGGCCCAGCTAAAAAAGTTGTAAAAATCAATTTTTACTATTTTGCTTTTCACAATTCCAATCAAATGCATTTCTTCAACATATTTATTAGACGTCATTTACCAAACTAATTCTTCTAGTCTTACAGAGAAATTGAAGTCGTTTGGTCCATTCATAAAAAGTTATTCTGATTTAAAGTGTGTGTGATCAATTATGTGCAAACTGTAGATGAACGAACGAAAAGTGGATGAATACGAAGTTAATCCATTTTAAGGTAAATATTCTTGGCAATGAAAAATTAGACCAATACTGTGCGCATAAGACCGCTCGACCGAAGTGAAAACTTCTATGGCGATTGCACACCTGTCTGTTTCTCGCTCGGCTCCCTCAAGTTTGTCCGAGTAGCGTTTCACCTCAGACCGTGACGGATCAGACTCATTCAGCGCCCAGCAATTGTGCGCCTAAACAAGTTTTCACTTCAAAAAATAAAGATGAACCTTTTTTACCGCGACATGCGAAACAAACAGTTTGTGTGCGTTACAGTACTCTCTTCGTAACTGTCGCAAAGATGTCTACCGTAACTGTCGCAAAGATGTCTACCGTAACTGTCGCAAAGATGTCTACCGTAACTGTCGCAAAGATGTCTACCGTAACTGTCGCAAAGATGTCTACCGTAACTGTCGCAAAGATGTCTACCGTAACTGTCGCAAAGATGTCTACCGTAACTGTAAAAATTTTATCCCCACCGCTGGGGATCCGCCTTGGAAACAATCAAATGGAGAATACGCCCGACGATCGAGTCAGCGAGGAGTCAAGTGAGACTCGCACTAATTGTAAGCGAAGCAAATGATTGCAACTTCACTAATTTTTTATTTTTTTTTATGAAACTTTTACCATCGTATTCGTCTCGTTTTTTAAATTAAAATGACCTCAAACAAGATGTAAATACGATTATAATTAATTGTGTAACAAACGAAGTTAAAAATTCGTGTTCCTCTACCGTAAACGTCACGTCCGAAACATTAATCGCTTGTTACACAAGTAATTAGGATTGTAACTATACGTGTTTGGTGTCACATTTGTTATTAATATATTGTTGATATATCGATAACAATTGTATGTATTGATAAATATAGTTTATCTTTATTATCGATAATCATATCGTTAAATGCATCTCTACGACATAAATGAAAGAATGCATAGATGATTACAAATACAATTAACACATTCATATTGAACCTTCATTAGAATAATGTTAATATAAAAAATGTTTAGAAGAAATGTCAATTTTTATTGGAAATCTACATCAGTCTACACCTGCATGTTACATTAGTAATAAATAGACAGCGGATCTTTATGCAAAATAAAAATTTGCCAATTTTGTTGTTACTGTTTTAAATAACATCTACTCATTTTTGTCATAAATGCAAAAAGTCCACTGTCCAGTAACAAAACATTAGTATTCTTATTATTGTTATAAATTTTTCTTAGCACTTCTGAACTAATTTCATTTTCGTCCTAACTGAACGTGTCCAATTCACGCATTCCCCATTCGAAGATTGAACCAAGTGATCGTAAGAATATTATAAGCACGAAACGAGGGCCAAACTATTTTTAGCATATAGTAGATAAAAATCACGCCGATAAAAGTACATACTTAGACAGAAGTCGCACTGATAAAAATACATAAGCCGAAATGATCACGGCGGAATTTACTTGGATAGAAGTAGAGCAAGTTCGCCGGGAACGCTCCCAAACAGCTGAAGAATCCGTTCCGATGAACGTATCTCGGCTACCATATTGCATTGGAGACGCGTTGTGTATCACAAGGATGTTAGGAATTCCTGAAAGATACACGCGACTAAGAAACATGGAATCTCAGTAATTCTGAAACGACTTGGATGTCGATCTTCGTTGACGGTGTCGCTCGTGTTTAACAAGGGGCGGACGATGAGAGTAATGCGGATACGTGCACGTCTGAAATTGCTCGGGGTGCAAAAAGCTCGATAAGACAGACTGTAATGTTGCGTATTCACTTCGAACCAGACTCGTGCAAATAGAAACGACGGATAGTAGAAACTTATTGTTAGATTAAGGTAAAAGTACCAGTTACCGGATATTTAGTGATGACTTGGAAGTTTTTTATTAATTTGAAGGCATTCTGTAATTTATTTTGCATTATTTGTGATAAACGATTGATTATTGACCTTTTTTATGTATCGTCAAATTTTTTTGGACCATTTTGTTCAAAATCAAAAGAAATATTAACGAAGTTTTAAATCAAAGTTTTGGTCCTATTTACCGGACAAAGAAATTGGTGATAACAAAATTAGTTAATTTTTGTATGCCGTAGCACAGTTTCTTAGCATTTTCTATAAAGGGAAACGAAAAATTGTGTGTCTCGGGGAATAAGGTTTGTAACTAATGTTTTCTATATCTTAAACAGAAATTACTATAATACTTTTGATTTATATACGAAGGGGAAACATCAATTTTATTTTTAAAGATAAAGTAATACTAGGTACTTCATTCATATTAATTTATATAAAGTTTGTTTTACAGAATATGTATTTTTGACACAGATCTACAAAACATACTTTTTAAAAATTCAATGTAGACCCAAATAAAACAGTTGTAAACTACTAGTATTGTCTCTGTAATTCACACAAATTGCAATTTTGCCAACAAAATTCTCTTTCACACCTTATAGTAAACTATATTGCTCTAACTTCTCCGAAAAATGCAAGTCGTATTAAAAAGTCCTTTTAAAAGCGACTGAAATTACTGTGATTCACTGTACGGGGTGCATAAAAGGTAACGGTCATCAGTGCTCGGGGTAAATCTAAATCTTTGGATTAAAGAAAATTAATGTTAAAGTTTATTTTTACATCAACACCTTCTACTCTACTCTTCAGGAAGAAAACAAATTTAAAAGGAACTTTTTTTATAGGAATTTAAAAGGTGTTTGTCGTAAACACATTATTATTGAGATATAAGCTGTTAGAATTTTTACGAAATTCGTTTGTGATACGTAGACTACGGAACTTTATGCAAAATAAAAATTGTTTGCATCAACTGCAACAAACAAGAGCCAAGTAATAATTTCTTTCATTCTTCAATAATGTTCTTCAGCTGCAACTAAAACATTGATGTTCTTAAATGTTTTTCATTTATTCACTGTTTTAAATTGCAACTACCCATTTTTGTCATGAATGCATAAAATCCGCAGTCTAGTAATAAGAGATCACTAGAGACAAACGACATTTAAAGGGACATTCGTGACTAGGCCCGTAGCAAATTATCGTAACCCTGACCATTCAGATAATTAATTTGAAGTTGCAAAATATGTGAGAAAATCTTATATACATTATTATACATAAGAATATTAATCCTACATTATAAAATACTAATGTAAGTATGTATGTATTTGCTTTACTTCAGCCTTACAGCTAGGAAATGTGACTTGGTTTACAGTAACCTAACTTTATAGATCTATCTTATTTCACACATTCGGTCCATATTTTCTTTCACTCTTTTTCATTGTCTCACTCATTCCTATTCCTCAGAAATGTTCCTATTCCCTAACATTTGTTTTTTGTTTGGTATATTCTTTGGTATATTTATGCTCTTTTCTCTCTTTCTCCCCAACTTTTCCAACCACTCTTCGACATTTCTATCTTTCCTCCAACTCACTGCATCCCGGATCCTGATCTTTTCTCCCATTACCTTGCATTCTCTTGTTAAATGCTTCCTATAAAATACTAATGTAAAGTATAGGTACTTTGAATGAGAAGAAGTTACCCCGGCCACGATCAAAATAGTACTACGATTGTCACCTCAGTTTTTTCGTGAATGGTTAAGGATGGTTTTAGGTGGGGAATTGTAGTGTTTGTTAATTGGACACGGGTGTGTCGGAAGGAGTTTAGGTTGAGGAATGGGAAACGATCAAAAAAATATCGTTTCGTATTATTTTCGGTCGTCAATGGCGTGATTTACTAGTGCATGTCGTATATAACGATATAATGTCCTGTTTAGCTATATCGCCTAATCTGCAAGAGGAAGGGTGATGTACGGTAGCATTTTATAATGTAGGATTAATATTCTTATATATAATAATGTATATAAGGTTTTCTCTCATATTTTGCAACTTTAAATTAATCATCTGAACGGAGGGAGACGATAACTTGGTACTGACCTAGCGACCAATGTCCCTTTAAGGTCGCCTGCGTGCTCGAGCGAGAGTTTTGGTGCCATACTCACACATCGCTAGATCCGCATTTACGTGTACGAAAGTTACAAGGGTTCACTTCTACTCGAATTGACACTTCAATATCGCAATGAAAAGTTCAGAAGTGGTCAATTGTGTTTTCTAATAGTCCAATCTATGTCTATCCAGAGCCCAAAATGCATATTTTTACGTTATTCAGGAGTAATTTGTAATATCCGGCAGCATACTGCCTTTCACAAACTCCCGCTCAGCCTTTTCGATTTAACACTAGGTTTACGGAGGTCTAGAAATAACTATTTCACATTATTTTATAAACATAACAAGAATGTGTCTATCCAAATCTTGACCATTTTTTCCAATAGTATCAGATAATTGCATAAGTTCGTGCCCAATTTGAAAATAAAATTCAGTGGCTAAATCTTAAAGAATACAGCTTTATTAATCAATTAAATAGTCACCATTCTTTTCTAATTGTAGAAATAATTTTATAGTAGATAGAATTTTTTTACGCTTCGCCGTGCAGTACAGTTTACATCTATGAAAATCGGGCACGCACTTATGCAATCATCTAATATCTAATATATGTATACCCCAAAAAGTAAATTTGGTAAGTAATTCCTCAGGGAAGCACCTTTACCAAATTAAGAATATTAGAACCCATCAGTTCAACGGGTCCCGTAAACATAGTGTTAAAAATCGAAATTCCTCATTTTTGGTTTTTCGTGTGAATGAAACTTCTACCATCATATTCGTCTTCGAATATCCAAGCAGCGATGATATCTTTCGAGCAGACAACTTCAAAAAAAGAAGAAGAGGAGAAAGATTTTCTTGTTGCGAAACAACATCGTCGTCTTATGTATGTCGAAAGAAAATATTAAAATGTACCACATCCCGGAACGAGAACATCTGCCGAGATTAAAATTCTCAAGTCGATATGTACCATAACGTCGAGCGTCCCGCGGTGGAATTTTAATGTACAACAAGACAAAAGGGAGACGATCGCGGGAAACTAGATTATGTTTATGCTCTGCAGGCCGGAAATGGCGTGCACGTGCAACCGTGTTTTCAGAGGAATCCCGTTCAGCTAGTGTACGATCGACTAATAATAGATGCGATAATATTTGCCAGTCTGTACCGAGACTACTGAGCCGTTTACGCTACAGCTACCGGGCGGTGGTCGCATTACACACTCGAAACTCGGGAATTCCTTCGAAGTATAGTAAATCCTCTATAGTCGCAAAAAAGTGGTACACGACAAATGCAAAAAAGATGTCCCCTCTACTGTAGTAATCTGATCTCGGCTCGGGTATATCGGTGTGAGCTACTACTAATGCGACGCAGAGAGTCGCAGTCGCCGGCAGAGTTCAAAGGCACGCGCGTTCTCACAATGTAATACCAATATAAAAATTTTTTTATTATTACTTATTTTTTTATGGAACTTTCACCAATATATTTGTGGAATTTTTCTGATTAAAATAATAGCAAACACGATATAATTTCAACTGTATTTAGTGTTTTAATTGACGATGAAAGTTTCGGGCGCAAGGAAGGACAGCGTATGGGAAAGAAAGATACGCCGAGAGTCGCAGTCACTTCGGTCGCGCGCGGTCTCTCTTTATAAAAATCCGACTACTGTGGGTCGTGACGGTCAAGAACGAGAGCACGCGTCCCTACAAACAGAAAGTTGACATAAATCTACACAACGCATTGATCAAAGTTTCATTACAAGTTCGGATAAAAAAGTTGAAAAAACTGACTTTTACTATTTTATCTGTATTCAGTATGTTTTTCTGAAGAAAAAAAATTTTTCAAGAAAACTTTCCGCGCGCACTTACAGGCTGAAAGATGACATATAAGTTTGACCTCAACTATTTTTTGATATCTTTTGTCTGCGAGTTTATGCGTTTACGTAGAAGGGCTGGTTCGAATAAAAGAGTTGATGTCTCCCTTAAAATAAGAAGCGAGCACGAACGAAATGTGATTGAATTCTTAGGTATGTCCAATGAACACTTGTATAAAGTTCCATCAAAATCGGAGTACATCAGTCGACCGGACAACTTCGAAAGAAGAAGAGGGGATAGACACTTTCTTGTTGCGGAAGAAACATCGTCGGCTTAAATCGAAAGAAAACTGTCTTTCAAATTTCTTATATTAAATCAAACGTGTGTTCTAATATGTTTCATAAAAAATAATATACACTACTATGCAAAAGAAAGAAGCACCCGATCATATTTAATAGAAAAGCGTAAAAATCAAATAAGAACACAGTAAGTTTCGAAAAATGATTCCGCTGTTTAACTGAATATGTAGTTCTGGGAATATATGTGTTATTACGCATTATCTAATACTTTAAATGCAATAAATCAATCATTGTACAATACATTTTGTACATAAAGATATTGTTTGTCATTATATCTTATAATTATACTGGGTGCTTCTTTCTTTTGCACAGTAGTGTATCTTATTATTTGTTTACAGTTTATTTTAACGTGGTCGCATTAACAGCGAGGTCATTAGCGACCACATACAAAATATCTTGATAGTTAATGAAATGTGGCGTTACTCGATGCAGCATTTGCGTTGTGTTTTTTTGACGTTATCGTGTCAACGGATATTCCTGAAACGAACGGCAGTGACTCAGCTGCGTGAAAGATTGACACGGTTGAAACGCTAATTTCCACATGTTTTTTCTATTTTCCCTTCGCGCGCTGCCTTCTTCTTTCCATTTTCTTCATCACCGGTTCGAGTTAATTACCGATACCCGTATAACGATGTGATTCGGAATTCTGATTTATAATCCCCTTGAGTCGGGCCGCTGCAACTCTCCGTCGATGTAAATCTCCGCGGGATCGATAAACTCGGCCCAGCTCGGTTTCATCGACCACCGGCAAGGGTGGTGCTTTACAGTCAACCAGGGGTGAAGGAACTCTGGATCTTAACACGATGGGCCAAGTTTTCTGCACGACCCTGTCTACGATACTCGTAGGAAGCGGCTCCCGGCAGCACGAACTTGTAGAACAATTTAATTGCACGCGTTCAACCACGGACTTCCATTCACCATACCTTTTTATTCCATTTCCGAACAGTGGACATCTCTTTATCTGTAACTATTCCATACGAAACCGCACCGAAACTTTCTGTCTCTTCCACGCGCCTCTTTCATTTCAAAATACGACATCCAATGTCTGAAATGTTACAATTTTTCCTCAAGCAATTTATTAGTAAAACGACACTTGCGTCAACATTGTTTACATATTTAGATGCAGACTATGTTATTAATTGGCTGTGAACATTTACGCACATTTCTATCTTTCCAAATTATTTTACGAAAACTAGAATAGAGGAAAACTTGCTTTCTCCGAGCAGAATACATCATTTTTATCAGTTTTATTAATATTCTCGTTTCCTTATATTTTTGGAATTCACACATGTCACGAATATAATTAATAATCCACAGTCTATTTATTAAAGTGAATATATAAAAAGAATAGAGAATACTTCATTATATTAAAACTTTCAAAGTTGTTGCACTATCTATTGGGCGACCACTAAATACAGTTCAAATTATATCATGTTCAGTGTCATTTTAATCAGAAAAATGTCACAAATAAATAAATAATGAAACGTAAGTTTTGTGATTGGGCTAGTAGTGATTCACTTGAATAATACCGAGTATAAGAAAATCATCTAAACTTTTATATATTCCTTTAAAATATCTGTTTAATAATATATGTTCCTCCAGAACTTTTATTAATCGAATATAAAGTATCTGTTAAAATTGTACTTTATTGCCAGAATTAATGTATTCATGTACAAAGTTAACTTAAAACGCGTCGGAAATAATTTTAAAATTAAGCGTTTACTAAATAACTTTTCTATATAAAAGTTTAGAGTTTCATTCGACTCCTGATTACAACACAGACATTTCTCTGGCGACCCCATTCGCTCAAGTAAATATGTGGGTACAATCAAATTCCTGAGAGAATCTCGGCTTTGGGATCAACTCCATCTAATCGCTTTAAACTGCATTCGATTAAAGTTTACATGTAGCAATTAATTCCCTATTCGGAAAAGCGCACACTCTCTGGACAGAACTATATGGGCATCTGTGTGCTGGGAGATATAACAATGAATATATGAATAAGTACGCATAACGTATAGTGCACAACTGGTTCCCGATCCCTGCTGCAAGATATTCATGCGACACTCAGCCTAATAACGCGAAACTGTTTGCAGAAGCGATATTAACTCTGCGGAGGTCTCGATTCTGCACTCTATGACAACATTCTAGTAATAAGACAATATATGTATTAGATGATTGCATAAATTCGTGCCCGATTTTCATAGATGCCGCAAACTATACTGCACGGCGGAATGTAAAAAAATTATATATGTATATTATATATTCACCTTTGTTTTCTAATTGTACAAAATAATGGTGACTATAGTTGATTAATAAAGCTGTATTCTTTAGAATTTAACCATTGAATTTGAATTTTATTTTCAAATCGGACACGAACTTCTGATCATCTGATACAACCATACGAATCGAAATTGAAAAAAGTATTTCCTTCTTCTGACTGAGTATACTTTACTTTCAAGTGTTTACACGTAGCAATTTGTAAAATTATGTACGTTATCTATGTTAGAACAGTTTCTTCAACATCTTGTTGTTGATGACTAGACTGCTAAGTTTATGCATTTATTATGCATTTTTAATTTTAATATAGTTTAAATATTAAGTAATAATAATAAGTTTTAATTTTATTAAAACAGTAGAAGGATAAAAAGAATTTAATAATGCCAACACATTATTTTCAAAATTTAGCAAGATTATCAAAGAAAGAAACAATCTTCTAAATGGCTACTGTTTCTTGCAATAAGTGCAGACAATTTTTATTTTGACTAACGATAAGACTTGCCTCCCCACTCTACCGTTCCCCTTCTACGACGCTATTCCCCCACACTTCCATCATGGCCCGGTCACGTGACGCGTTCCGTACATGTGTCACAATATCACGTGACGAACCCGGTACTAGTAAAGAGAGAACTTATTTCCCCTCAATTCGAGTCAATTCCCCTGATATGGCGACCCTGATCGGACAATCAGAGTCTATTGATAACCTATTCACCTTGTCACGATCAAACTTTAATATTTGTGGTTGTCAGGAAAAACGCCGCATGTCACAATTTCAAAAAATTTGAGTTTATGCATTTATTGAACTTTACAGTATAGGATTTATACGTATTTAACAGAAAAAGTCATGAAAATAAATTCGAAAGGCTCAAAAAAATAATGCAATTTAACCGACGTCCTATGTTAAAGCATTAGCGACTAAAACTTTAAACGGCAATATCTCGAATGTGAAAGTATGTGACATGCGGCGTTCTTCCTGACAACCACAGATATGACAGGTAACAATTTTAACAAACACACTTCACATTACGAGAAGACAGTTTCGATAAAAAATGCTAATAATTGAACGAGCAACATTCAGAATAAGATTAGACGTGTCATGTTTGTTGCTGATATAAAATGCCAATATTACGGTGAAGAAAACAGTTTTATATGAAACCGAAATTATTGTGATTAATAATTGAAAGTACCAAACATTCGGTAACATAAACTACTGAAGTTTAGAAAGGAGTCGTTGCGTTATTTATAGTTATTGAGGCAATATTGAGAATTTTTTGTAAAAAATACGCAATGTTCGAAGAAAAACAAGAGTTTCACGAAAAATTTCAGTAAAACCCCGCGCTCAAACTTTCAGTAGAGTTCAACAAATAATAAAAATAAACCACAAACCAACTTTCGAATCTTTCTTTTCGATGAAAAAGATTTCGAAAAACCTCAAATAATAGGATGCTATGAGAAAATAAATGTAAGATGTATTTCATACAAAAACAAGTTGATTAGTGATAGAACACGCATAAATATTATGAATGAACAAATGTCAAAACATGCAAATGGTATCGTTAAATCAAAGTTTATTTGTCAACGAGATAACATAGCTGTGCATCAAACAAACACACTACAAACTTATTTTGAGAGAAAAAAATTGATAAATTGTGGTGGTCCCAAGGCCCTAGTCTTATGAAAATTAAACTTGGAAGGGCAAACATCTTTAAAACAAAAACCAAATAAAAACTGTACGAGTTTATACAACGAAAGCTAATGCCGAAGGTCATAAAAGATAAAGATAGCAGTAGATACTGTTAAAGAACAATAAAAACTTTTGTCTTATATAGTTTGTCACAGCTAAAAATAAATGTTTTCATTGTTATCATTTTGACAGCTATAAATTACTGTTTGGTGTACATACGTACGTATATGCAAATATAGTCGAGGATAAAATTAAGTGGACACCATTTAAAAACTTTCTGAAAATTGGACCAAACGATTTTATTTGTTTTTTACACCATTTAAAAACTTTCTGAAAATTGGACCAAACGATTTTATTTGTTTTTTTTCAGCTGTTAGAGGGATTAGTTTACTGGATTATAATTTATATAATTTACTAGATTAGAGGGATTAGTTTACTAGGTAATGTATATAAAAATTTGTTTGAAATTGCTATTGCACGGAATTTCGATTTTTATCTTTTTTGTGTGTCTCTATAATGGAAATTTAAAATAGCCTTTTCTAGATCTTAGTGAGTTATACATACAGGTATACCTGTATAAGTATGCATAAAGTCTCATCGAAATCGGTTAATGCATGAAGATTTTTAGACTTACAATTTCTTCTTTAATTTCATCTTCAATTATTCATAGCTCATAGCAATTTTAATCGATTTTGGTAAAACATAATATAACATACTGAAATTTACAAGAGGTACATTTTAAATTTTCATTAGAGGCACAGATAAAAAAGTTAAAAATCGTGACCTTTATTTTTTTTCTTCGTAGTTTCGACCAATGAGAATTTTTAATTAATCTCCTTTATACACTACCCAGTAAAATAATGCTTGTAATGTCTGAAAACAAAACTCAATTTTGTCTCGCTTAATTTTGTCCCTGACTGTATCTGTCAGATGAATTGCGAAATGCGCAAAGATAAAGACTAAATCGCCGATCGTTCATAGCGCGTCTCGTTAGTATGAATAACGAAAGAACTCGAGAAAAATGAGTCTCGAAGCGCGGCGATGGGAACGGTTTTATGAAGAAGCATTTTAGGAATACATAATTTTGTCGGCCGGAAGTTCCGGGCAATTCTTCTCGGGGCGCGCTCAACCGTAGCTCATGACGAAAGTGATTCATTTAATTGAGAATGATGCTTTGCTTTCGTGTCGCCTCCCTCCCCTCCGCTCTTTCACCCCCCGCTCGTTATTCGATTTTCTGATCCGTCGCGTTCGTTTTCTGCATATATGATACACTGCCCGTTGTAAATTGCCGTACAGTTCATTATAACAGTTTTATAAAGGAAACTGTGATAACAGTACTTTGAAATGTACCAAATTATCCTAGCAGGCCGTTTCGGTTGTAGCAAAACGCTGTTAATCTAAAAGTCTATTAAGACACTTACGGACCTGGGCTAAAAGGTCCCGGGGCAAATTTTTCCGATCATTATTTATAAAAAGGAAGAAGAACGCGCGATTCGTTTTCAGTTGTTTTTGTTACGAACGTGAGTAAAGACACTCTGTTGTCCATTTTTGTGGCGTCCGCGGTAATGTAGCGTGTGTTTTTACCAAAGGCTTAGTTACATACTCGATTATTTCGATTATTTAATATCGACGTCACTGATTGTTTTATCCTTATCGATGAAATAACATGAATCGTGCTAACCGAATGTGCCATTTTTGAAAAATTGATATTGTTTAGTTTACCAAAAGTATCCATGATACCTCCTTAATCCTTTATTATACATTAATTTCTTAGTTAAAAATTGCAGAAGTTTAATTTTACAGTTGATAGAATATTTGAAGGAAAATGTAGAATAATTCGCAGAAATTATGCCTTCTTTTCGAAACATTCTGTATCAAACCAATCGAAAGAGCACTCTTCAATTGATAAACTTCATATGACGCGTTAAGGTCGATTTATACTATCCGCACAGACCAGAGTCGCCAGATGAAGCGAGGGGGCACGAATTGAGGGGAAGAAGTTACCCTCTTTCTGCCAGTCACGTGACCGGGCCACGGCGGAAGTGTGGGGAATAGCGTCGTAGAAGGGGAAGGTAGAGTGGAGACACAAGTCTTGATCTGGCGATTCTGGCACAGACACGGAACGGATTAGTTCAGCACTGATCAGACAAACATTGTTTAATGCATTTGTATTTATACTGTCCGATCGTATCTGAAGCTAAATAAAAGAAATATTATTAAAGTATTATACTGAATGAAACCATTCAACATCTGTGCGGATAGTAGAAATCCCTATTTCACGTGTATATTAAATACACGTGTATTATCGTATCCGCATTTAATTCGTATTAATTTTTAGGATGCAGATGCTAATTTTCGAAAGCAAAGTATAGGTATAAAAGAAGTAATTTGAAAACCACTCCCATTTAAAAAATGTAATCAATCTACTTTATTAGAGAAGAATCTGATATTAATTATTCTTTTTAATTTTGATATTCTGGCAATAAACGACTTCTCTTAGGATAACAATATTCATAGCTATTGGAAAACACCATTCCGGAGCAACTGCTGTTGCTGATACGTTTAAATAAACTTCTAACTGTAATTAAATCTCAAATATCTGCTTAAAGAGATTCGACAATACAAAAATGATGTTTAAATTTATTGTTGTACCAACAACCGCGGAATTTGTGAAATCATAATCTCGATACATAAATTAATATCAATGTTGTAAAAATTATACAAATTAAGATGGAGATGAATTAATGCACGTGTATTAATAATACACGTTCAGAACCGCGATCTCCAGCGGATAGTATAAATCGGCTTTTAATAAAAATCAGAGAATTGAGAAAAAAGAGTAGATGTTTACTTACGCTGGCTCACCGTTCTGCTCCAGGTGCACCACGTTTCCACTCAAAGTCTCAATCTCCTGGGGACGTTTCACAACGTGCATTCCAGTTTTCTCCCTTGGCGAGGACACACCCCTGACAGTATTCACGCTCACCCCGGTATCCGTGGTTCGCACGCTGTCGATCGAGTCAACTGACATCCCCGCGGATGAGTTTTGGGAGATACCGCTCCCATGAATACCCGTTCGCGCTTTCACCCCGGCGCTGTTCACGTTTTTCGCCCCGTTCACTGCACCAATCATAGCAGACACGTCATTCCCCTTCGAAGCGGTCGATTGATCGTGAACCACGTTCACAGAATTCGCATTCCCGCCGATCTTCATCGCTTGTTCATTAGCCATCCTTGAGGGAACTCTCGGCTCCTCTTGCGTCCCCATAGCATTCGCTACTCCTGTGTTGGTCACCTGTCTCCCTTGCTCGTTACTCGGAGAATTCTTCGTAGCATCGGCCATCGCTTCCGCTTCGTTCAGTTTTAAGGAATTTGTAGTTGCGACTGGTTGCAATGAGATCGATTCGTCGATCCTTTGATCACCGAGCTTCGTATTCTTCACGGTTTGCTCGTTCACAGTACTCTGGTTCTTACTAGATCGTTGCGTGGCGGAGCCATTGTTGCTTGTTGTTCCATTCACTTTACTCAGATTCTTCACCGACTGACTGATGCTGTTGCTCTTCGAGTGGCCACCAATAGATTCAGCAGGCACAGGTGATTCGTTTCTACTCTCTGCTCCACCTTTCGATCGACCGTAACTATTACCGGGTTTGCTGGACCTCGAGATCTGTGCATTCGTGGAACGCTGATCGTCGCTAGCGTTATTTTGCGCCGGTCTAACGACGGAATCGTCGTTCGACGAATTGGAAGATTTACTATGAAGAGGATCTGATGGGTTCCTCTTTTCGGAAGCATCTTTGTCCATCAGAATCGCGTTAGCGTCTATATGCAGCGGCTGAACGGCTGTCGTCGCGGTAGTGTTCACTACGCTGGATGTTCCTGTAGCACCGGATGATTGTTTCAGCAGTTCTAGTAATTGATAATCACGGACTCGATCGCTGCCAGACGAATTCTTGTTGCTCGCCTCGGACTCCTTCGAGCCTTCCTTCGACTGCACGCCACTTTGGCTGTTCTGGTTCCCTCGGTCATTATTGTTTCGAACCTCCTTACTCCCTTTGTCTCCGGTTTTCTTGCCTTTGTCGTTTGGTTGATTCGAGATATTAATAAATCTAGCCGGATTCAATGAATTCGTGCCAACCCTGTTCGCCTTCAAAGGAATCTTCGATGGTGACGTTAGACGTTCTTTGGTCGGGGGCTTGCCTTTCTCGTGATTCAGCTTTTTCGAATTCCAAGCGTTCCTGGACGGCGATATTTTACGCGATTTCAACGGTGACGATCTCGCGACTTCCTTGGAACGATCCCTTCGAGCAAATTGCGGCGTCCTGTCTGGTTTAGTCGGTGTGCCCTGGATTGGCGATAGTTTGCTAGGTGTCTTCACCGTTTGACGACGGGTGACGAGGCTCGCTGTGCTGTTACTATTCCCAGAGACGTTCAAACGGTTTCTCGAGTCGGTGAAGTTCAAGCGAGTTCGCGAATTCGTTCGACGGACACCTTTCGGTGAAGAAAGACAATCGGTCGATTTGCTGAGGGATGTTAATCGCTGTCCTGTCGGCTGCGGTATTAGACTTCTTCTTGGACTGCTCTGCTGAGACACTGAAACTGATAATCGCCGTGGTTTTGTATACATACAATGCATCACTATTATTGCTATTATACAGAGTGACCGCACTTAAATTTAAAGAGGACCATTATTTCTCAACATTTTCATGTAGATATTACTATACTACAAGGAGAGGTCACATCTGTCTGATCGCTGATTTTAATGAAACTTTTCGTGTCGATTATACAGACAAAATAAGCAGACGTGTCCGAGCTTTTTGCCAATGCACAATTTTCACGAAGGTATTTAACACATCATTTTTAGATTTGTCTGTATACAATACAGGGTATGGCCGATTGGGCGGTAGAACCAGACAGGGGCTGAGTCTATATGCAAAAATAAGTCGAAAAAGAGGAATAACAATTTTTCGTTTGACGAAAACCTCGTTTTCGAGAAAATCGGTTTTGAAAATGCAACAAATACACGTGTTATTAGATAAGAATCGTCTGACGTGTCTGGTCATGACCAACTAATTCTACTTCCTGCGTCTAAGATAAATCCTTTCATATACAGTCAGAATTTAATTTAATAAATATTTTAATTGAAAAGAGAAATTTGTATTATGTTATTATTAGACTGCGGTTTTTATGCAAAGTAAATATTGTTTACATCAATTAGAAAGAACAAGAGCCAAATAGAAGCGATATTCTTTTTTCTATAATTCTAATAAGCTGAGACTAATAAATGAATATTCTCACATTATTTTAATTTGTAAACTGTGTCAAATTGCACCTACTCATTTTTGTTATAAATACATAAAATCCGCAGTCTAGTTATTATATATCGAGTTACCGTGCCTTACCGTGTTACAACCGCCCCGGGGTAAGCGGTTGTAACACTTTCTCTGGTCTCAATTTTTTATGAATAATTTAGATGTTACTTATCATAAAGCGAAACTGCTGTGACTCAATAATGTCAGATAGATATGTAAGATTTTGGTATAAAAGTTTGTTGTAAATGTAATAGTTTCTACGTAATCGTAATTCAAAGTCAAATTGTTACTTTCGACCCTGTTCTCCCCTAAACTATTTTTGTTTGTACTAAAAAACATATTTTTAGTACTATTAAATGAGCCAATAGAATACCCCTTTTTTTAAAGCGAATATTAAATGTTTTTTTATAATAATTTTTGTTGTAAATGTAATAGTTTCTACGTAATCGTAATTCAAAGTCAAATTAATACTTTCGACCCCGCTCTCCCCTAAACTATTTTTGCTTGTACTAAAAAAAATATTTTGTTGTATTATTTAATGAGCCAATAAAATACCTCTAAATTTGTGAAAGCGAATATTGACTGCTTTTTTCATTAAAAAATTCTGAAGTTCGCATTATTTTTAGTAGCTTGCAACAGGATCCCCCCTTAAGAGTCTTAGCTTCGACAGACCCTCGGAGGACACTTTGTGCCCTGAACAATGAAAACTGATGATAACAAGAAAACAAGAAAATCTCACCTCGACGTTCGCTTCGAGCTCTCCTCCGAAGATCCGCATGATCCGGGGATTGAGGCCTCGACCTCGATCGTGGCGGCGGTCCCTTGAACCCTCGTCCACGGAAGGGCGAAACTCGACCGGTGGCAAGTGTCGGCGACGGGCTCCTCGTTTGCGGGGAAGCCGGTCTCGAGTCAGCGATGATCACGAAACTGGATCGTCTGTGCGCTCTAGAGGACGACGTCGAGGACGATGCGATCTTGTAGGGCTCTGGTGCACGCGGCGGTGGCGGCGGTATCGTTGGGGGTGACAGGTAGTTCCCGTCGGGTGCCGCGAGCACCCTAAACGGAGGCGGTCGTTGAACATGGCCGTTGTCGATCCGCCTCATCCTTTCGAGGCCCCGAAGCTGCAACGTGAACACACTGTGTACACTGGAGATTAGGGTGGCTCTTACTTATTCTTGACGTAATTTTTTTTTTAAATTTGAACTTACTTTTTTTTAACCTTCGCAAAGTAATGTGGGGTCTCAGAGATCTCAGCTTCAGATTTTTGAAAAGATTTTTTATATGAATGAAATTAAATCTGTTTGTTTACTTTTTATCCTGATTAAAAACGAGGCTATTTATGACATTAATTTGTCGGGGTCTAAGAGATCCCACCTTACTATTTATGTGTTATTATACCTTACCTTGCGATGGTTAATTGCATATACAGGGTGAGTCACCTAACGTTGCCACCTCAAATATCTTTGTTGTTTTTAAAGCCAAAGTATGAAGTCTACAAATAAGGTACTTCGAAAATTAGTGAGTGATTAACGAATAGACTGCGAATTGTCAATGGTTAATGCAAAATAATAATGTTCTGTGTCTGTTGTATGTACTAGGAGCTACTTAGGAAGTTTATACGTGCATGGGTAATTATAGTCACTGAATTCCTAATGAGAGGGACGATCATTGTAGTTGTTTAAAAAAGGGTGCTTTCATTTTAAAAAATGAAGGTGAGCTTGATATCTCCAAAAAAAATCATATGAAAACAAAAATATATTTTGTATCATGTGAGCCCCACTGAACCATTCAACTTTGTCCTTCAGACATTTGGCGTATCTTTAAAAACAACAAAGATATTTGAGGTGGCGATGTTAGGTGACTCACCCTGTATATTACTCTCGTTAAAAGTCAACAAAATTTTTTGGTTCCACTTTATCAAAGGTAAAGGTGTTGTAAAGAGAACTACGTTTCTAATAACTTTTACACCAATGAATTCCTAACATTAAAACTTCGATTTTCGGCATTTTCTAGTCAGAATCTACAGGATTGCATTAACGTAAGTTAAAAATTTCCTGGGGTGCAGTTCAGTAACAAAATCTTTCACGAAAATGAGGTACCTCGAGTCCTTCATGCAGACCACCAGGATGCGAAGGACGACGAGATCCGTTGTCGCTCTCACCTGAAAAACAGAGAAAACGCAGTTGATATATGCATGAATTGATTTCCCTGCGATTTAAAGATATCCAAAGATATACAGGGTGTGGCCGGACGGGTGGTACAACCGAGCAGGGAGTGATACTACATGTAAAAATAAGTCGAAAAAAAAGAGTAACATTTTTTGTTTGACGTTTCGTTTTCGAGGAAATCGAGTTTGAAACTGCAGCAAATATACGTGCTATTGATAGGAATTGTCTGACGCGTCTGATCATGACCAACCGATTCTACTTCCTGTGTATATTTGAAGCACGCGAATCCGACGGATCTTTAAGGTCTATCTTCTCGAAAACGAGGAGTCAAACTAAGAAATGTTATTCCTTTTTTTCGACTGATTTTTACATGTAGAATCATCCCCTGTCCGGTTGTACCAACCGTCCGGCCACACTCTGTATAAAACTCAAATATGTTTACATCTAACAATGCCCATAGCTTTATTATGCATCAAACGATTTCAATAAAACTTTGTACATGTATTAGGTATACATATTAATTTGTAGCCCTCACAACTATTATTTGTAATTTTGTTTCATATCCAAATCATTTAATGGGAAATCTGTAAAATCTGTAAAAGGGTGCAACTGTATGGGGAATGATGGGCATTATTTTTAAGACTTGAGTATATTATAGTTGTTTGTAAATGAACACCAAATATACGAAGACGAAGCCACGAATTAATTTGCACACCTAATATATAACTTATTTAGACCTACCGAATGCACCTTCTAAATATTAATTACAGGCACTGATAAAAAATTTAACTAGAGGGCTATTGTTGCTCGCTCGCTTTGCTCGCTCGCGAGTAGGGTTGTTTTTGCTCGCACGCTTCGCGAGCTCGCGGGTAGAACTGCTCTTGCGAGAGTGTTAGTGATACGCATGGCTAGTAGGGCCTACTGATATTAATGTTTTTTATTTGGTGTGTGACTCTCCAAGAGTCACACAAAGAACTTCCCGATTCGTTACTCCTTCGCCAACATCGCTAACATCGTTTTTTTTTTGTACTTTCATCGATATTCTCCCAAAATGTATTCTTGGGAGTAGAGATGATAAATTCACTGTTGCATTGGAATAACTTTCGATTATTCCAAGCGGTAACATTAGCATCAGTTAAAAAAAAAATTTTTTTTTAATCTAAAAAATCTTTTTTTTAAATCTAAAAAAAATTAAGAAAAAAATTTTTTTTTATGTAATTGCGTTTGGTTCTTTGGTGGAAAATTTTCGTCCTCCCTTACAAATTGCATTGTAGAATCAACTCTTTTCGAAAAAAACTAAAAATCTAAAAAACTACTTGACCAATATGGACCAAAATCTAATCAGCTCTAAGTTACGACGGGGCACATCGATTGCATCATTCATCATCCTGATCGCGTTGTTACTTTTTCTGAAAACGTTAACGAAAAATTTGATACCATACAAACGGACATACGCGCGTACACACGCACACACACACACACACACACACATACAAACATTTTGATAAAAATAGTCTAAAATGACTCCAATGACCATGAAACGTGAAGATCTGCTAAAAAATCGATTTTCGATTTTCGGGGTAATTACAGTAACTTCCCTATGAATCGGGAAGTTAAAAATCGTTACCTTTACTTTTCCTCCACAATTGCGACCAATAACAATTAAAAAAAAATTATTTATACACATAAGCTAGTGAACTAATTCTTCTAACGTCTGAAAAAAAACCCAAGCTGTTGGGTCCAATTTTGAAAAAGTTACTCGTTTTTAAAATGTGTAGGAATACATACTTTGTACACAGACTGTACGTCGTTCCGGCGTGGCGAATTACACGAATTACGCCAGAAAAATGGACGACAGAGTGTCTTTACTCACTTGTATAACAAAAACAACTGAAAACAAATCCCGCGGTCTTCTCCCTTTTTAAAAATAACGATCGGAACGACTTTCCCCGGTCTTCCCTACACTCTTGACAAACGAAATCCATGCAGTGTCTACAGATATCATCTTGAAGAATGAAAAGCAGTGGCAACAATTCTACATGTAATAAAACCGTTCCAGAGACCGCATTTATTTCTTTAATATTCTCAGAGACCTAGTTCCCCATTCATTATGTACAACGGACACGGTAATCAAATTAGATCGTTCCTCCTAGATTAGCTTCTAATCTTTATCTTCCCGTTCTCTCCCCCGTGCTCGCCACGGTTTCGAGAGCAAAAGGTTGAATCGTTCGCCGGAAATCCAAGAACAAAGCCTTCCTGAAGGCTCAGTCTACCCCTAATCCGAGGTAACGCTTATTATGTTTCTTCTTCCTTTTCCTTCCCTTTCCTTTCCACGAGAAGATCAACGCGCAGATTCGTTCGTGGCTTGGCAATTAACAGAGCCGCGTGTAACATCGTAATTATTCGTAGACTGTTGCAATTACTCACTCTAGCTTTGCGAGCTCTGTCGAGCGGGCAGCAGCCTCAGGTAGGTACGCATTTTGTTCACGCTCTCATAGACGAGAATGCCGGACCGATGCGATGCGATCGCGTCAGTCTCGCGTTATGCTTATTACCGCGGCACCGTGACGCTGCTGAACTACATTTTTCTATATTCCTTCGATGTGGTATCGTAGTCTAGTTTTTTTCAGACGGAACATTAAAATGTGAACTAGGAAAAGTTCATGGATTACCGAAAACTTATACATTATTTACACATCCAAACAAATACAGACTTTGGTAGGTTTTCTTGGATCGTTCAGCCCAAATTTTGTATTATTCCTGACCTTGTATCACCTTAAATTCGTTTTGAACACAGGCTTTCATTTGATATAAAAAAATACGTAGCATTCCGTTTAAAATATAGAACAGCAAATTGTCAAAATTAAATATATTTTTTATACAAAGAGAGAGGGAGAAAAATTTAATTTTTTTAACAAGAAGTAAAATGGCGATTTTAGTGTTTAATTCATTGAAAGACAAGACAAATAAAAAAGAATGATTTACGTGGCATAAAAAGCGAACGGACCATAAAAGTCGAGGGATTTATGGCAAAAGTGGCGGATCCGGACGTCAACATGTCCTCTTCCAACATAAAACGGCGAGAACTATTAAAAAGTTTCGATACAACGATTTAACATACACACGAAAAACATATTTTAAATGTTCATTCAGGGCCCAAATAAACTGGGTTTTAAACATGCCTTTTTTATTTTTTCATGTAACCTTGTAAATTATAATTTTTGGAAAATCTTTTCTGCATATCATTTCGTAAACCAATGCTTCTAATTGTTTATAAAAAATCAGGTCGTTGCGTACAATTATAAAAAAGTTATTCTGTTTTAAAGGTCGCTCGAATACTTTCGTGTCTTACTATATGTAGTTCTAGCATTGTAGGTAAAGAATAGAAAAAAATGGGGCAACGGAATAATACGTAACAATCATTGTTCGCATCGTTTCACTGTTGCTGCGTTACTTCATCTTTTTCTGTGTACATAATAATACAGTTTCAGTTACTAAATATGTACATATATACCATTGCTATGACTCACAGTGGTATATTTGGCCCGAAAAGTTGAAAAAAAACTATTTTAGCGTTATTTATGGGCTCAAAGTCACAATATAGTAGGTCGTTGAACTCGTCTTAACGTCAGCTATAACTAGACAGCGGATTTTATGCATTTATGACAAAAATGAGTAGGTGTAATTTAGAAAAGTAAAACAATTAGCAAAATTTAGAAATACTGTTACATTATTTTCAGTCTATTAAACATATTAAGAAAGAAAATAAACAAAATTTTTATTTTGCATAAAGATCCGCTGTCTAGCTATAACATTATGAAATCAAAAATGCATTTCAACATTTAAAAATTCAAAATGATTTTTATTTTGTGTCGAAAAAAATTTTTTTCGAAATTTTATATATAGAAGTTTGTAGATGTTTAAATACTGTTAAAGTCTCTTTGGTTGGAAACATTTTCCCCTCAAATTATCGGAAACCCTTGAAAAATTGTGATAATAGAGTGCTTCCATCGAAAAGCTAAAAAATAATAATAATATGTAGATCACGAAACTGTTTAATAAGTAAATATATATTTTAAGAAATTTTTAAATTCTTACTATTAACTTTCATTAGGAAGCACATGCTGAATCTGTTGATGCTCATTTCTATTTAAATTAGTTATAAATCTTCAATCTGTGTAAATCTGAGACTAATTCTTCTTGCACTATGATCAGAAACCTTTATCGAATATGTAATGACCTCAGAAAAAGCGCTGGAAATTACTCAATAGTATAGAAAATCGTCAAGGAAGTTTTATAATTGTAATAAAACTTACAGAATGATTGATTCTGTTCAAATGTTAATAACTATACTAATTCAGATGATAACGAAATGAAATCTGCGTGAAAGTGTTATGTGTACCACCTTGAAGAACTTCTGCAATGTAAGAATTTACACAATTTCCTTGAAACACTTGAAACTCGCTAATGAATGAACGCTGTTTCAGACACTGTTTAAGAACGCAATGCGTGCTATAAAATCTCTCGATGAAGCAGTACTTCGCGGGTGTAAAGATAAAAAAAACAATACCTTACGACTTACGTAAAATTTCGAAATAGACTTTTTTCCGACTTTTCGGGTCAAGTACTTCTCTGTGCGACTGCTAATCCTGACCGGTTTTATCGTAACCGTTAAGTTGACGATGAACTTTGACAACTACAGGCAGACTCATCACCCTATCAAATATTAAACAACAATTCTGTCAACACATTTATCAGAAACCTTTCGACCACAACGATCCAATGGTGTGTTCGCTCTATTTCTTAAACACACGGTCTTAACAGTTTCGTTTATGCATCACGTACCACGAACGGTGAATCACCTCTATCCAGTTATCCATCATTTTAACGAAAAGTACCTCGTGAAACCTATTGCAGTGTACCACCGATGTCCACAAAGACAATGTACACGATGACTCATGGAAATCTTGCGTCGAGGCCCAAAACATCGTGACACATTGAAACGAAGGATATCTTATCGACACTTCGAACAGATTTCCATCATAGAAATCGAGGTACATATTTGGCTGTAGGAGGTTCACTATGATTACTGGTAATATTCGGCGGCGATAACCAAGAGAAATAAATGAATTATAATCACTGGTGCAATAATATCGGAGACGCCATCCCTCTGAGATGATACGCATGCAGCGAGTCGAGGCTTTCCAGGCCGGCGGACACCCACGGAAAAATGAGTTCGCGTCCAGTGACATTCCTCAAATCAAAACGTCAGGAGACAGTAACCTTGACGAGACAAGTTTGTCAAAGTTCGAACCGGGAGGGACGAACATGGAAGCCCTCGTGCACAAAATGTATGTAATTGACGAGGGTACGCGGCGCGGCGCGACGTTTGCAACGACGACGCAACGCGGTGATTTACGGAGACCGCTTGTCTCAAATTAATGGACACACCAATAGAGGCGATTTGCGAACTGCGAAGCTGTAGAACCGTTTCCAGAGACTCGTGGCACGCTTTCTAGAAATCTGTCTCCCGTGAATCGCGATTCCACACAGGAATGGGGAGCTCGAGGAAATGGTGCATGCACCGTCATATTTATTTAACCCCCTATACTATTAGATCCGAGATCATTCTCAAACAATCAGACGTATCAAACGAAAACGTTTCCACTATCAAAAGTGAAGAAAACCAATTTTCCTTCGCTTTCGCAAACCTATCAATGGATTCAATTCAATTGCGATTGTTAATAATTATAATAATCTATTGTTTTAGCTTTTCACGTGAACCTATTTCAAAGAGTCTTTTAAGATCATTTTTATAAATGATCTAGCTATGAATAGATTAAATTCAATTGCAATTGTTAATAATTATTAGACAGCGGATTTTATGCATTTATGACAAAAACAGGTAGATATACTTTAAAATAGTGAAAACATTAAAAGAATTTAAAAATACGATCATATTATTTTCAATGTATGAAACAAATTAATAAACAAAATAAAATATTGCATTCCAGTTTGATGCAATTCAGGTAGAAAATTTTTATTTTGCATAAAAATCCGCTGTCTAGTAATTATAGTAATCTATTGTTTCGGCTTTTCAAGCGAACCTATTTCAAGGAGACTTTCAAGATCATTTTTATAAATGATCTAGCTATGAATAGATTAAATTCAACTGCAATATTCAATAATTATAGTGATTTATTGTATTAGCTTTTCAAGTGAACTTATCTCGAGGAGACGTCCAAGATCATTTTTATAAATAATCTTAATGTAGAGATACGTTCCCTTAGAAAATGGCTAAATAAGTCAGAATAATGCCTAAAAGAAACTGCGCTCTCATTCTCCATAGTCGAACGGTGTAAAGTGCGATCATTACCAATGCTGATGTTTCTGTGAATTGAAGAATTGCTGACGAAAGTAGAAATCAGAATATTTACTATTGTAATCCATTTTTTTTAGCAGGCACAAAGGAAGACAAAATGTGTGTTCAATTTTGAGTTTTGATCAACAATCATTTCCTATAAATGCATAAATATCCGCAATCTAGCCATTACTTCGAGACACTATCGCATATACCGTAATTCTGAGAATCATTGGTGGAAAACGCGTGCAACCTTGACACCTTAAAAACTGTTAATGAAATATGAGTCCGATGGCAGGTGGTATGTTCGACGATTTTTCAGGTGCGTCCGTGTGTATCGCGCACTCAATCTAATTGAAATCGGAAATCGAGAATGCGTCAACAGCACCAACGATTGGAATTTTGTTTCTCATTTTGAGAAAACTCTGTTAATCGGCAAAGTACAAAAATGTGCAAGGTTTAATTTGAATGGCGTACGAAATTCTGTACTATAAATGTAAAGCTAATTATTTTCATTGAGTAAAGTCTATCAAACTCTACCTCATTAGGCTCTTAGTAACTTGTATGCCCTTTTAAATACGTAAACCAATCGATTTATTGCTAGTTCGACTAATTAATATTCTAGCAAATCTCGTACCCCTCAATTCAGAATTTATATATAGCATCTTAACACGTCGTAGACTAACGAGGTACTCGACGCGAGCGCCGAACCTGATCTACAACAAGCTAGCGCAACATATCTCCTGATCGATGCTATAAATAACAATTTGACGGCGATGAGCCACAGGAAAAGGTAGCAGTCAGTTTAATTAGCATCCGTTGCGCAACATTTAATGGAGACGGGGCACTGTTGAGGTGGATCCCATTTTACGCCCGTGGATTTTCTATTCGCGGTGTAAACGGCGAACACGTACCGCAACAGACTTATTGGTCGGCGAATAACAAATTAAGGAGCTGGCAACGAGAGTGGAAAATGCGAATCCTCTTTAACGGAGAGCAACGACCCCGTGCGTATACAACCGTATTCATCGGTCAAGGAAGTCCCGCATGGCGTAACGATCATGTAATAACGTAATACCTGATTATTTCCCGGGGCAGTAGAGCACGGACCGGCAAATTAATTGTTACGCAAACTTAAGCGATTGTACGTTTGCATTATTAAACGAGTTATTACAGGAGACCGTTTGTTATCCACCGATTGACCATTCAAAGTATTGCAATTGATGAATGTCGCCTGAAAGACGGTGTTTCTAGCAAGTCTGTATCTAGACCACTGGTTCTTAACCGGTGTTCCGCGAGCTTTTTACAAGTGTTCAGCGAAATTCCGCGACACATATTAAACATATTTAATAATTTATTTTCTAAAATATATTTATTACTATCTCTTGTTTGTTTTCTGGATCATTAATATTGGTGTTCCGCAAATTTTTCATATAATCACAAGTGTATTTGGACAACACGTTTAAGTTTTATATGAATCTTTGATGAGTTTCGTTGAATTTTATGCGATCTAGCTTACACAGTACAGAGAATATATTTTAATAATAATTATGTGAGTTTCGTATTTCGAAATTTATTTTCAACCCCTATGTCGATAACCGGGTACCCACTTTAAATATATTTTTAAAACTTCTTTAACACTTTTGTCGATAAATAAAAAAATAATTTTTCATAAATATATATTATATATATACTTAAATATATTAGGTTGACAACTAAATTTGCAACCTTTCGTAATTCTTTTATTGTATCGTTATAATCTCATCCAGTGACCATCCCTTTTGAACTGTATAATACTATATATCATTGAAAAGCTCTGAATTTTGCGATTAATTTCATATAAAATACTCGTGATTCTTTATATGTAAATGACTTTGAGAAAATGTGAAGGTCGCGAACTTATATTCCAGTCAATGAAAAGTTGTAGAGGGAAATGGAAGGAACACAATTATTAACTTTGGGTCTTTGTTTGGACTCGTTAGGAGGTAAACATACTAAAAGTCCCCACTCCTAGGAGGTGAGCGGGGTACAGGGGGGCACGTAGAAGGTCCTCTTTTCCGATTTTCCGCTTATATCTCGGAAACTATGCGTCCTAGAAATAAGACCATTCTATACAAAATTAAAGCTGACAAAATGTGCCACAAGAACAGTTAGCTAGTCAAATAAGTCAAAAAACATGAGACAAAAATTTCTTTTTCACAATTAATGAACTTTGAGCGCGATATCTCGGAAACTATGCGAGATAGCGAAAAACTGAATGAAATCAATTTTATGGCACATTTTGTCAGTTTTAATTTTGTATAGAATGGCCTTATCGCTAGAACAAATAGTTTCCGAGATATAAACGGAAAACCGAAAAAGGGGACCTTCTACATGCCCCCTGCACCCCGCTCACCTCCTAGGAGTGGGACCTTTTAGTATATTTACTTCCTAACGAGTCCAAACAAAGTCCCAAAGTTACAAATTGTGTTCCTTCCATTTCTCTCTACACCCCCCTTATAAGCATTCATTGACTGGACTATTAGTTGTCAACCTAATATCATAATCAAATTATATCATAGACATAAAAATAATTTTATATACCGAAAGTTCAAAGTATGTCCAAAAGTATGTAGACAACACGTTTAATTTTTACATAAATCTTTGATGAGTTTTATTGAATTTTATGTGGTCTAGTTTACACAGGTAATAATAATCCATTATATATCTCACCAATAATTATTATTATTGTCTTGAGAATACAGCAGACCATGCTAATGAATCATCAATTGAATTGTACAATTTGGTATTACTACAATAAATTATACTTGCAACGAAGTGTCCACATACTTTTGAGCGGGAGTGTATGTATGTCCCTTGGGAAATGTAGAATCTTCCTATTCCTTTTATAACGGAAACTTTCGCTCCCGGTGTATTTCGTTCGTTTCTGCAACTATGTTGTGTGTTCTACGAGCATTGTGATGTTAAACTCATTTCCCATCGTCGGAATATAAACTAAAATCATCGGCGGACCGTTAATTCTGGGACCCTGGGCTAACGCTGTTTGAAAGTCTACCCAATTTTACTCAAAGACAACAATTTTTGTAGAATTCATGTTCTCTTAAATTTTTTGAAGTGAGAAGTGAAGTCTGATCCGTCACGCTCCGAGACAAAACGCTATTCGCGATACCTATTGGCAGTATTTCAAAACGTTTTCTCTTGAAATAATATTTCCAAACACTGAACATGAACTCCATAAAATTCTTTTGCAAACACCTTAGTTAATTTTGTCCGCATTAATCTATACTATTATTACTTTTTTAAATTAGGATTAGTTTACTAAGAAATGTGTAACAGAAGTTTATGTGTATATGTACAAAGTTTCATTAAAATCGATTGACGCATAAAAAAGTGATATGCATTAAAAGATGTAAAAATCTTTGAATTTTGGACTCATCATTTATTTAAATCGCAGTTCCTCACAATTTTTGACATTTTTAATCATTTATGGCTCGTAGCAACCTTAGTCGATGAAACTTAGTGCATGCATGTACGTAACGTACTTATTGTTAGATTTAAAAAAAGCATATTTTTAATTTTCATTATAGATACAAATAAAAAATTTCGGAATCCTGACCTCTACTTTTATTTCTTCGCAATTTCGACTATAGTAAATTTAGTAAATTCTATAAATAATTTTTTCACACATTACCCAGTCCACCTAACATCTCAAAAAACACTCGAGTCGCGTAGTCCACTTTTAGAAAAGCTTTGTTTTTAAAGGGTGTGAAAAGTTCCGTTAAAAATGTGAAATTTGAATTATCCAACGCCACTACACATATTATCGATCAAAGCCTCGCCCTAAATCGATTTTCGCACCGAGATAGACAGAAGAAAGTATTCCCAGTCCAGGAAACAATTCAAACTATACAGAGCTGCGTATTTCGCTCCGCATACGGTGGAGATCGAACTTTAATTTTTCAAGCTATACCTTGCGGTCAAGCGTGGAAGCAAGAAAAGATCCTTTCGAAAACGACGTCGGTATGCAATCAAAACGCCATCAGGAGTACGTTGATAGCGATTGAGATTATATTTCGATGCATTATTTAGCTGGAAATTATTATTCCTTCGAAGTGACGAAATATTTAGAAAATAGTCGCACAGTACCGACGAAATTGGTTACGTCCTTTTCTAGCAAATACGAGCATTTACTTCAATAAACAGTGAATATTACAATTCTGGAAATAACGTGTTTCGAATCCATATTGTTTATTCTATTGTTTTACAGGACTTCACGCGCATATAACGTGTTGATAACATACATATATGTACACTACTGTGCAAAAGAAAGAAGCACGCGGGCCATATTTAATAGAAAAGCGTAAAAAATCAAATAAGAGCACAGTAAGTGTTGAAAAAATGAGAATGATATGTTATTGCGGATTATCGAATACTTTAAATGCAATAAATCAATCATAACAAAACAGAACATAATCGTGTGTGTACTTCGAGACAAACGAAATTTAAAGGGACATTCATCGCTAGACCCGTACCGAGTCATTATCATATCCCTGCCCATTCAGATGATTTTGAAGTTGCAAAATATGAAAGAAAATCTTATATCCATTGTTATACATAAGCACATTAATCCTGCATTATAAAATACTAATGTAGAGTATAAGTACTTACAATCTTTTTTGAAACTTCTTTTCCTCCGTCGAATCCACAGCACGCTATTATTTACTCACGCCAATATGTCCGAATAACTATGCCTATCTTCCAATGCCTATTTTCAAAGCACAAAACACCACGCTTCTACACAATCACGAAACACTACGCAAAACACTTTCCGAAATCGTGACAACGAACGAGAAGTTACTCCGACAAGGATCAAAGTAGTACTGCGATTGTTCCATCGGTTTTGTCATGAATGGTTAAGGGTAGATTTAGGTGGGGAAATGTAGCAAGGGAGAAGAGCACTAAAACTAGAAGAACGAGAGAAATGCGAATAGCGGGGCCTCGTTCTTCCAATATCTCGGGCATACGATGATAGTAGAGGGGCGGTCCATTGACGTCCCGGGTGTGGATGGCTTTTTAGTGGGTATGCGTGACCGACCATCCGTCACGTGAGCCCCACACTACACCCTTCTGGGGGTATGCGTAATTGCATATTTTTACAACACTCTTAAAAAAAGGTGGGGAAATGTAACGTTTGTTAATTGGACGCGTTCAAGTCTTTCAGTCAAGTCCGAGAAGACGCGTTTACGTCTTCTCGGTGGTTGTAAAATAAAAAGTCAGCGCGGTGGTTGTAAAATAATAATCGGTCAGTTCCGAGCTGATCCGTGTGCGTTTTTTGTCTGCTTAACCTCCCTTTCAGGTATATCGCCGTAGTTGGGCCTTTGTGCCCTCAGCAATAATATGAAGAAGCGGTACGCGACGAAGAGAGAGAGAACACAGATGATTTTCGAAAAATAAATATCTCCTTGGAAAGGACTTCTTTTGTTTCAATCGATCAGTCTTGATCGAATACGTTGTATGCTGGGAAAACAGAGTTTTCGCGCGGACATCGCATTAAGATCGCAGAACTATTTTGATCGTGGTCCGGAGTAATCTCTTCTCGTTTACTGTCACGATTTCGGAAAGTGTGTTGCGTAGTGTTCCGTGATTGTGTAGGAGCGTGCGTGGTGTTTTGTGCTCCGAAAAAAACATGGTAAAATGGGCATTGGAAGACAGGCACAGTTATTCGGACGTATTGGCGTGAGTAAACAATAGTGTGCTGTTGATCCAGCGGAGGAACAGAAGATTCTAAAAAGATTGTAAGTACTTATACTCTACATTAGTATTTTATACTGTAGGATTAACCCTTAGCACTCGAGTGGTGAGTCAGAGTCACCACCAGAAATTGCGATACCATTATTCAAAATATTGTTTACAGTATTAAATATCTTGGTGGCTAATCACTTGCTAAACATTTAAGTATTGTATGACGTGTTATATCAATTTCATATCCATAAAATGAAAAAAAATTATATAGATTGGAATTATTCTGGGTCGGAAGATATGTTTCATTTTCGAGTTAGAATAGCTCCGAGTGCAAAGGGTTAATATTCTTATGTATAACAATGGATATAACGTTTTCTCACATATTCTGCAACTTCAAATTAATTATATCTGAATGGTCAGGGTTACGATAACTTGGTACGGGCCGAGTGACGAATGTCCCTTTAAATTTCGTTTGTCTCTATTTAGTGATCTTGTGATCTCTTATCACAACGAATTTTGTAAAAATTCTAACAGCTTATATCTCAATAACAACGTGTTTACGACATATAGTTCCTTTTAAACTTTTTCTCTTCTCGAAGAGTAGAAGTTGTTGATGTAAAAAAATAAACTTTAACAATAATTTCCTTTGATATAAACAATTTTGCCGCAAGTTTCTTTCACAAATTTTCACCGCGCGCGCAGAGTTCTACAAAGTTGTAGACTATCTTATGTATAACAATGGATATAAGATTTTCTTTCATATTTTGCAACTTTAAACTCGTCTGAATGAGCAGGGAGACATTGATGACTCGGTACGGACCGTAGTATGTAGCAGGCTTTTGTCTGTACGCATAACTCCACACAATCAAATTTTGCATAAACTTTAACAGCTTATATCTCAATAACAATTTGTGTGTGACATATGGTTTCTTTCAAAAATTTTCTCTTCTCGATGAATCGAACGTGTTGATGTAACAACAAACTTTAGAACAATTTTCTGTGGTACAGTCAATTTCGCGGCAAGTTTTTTCTGCAAATGTCCACCGATCCAGAGGTGTAGATTCGCCTTTTGGACCATTGCTTTTTATACACCCTGTACAACTCTCCCCTGCATATAGCTTCCGTCTCCGTCAGTGTGAAGAAAATCTCGATGTTAACTGGCACGCAGCACAATTACAGCTAATTTGAAACAATATATTTCGACATAGCCGAGATTACATGGTCGTGTGGATTTTTTATTACACGGAAGCGATCAGCGCGCATATTTTCCGTCGGTGCGGCGAAGGCAACGCGAACGAAACATCTCGCGTGCGAGTCGTTGTCGTTGCTTTAATTCAAACGTCTCCCCGAGTAGTACTAAGCATCGTGTTCCTTGACAATTGTCATCGATCAAAAACGAAATACAAGCGTGTGCATGCATATTAATCCTGTAGTTCCGCGGACACATCGAGAAACAGCGTATTAAACGTCTGCCGTAATTTCTCAATTCCGAAGTTTTTAGAGGGTGGTTAGATGACAAACGGTTTCCTGTTCGAAATTCATCGGCGCAGAGCGTCCTTCGAAGTATTCGTCTGATTTACGATTAAAACGGGATGATTATCTTCCCCTAAAGCCCTGAATATTGACGATACGTCGAGCGTCGGACCTAATTGGTTCGATATCGATCAAAATATAATAGCGTACGTGTTCGGTCGATAGGTATGCAATCAACAAAGTACCTTTTTTAATGAAGATATCTGGTATTGTTTAATAATATGAAATTAACTTGGATCTATGTTACAACTTTTAATGTTAACTTGCATCTACTCGAAATGGTCAGCAAACCTGCGGCTATTTGAAATGAAAATAAGAAATAACTATATTTGAAATTCATTTATTTCGCACCCTTATTTTCAATACTGTTACTTGAGAATAAAAATAGTATTGATTTATTTGAAATAGTACAGCAATTTCAAAAAGTATATTATTTCGCTATTTCTTTATTCCAAGTTAAAGAATAAAATGAACATTATTTTTGAAGAATAAAATGAACAGTATTTTTTCTAAATAAAATGAACATTAATTTTGAAGAAAAAATTGACATTAATTTTGAAAAATAAAATAAAGTAACATAATACATATTTGATATAATATTTCAAATAATGTTGTTTCAGAAGTAGCCGGGTCTCTAGCCAAGAGATGGCCATTTTTCTTTTGAATTTGTCTACTCTCGCAGTGGAAGACACGTGTTTCACTTACAATTAATTAACATTGAAGCGAGCAGGGTTATTGGAAACAAGGCTTCTTCGGGCCAGGGAAGAAACAAATTCCGTAGGATTTTTCCTTCTTAAGTAGAACAGTCGGACTTTTATCGATCTGATTCAAATCCGACCACAGAGACCACCACGAGGGACGCGCGCGCGACTTTTTCTCCAGTGAATGAGCGAAGCCAAAGCGATCGACAGAATTGACACGCCATCGATTAACGTTTGCGTGTATTTCGCGCGTCTCCGAGCCATGTTCATGGAATCTCGCGAATCCCGTAGCGAAATCACCGATCCACGACCACAGCTAATGCATTCTCGAGCGATTAACGCTGCCCAAGGTGGGCGCTGCAATATTCACGCGGTAGATGTTATCCGACTAAGTAAGCCAAAAAAAAAATGTGTGACCCATGAAATTTCGAGCGCGACCTCGTGCGATAAACGCGATACACTTGGCGCGTGTCTTACGAATTCCATCAATGCCCGAGAAAGTTCAAAACATTCGGAAGATTCCGTGACACGAGAGAAGTTCTTATTAACTTTTTATTGAGTACAAAGTCGAAGCTAAATTCAACTGGAACTTCTTAAAGTGACTCGTCGTGGCGAACGCAGTGTTATAAAAATAATTTCGAGGTATACATTTATGCTTTGAAGGGGGCGGGGATGTAATCTTGATCTGAACGATTATCGCAACCCTGACCGAGACGGCAAAGTGTAGGTTACCGAAGATTACTGAGAGAGTACCATAGTCTTACCTGGCTACCAGGTGGACAGCGAAGTCGACTCGCCGGACAGGGTGCATTTACGAGGGTGTAAGCCTCAAGGAAGGGTCGGTAATCGACATCAAGATCGACATCGACATCGACGTAGACGTAGACGGCCGCGGCGTCGCGTCTGTCCGCGTCTTCGCGTGAGCACGAACGCGTCCTTACTGCCGCGGGGTTGGCCGGCTCGACTGTTCGCTGTTCGTCGAGAAAGCGAGGGTACGAGCTGGTCACTTGAGAGGCGCTGGCGCGATGACCAAGCATCGGAAAAACATGGCAAGGCATCCAGAATATACTACCATTTATATCAGCAGGTCGTTCCTTACTCTCTAGCAGACATTTTATTCTTCCTCTGCAAAATCTCTACAAGCCCAACCAAAATCTTCATCCACTTTCACCACCCTTCCGGCTACAAACGTATCCTGAAAGATTATATGTAGACATATTTTTAAATATGCATCCACTTACTAAAATTTATTTGATTTAGAAGATCCTTGGCGCAAATGCAGAGTTCTTCTTTTTCTCTTGTTTTACTTTTAAATGAACTGAAAACTTGTGCACGATAAAGCTTCTGTAGACGTTGATTTATGATATGTACGGTACCGGCTGTATAGTATGTACTTTGCGTTTAATCCTATCCGTGCCAATCGTATGTATACCAAACGAATTTAATTGATTCTTGTACTTTTACCTACACTGTTCTTTATTTTCGTTTAAATAAACAATTACAGCACTCTATATAATTGATACCGTAAGTATTTGAAATTCCAAAACGCGAGATAAATTTCAAAAATTGAGAAACAAATAAATATAGTAGGAATAAGCTAGTGCCTCGGTAGAATAGAAAATGTAATACGTGTTACAACAATTATCGGAAACCGACTATTGTCCGGGTAAGCGTTCCACTATACAAGCGTTTGCATGTGTGATATAAACGCACAAGCGAGGCCGTTCATTCATTCATTTGGTCGAACCAGGTCTACTGAATCCGAATTATTGGAGCATTAGCTTGATTTAAGCGAGTTGGGCTTGGCCTGATCGTATAGGATCAATTTCGTGCACGTATGCATCCGATAGCGACGCGAATGTGCGTCAATTTTTTTCCGTGATATGTACAGCGTAATGGAGGACCATCGAGTCTCCAAAGATTGCGCCAACATTAAAATCAAAAACAATCAATTAACCCTTTGCTTAACAACTAAAATGCGTGAGCAAGTTTGAAGACTTAAAATTAGTACAGAGAATAAATATCCGGAGTAATTTGCAATATTTTCAGAAAAACATGAAAAAATGATTAAAATTAGAGTTAACAGGAATTAAATAACAATATCACTGTGGTACACTGTACTATAATTTGACTATTAACACTAACCGTACCGGGTACAAAATGTGTCGGATATATATTGTTTTATAAAAATTAAAGACTGAATTTATTTAGATTTTTCACAATTTTTATAATAACAAGTGCTCGAACAAAGAAATTTATTGAATAATTTCTATCATTTCTTCATTTGACCGGTCGTGGTACATTTTGAAATGAACAGTCGATAATTAAATAGAATATAACTGATTACTCTTTTAAACACATTTTATTCGATCGTATATGTACAGTTTACAATTACATAATAATCACCGTCGCGTTATACATATATGGTACATCCTGGTTCCGAATCAAGTGGGTAACGCTTGCATACAGAAACATTTCCTGTCGAATCCAAAACGGTCAGTTTAGTTCGATTCACTTCAACTACGATTAATGCACCTTATCATAAAAGCGTTTTTACGCTTGGAAATACCAGACAACTTCTACAAAGGTCCTTTCATTTCTTCTGTTATTAGTATTACCAAAGACTAAGGAATGCATCGAGGTAGTTAGGAAACCCAGAAATCTCGTTCTTTTCTTTCCGGTTTATTTGGTATCGGCATCGGCATATCTGTCTCATTATTTCTGTAACGAATCGAGAACCGCAGGACAACGATTGTTTTTTTTTATTATAGTCGAATTGATAAAGCTTGATGAACCTTTGTTCGACCAACTCGCACTGGAACATCATGTAAATTTATTATAAATTTATTAATCCAGTTTTAATTGCTCTAATCCTATTTGGGATCCACTCCCTACCTTTTCATAGAATCGTCAAGACCTATATGATCATTGTTTAGAATGTGAAATTTCTCTTACCATGCGTTAGTCACTTTTATGGGAAACTACATGCTTTGTAGTTTCGCAAAATTGCAAAAATGTGTTCACTCGTGGTTGTCATCGTCGAGTTTTGACTTCAAAATTCAACGAAACGCAAGAACAGAAAGAAAGATATATTTATTGTAATTTGCAAAAGCTTTATATGTCCATGATGAACATTTCTTTACATTCTTTATATTCGTAAGTTATACCAACATACCAATGATTCAAGCTCATATAGTTTATTGTTTGGGTATTCACGTTGCCATCGACGATGCTGCAGAAATGAAGTATGTTTCGAGTTTGGGAGATCGCATAAGCTTAGCCTATAAATTCACCCGAATTTCCTCGCGGATTTTCTCCCGCTTTAAATAGGTTGACAGCTTAAGTGTACACTTCTTGACTTTCTCGATCGTCACCCATGTTGTTAATGTACAAGAACACGCGTACAGTTTCATACCCCTGCTATTCATCTTTGTATAGTGCATAATGTGTATGTAATATGTGTTTATACGCGTACGGCTCGAATATTATTCTTGATACGATGGTTATTTTAAAAATTAATCAATTTTCATTGAACACGCGTCTCGGTTCTACCGCCGCGCTGCCGTAATATCCGTGTAACGCGATAGTACTTCTGCTTGCACGGATCCGAAATCAGGTAGACTATGATATCCAACAACATCGCGTTGCAGAAATGTACTAACATTCGACAAAACGTGTAGAATGCAAGATCAGCGAACTTATTTACCCACTTCGCTTGGCGAATCCATTAAACTGCTTAAAGAGCCGCCATTTTGGCCATCAAGTATTGCTTCGATCAATAAATAAGCACGTTCTCTCACTAAAAAATAATCTTCGGAAAATTTACAACAGAGTATTTAAATCCTATCTGCTTTTATGATTTTTGCGTTTGCAACTAAAGTACGTTGACTATATACTTTCGAGCTCGCTAAAATTTCATAGAGATCACCGGTATTTACCGAAGATTGCGAAAGAAAGAAAGACGAGAATTAATTCTGTTACATTAATCGAAACATATGGAATTGGTAATTATTGAACTTTGAACGTTACCGCAGTGATATTTGCAATATCATTCGAAACTTTGGTATCGCGGTTTTAACACAGATAACGATATTTCTGCGAACGAATTCCTTATCGTGGAGTTTCATTGACGAATGCTCGAGTGATCATTGGTGTTAACACGTTGCTTCGAGGATATATCTTAAGAATTAGATCAACGATAATATTGTCACCGCTGCATCCTGTCGTATTTATTCGAGCACGCAAGGAAATATATGTATTACTCGTTGCTAAGTCTAGGAATTGTTAAATAAAATCATCGAAATTTCAAACGTGGAACGTTGTCTGCACGACCCTGTCTACGTTCCCCAGCCCTGTGTCAAACAACCTCGAATAATAATCTGGTTCTGCAACGCAAACCACTCGTGCGACGTAATCCTAACAATTGGAAGTGGCACGCGCTGCGTTCGACATGCGAATTATAGGTTGTCGACAATCCGACGAACGAATCCTTAAATATTGTCACGATTCAATACGCGCGAACGCAATTCACCTTTTAATATTCCATCGCAGTAACAAGAATAAAAGTCTCGTCGTCTAATTTAATCTGGCTATTTTTCGTTATACGATAGAATGATTCTATACAAAACTGTAGAGAATCGAAATAACAAAAATTAAACGATAACACCGGTTTTCATTATTTGCATTTGCAAAGCAGCTTGATCGTTTTTCTTTCGCGAATTCAACAAGCATCTCAATAAATATTATTATTATTATTATTATTATATTTTTCAATTCAAAATTAGGCATCATAATCATAAAAGAATCGACCTATTTTGGTTACTAAACAATTACATATCGACGATACCGTATGACTGTTTTTTTACAAATCAACTCACCAGGAGATAAAATTGCTAATATCAATGCTACAAATTAAATAAATATAAACCTATGTCTGCAGTGGTGTATAGAATGTTTTTTCCCTAAGCTACTGATCTTGGTACAGCCTTAATTTCATATAGTTACAAAAAATAACGCTCTGTTATCTTTAAAGGAACTCCCTGCTGAGATAGTAATAATAATCATCTTGAAATATATCAATTGAGACACTTTTACATTTTTGATCCCACCCTATCGTGACTTCTTTGAAGTCTTTTGTGATCCTTCCTGTATTTTTCAATCGTTAAATCCGCGCTGTCTACACTGGACAAACGCAACGCAACGGGATCCAAACTCGCTGCAAGCTTCAAGTAAGTTTCTTCCATCTCCTTCGTAATGTTTACTTCGTAATCGAAATCAGCGTTGTCCGTTTTATTGGAAGCCTGCGGCAGAACAACTTTTTCGTCCTCGTTGGGCATGTCGAAAGTTATCAAATCTTTCTCTTTCCCTGGTTCCGTGTCATTTACACATGAAAAATTATTTAAAGCATTAGTTGAATTTTCGTTAATGAAGTCCTGAACATCTGTTATTAGATCTTCACGTTTACTATTTTCTTGGACATTTCCATGCAATCTTCGTGTATCATTGAATAGCTTCGATTTCGTTTCCGACTCATTTAAGTACACCAACGATGAATTTTTGTGGATTATGTTTTCGGCAGGCTTTAATTTCGAGTAATTTGTTACTGAATTGTCCATGTGCACTGACGACTCGACCCACTCGGCCACTCTCTGTAATTGATTATTGTCGTGTAACAAGATCGGAGAGCTTTCTTCGCTGCTGGTTGAAATTGATCTCTCCGAGCCGGACCGGGACAATTTCTTTGAGTGAACTAAAGCTGTATTTGGCTTGTTACTTCCGCTAGTGTATAATACAGTTTTATAATGACCAGCATTATCTAACAGAATATTTTTAGATCCAGGTGTAACTCTTACAAGACAATTCCTTGGACCGGTTATTCGATTTTGACTACTCGGTTTTGAACCGATATTATGCAATGACTGAACAACGTCACTAGAACTGCTGGAAGGATCAGAAGTTGATATTACTATGCTATCGCTACTGAAACTGGGACTAGTGGCCACTTCGATCTGTCCGGAATCATTCTGGTTCGAATTGTTATCAATATTCTTTACTTCTATTAACGTTAGCTGTGTCGGATGATGCGATTCTTGCTGTATTTTATCATTTTTCCAGACTCTGTCATTGATAATGTCAATTTCATTGTCGCTACAGACTTTATCTACATTTTTATTAGCCTTCTCGTTAGTTTGAGTCTTTAACTTTGTCCACTCGTTCTTTCGCAATCTATCATTAATAATGTCAATATGACTCTGTTCTTTCCCATCAAAGTGACTAATACGGCTTTCAGGAACTATGCAACTATGATTGGAAGATTTCTTTTCCAATTTATTCCAACAATTTGAATTTAATGTACCGTCAACTAGGGTCTCGGACTTTTTGTATGGTTTCACTGATTTTCCTTTTTCTGAATTCGATTTACCATTGTTACATACCTCTCCGATCTTTTGAGCCGTTTGTACAGCTGCATTTTCAGTCTGGCTATGGAAAATGTTTTGAGTTTGCACATCGTTCCTGCGGATCGAGTTTTTTTTATTTAAACCGACTTTTGTTGTAGAGTTCACGCGGCCGTCTTCTTTCACATTCTCTACTTTACCATTCCTACTTAAAAATTTATCTTTTGTGCTTAAATACTGACTACTAGTATTCTTTGTACAGTGACTGTGATATTGCATATTACTAATACTAACGTTTTCATTCACCTCGTGATACGCTATGTGTAAATTAGAATTTTGACTTTCTTTAGTTTGGCAATTTTTGTCAGTATTTTTCTCTACGTTCTGTGCATATTTCGCGACACAATCGTTGCAAGGAAAAACATCTTGCAAATTAGTTTGAGTCTCAGCGTCAACCATCAGAATCCTACGGTTGCAAGTGCAGGTATCACAATGCTTAGCAAATATTCTTTCTTTCTCCCTATCTTCTAAAACTTTGGCCATTATTGCAGCCGAGACAACATCCACTGGAGGCTTAGATTCATCGCTATCATCGTCACTGTCTTTTTCAACCATAGGTTTAGTTACATTATATACCATCGCTGTTGGAGGAAATGTTGAAATTGGTACTGTAATACTTTTAACATCAGGAGTGTTATCGTTTGAACGTTTCTTTTGTGCAACGTATGTTCTTACTTTGGCTTGTACTTCTGAAGGTAACTGAAAGTAATAGAATAATTCTAAAATTTGTTTATGCTGTAATGATAGAATTATCTTAAAAATATTTATAAACAAGTAACACGGTACGAGAGAGCAAAGTTTTTGACAGAGATAAACATGTTTCATATTGTTGGAAGTCTATCTGACTTCCGGTATGATAAGGGATAACGATCCATTTATATTTTAAACATGAACATGCATATGTATATCAGTTACTTACAGAATCGTACTTTTGACCAACAAAATTAGAAGGTTTACACTGAAGAAGCTGTATTGCCAGGTTCACATCATTTCTATACTTTTCCTGGAAGAAATATGTATGAAATACACTGCACGTCTAGAATTTAATAGGGGACAAAGTATCAATATTTAAACATACATTATCTTGAGTTAAACGATGTATAGTATAATTTGCATCCGCTAATCTATGGGATAAAGTTGCAATATCCTTAGTAAACGCACTTTTCTCTGTTTCACATTTGTCTACGATTCTCAACAGTTTATCCTCAAGATTTTGATTCACTTTCTGAACACGTTTGTGAGCTTCGTGTAGTCTAGAATATTTTTCCTGCCAGATTAAAAGTTCCTCCTTCATCGATGCTAATTCTCCGTTTGGAAATTTATCAGCTTCGCTTAAAAATTGTGTCTCCATCGTTGCGATATGACTATCCCTTTCCATCAAATGTTGTCGTAAGTTTTCTATCTCTACATGTAGATGCATGTCATAGTGTTGTTGATCGTATTGAGTGCAATTTACGCATTTACATCCACATTCCTATATAACAACAGCTTAATTATGTTTGACATCTCCTAGGTACGGTCGAAAATAAAAATTTCAAGTTACATTAAAAAATTAGATAAATCCACGAAATGTCACAGTCGAGCATGTCTGTCTTCGGTGTTTCTTAATTAATTATTGTACACCAAAACTGTTACAGAATGTTATAGAAATATGGAACGTCTGTTTCACGTAACATTTACTTACTGTTAACCTACGTACCTTACATTTTTCAGCCATTGTGTAGTACAGAAAGTATATTAAAAACACTCAAAAAATATTGACTAATAGCGAGACTTAAAAATTTGAGCCTCATAACCCTGTCGTTGGTTTCGTGCAGGAATATGGATAGTTTGTGCACGTCTCGATGCGATTTAAATCCTCATATCGTCAGCGACGAAAACAATATATGTATGCAAAAACTGCCTTCGATAAATACTTCAAAACGTGTACGATGAAAACTTCCGAAACGACAGATTGCAATTTTCGCTGTCGTTCAACACACATCTAGCTCATACAAGTATGTATCTCGATTGTCGATTGCATTCCGGACATTGCTGACGTTTATTATCTAGCAGCTGTCGAGGCCGTGGCATATTACTTTCATGATTCTCGACAAGGCGTTACAAATCCACGCGTAACAAACCATAGTCGAATAAAAAAACAACTTGAAACTAAATGCTCGATAATGAAAATCGTACTTTACAATACTCGAGTACTCGACCAATAAAATTGCTTAAGGAAACGACAGCGACTCTTATTGGATATCGATACGTGACCGCGCCATCTGTCAAATTTACGCGGAAAAATAAAAATTGAATCGAGCAGAATAGCTATTCAAGGTAAACTGGTTTATTATAAATTATAAACGATAACAGATTTAGAAAGAGTTCAAAAGGGAAAGGTGCGTGGATAAATTGAAAAAGAACATACTGAACTTGATTTGCTGAAGTATTTATTAAATATTTGTTATACCCCATACATAATGCTTGTAATCTTAAAATTGTTAATGATGTTAATATAACAGTAATTATATGTTGACAAATGTGTACTTAATACTTGAAAAAGTCGTATTTCTTTTATAAATTCTTGTTTCGTTCGTAATAAAATGCATCAATGATTTGAAATTAAAATTAACATAAATCGTAAACTTAATGAGCATGAATTACATAACAAAAAAAATCATGTCAAAATGTTATGTTTTTCGTAGATCTCACGAACATATATACAAAGCTACATGTGAACATAAAATTTGATAATTTGTGATAATAATCAATTTTCTATAATAAACAAAATATACACGTTAAAAATGAGAAAAAAGAAATATTGATTTGCATTCTATGAATAACATGGTTTTATTATAGTTCCCTAAATTTTTTTAGTACAAGTTTGAATCGTCCTAGTGTATTTTAAATTTTTATTGTGTAAATGTAAACAGTCTACAAATTTTTTATCATAATGCTAGAAGTAAAGAGGTCGTACAATTAATGATCTGTATGTGTTTTGCTTGAATGTGTAATATATCTTTTATTGGATAACACGAAACAAAGTACTAAACAAAGATATATGTATATTTGAAGTTATGAAAAAATGCGAAGATCAGTATGGTTGTAGAACAGGATTATAGTCATCATTGCATAGCTATGCAGGAAATACTCTTATAACATATGACACAGCAGTGGTAGAATACATGTATATGCCTATATAGTGCCTTACCCTACAATCGAAATGATCCAAACATTAAGACAACCTACTAAGTTAATTGTTAATATCAAATTCGCTTTTCCGTTTTTCTTAAATTTGTTTTTACGTAATTGTAAAGTACAGTCTTACTTGGTAAGAGATAAGAGATAAAATTTTCTTTACCGCTTGGTTGTATAAAAAAAGCCAGGTCTCTTCAATTTGGAATTGAAACCTTTGATTTCTTGTACAATATTTATTATCTACTATGTTTTTTGGATAAAAAATAAAAATAACTTCAATATTTTGCTGTCGATACACTATATTCACTTGTACAGTTCAACAATTAACTATTGGGTAATTCAGAAGTTAGAAATATAAAAAGAATATCTTGTATAAAAGAGGATATAGTGTTTTTGTTTGAAATTTATTCAACTTTTTTATCAAGTACGCTGGTAGTCATTAATTGCTACATATTTTATCACAACTTGTTTCGATAGTATTAAATCGATTCTTCATAAAAAAATTTCTTCCAAACATTTTCCAATCACTTGAAAATGTTATCGTGTCGTATACATAATAAAGTATTTCTTTTTTTTTATACGTGAACACAATTAAAAAGTTTGGAACATTTCAAATGTTGAGCATTGTATACGTATACATATATACATATAATATATATTCATATTATATGTATATGTGTACATTCGTATATACATATATATACATATATGTGTATATATATATATATATATTAGTAAAAGAATATGTCCGAATGCAACATTGCTTAACACTACATATACATTATAATAACTATATTCATATAGAATTTTCATATCTTTCATAACAACAAAATGACTCTTTCTGAATAAGTTGTAACAAATTGAACACAAAAAATCACCTATAGTAGAGCAAATTTCATGTATATATTAAACAATGTTAAATGTGAAACATGAAAATTGCAAAATTTATACTATGTATTTGATTAAAATCTTCTCTAGTACAGTCTATTCAATAATATTTATGCTATATGCTTTTAGACTATACTTTCAGGAATTCACCTAAGGACACTAACTGTTTCTAGCAACAACAGCATTCCAATTCCAATTCGATAAAGGCTAGGTTAAACTCACATTTCATATATATATATATATATAACAGATAATAATACCAATGCCATTTAACTTAAATTTTTCATAATGTCATGAATTTTTTAGTGCTTTCAAACATCGATGAAAAATTCTTAAAAGATTTCAACCATTATAAATTAATTATGCAAATAAAATAAATAGCGCATACTGCGCTTCTCATATTCTCCATCAAAATATATGTTCAGTGCTAATGAAACAATGTACCTGCATAAACATAATCTTTAAAAGTAACTTTCACATTATGTGTTTTTAAATAAAGTAATAGTTACTTTTGTGAATAAATTCTATGTTACAACATAAATTAGAGAAATTGCACATTTTAAGCGCTAACAATATTAAAACATTCATACATCATGTACGAATGGCTCAAAAACCAGAGATCTTAATCGATTTAAATATACAAGTCAAAGATTAAAGATTCGTTTCACTCGTAAATACGGTATATAGAATATATATGATATATAAAATAATATTATATAATTAATATCAATTAATTATATAATAAATATATATACTTATACATTTACAAAGTTTATGCTTTAAAGAGAAATCGATGATAGATAATGACGTATGAAAATACTAAAAAATTAGCATGTATCACTGAAGATATTCCATAAAATGGCAATTGTAAAGTCTAGTTTGCATTACTTGGCTTTTGAGTCGTTCTTACAAATATAATTCTTGAACAAAATTGTTTGCGCACAAGTACGTTGTTAACAAAGCAAGAAGAGATATAATTGAAGTAGGTATAAATTACTATAGTGTTATAAATTGTCTACAATATACAAAGATTGAAGGTACATAACATTAGCATCACTAAGATAGAATTCAAGTTTCAATTCCAATCAACTATAGATCTACCAACATCAATGATATATGTTCTTAAATGCTAAATTTTTAGTTTCATTTAAAAACATAAGCTCAATTAATTTTCAGATTGAGCATAATAAAAGTAAAGATTCATATTTCTCTATAATTACACGTTAATCGAGAAATCCGTGGACGTTTTAGTAATGCTTTAGCGTAAACTGATTATCAATAGAATTTCTATAGAGGCAGTATATTTATGCAACAGGTATTGATTGCCTTTTTGAAGCAAAAAATATTAGAAATTTCTTTACACTTCAAACCTGTGAAATCAAATTAAGGTACTGTTCTTTTCTAAACACTAATAATAATATAATAATAATACACATATACAATAAAAGACAAAGTTATTGATTTGAAATCGTCAATAATCATCCTCAAATCGTTGATACTAGAACTTCAAAGCTTACATAGTTTATCAACACTGTTTTAGAACATTGCTTTTTCAACAAATTAGAAGATTATACATATGACTACAATTCCCTATCCTCGTACTCTCCACTATAACAATACTGAGAAATGGAGTAATCTTTGAAGTCCTAGTTAATATGAATACATTTTATATATATGTACATAAAAGAAAAAGTCATTTGTATCTATTCCCTTCTATTAATAGAGAATTTGATAGACGAAATATTCACTAATAACTGAGATCGCCTGTAAAGGCATTAAAATTCATTACATACAATTTAATGAGCAATTGTATCTAATTTTGGAAACCCGTTTAAAATCAATACTGCTCCCTTTCGAAATATGTACGATCTATCCTTTTACTAAATCCTTTTCTTGAGGATCGATCAGAAAAAAGTGTCACAATTGATATGACATTCGTTTTTGTCTTATATGTCAATGGCTTAATTCATTCTAGTTAAATTCTCACTATTCTAATATTTTACAAGCAACCTTGCATCCGGAATTAAACATCTATCATTCAATTAATTATTTATATATAACATGTAATAATGCAACATTTCTCGTCATAAAAAATCGTAAGCCTTAGTCGTAACTCGAACAAGGTCATTTGTAATTACAAAATGGATAAGTTTTGTCATTGAAATGTTAGTAAACCTGTTCCTAATATAAAAATGCCAGTATTCATTTTTTTTTTGTAGAGCGTAAAATTTTTAAATAATATAATTTTTCTTTAATTTTGTTAGAAACGTCATGAATATTCAACGCTGAAATATACAAACTTCTAAATTGATAAAACAATTTTACATTTTTCATGTTTTTATACAAAGGAACAGATTTCTTAACTACTTTCATAAAGAGGGTTTGTTCATACTTTAAGAGCAGCTTTGGGAGACCAATGATGGAAACGGGTAGGTCCTGTTGGATAGGAGGGTGGATGGATCCATTTGTTTCCTCTATGACCCATGAAAGGTGGTGGAGATGGACCACCCAAAAAGTGAGGGGGCATAATGTTATACCATGGTTGACTTATTGGGTGAGGACCATATCCCATACTGAATGAGTGACCAAACCACGAACGATTTCTATTAAGATGTAGTCTGGGACTATTCAAATTGCGTCTCCTACCTGTACCATTATTGCTATGCTGTTGATTTTGATTAGCAGAACTTAGTGGTTTTGATTTTTGTTGTTGTTCTGTGTTAGTGGTCAAAGGGGATTTCTGTAGAAGAATAAACACATTTATTATCTCTTCTGGACTTTGGAGTTTTCAGTTTTTCAAACATTTGAGTTATTATGTTGGAAATTGATTACACTGTTCAATAAATGTAACTGTTTTTAAACTTCTAATCTTCAATCAAGATTTTTCATAGATTTTTCTATACTGAATATAAAGCTATTCTTTCCTCTGTCGAAGACAACGGCCCTTGAGAAAATAGCAATTTCCAATTTTAAAGATATTTTATGTTTTAATCAAGGTTGCACACTTGTTCTTTAGATATATTTATTTTTATTATAAGATTCTCATGATTAAAATAATTATAATATTAAATTAAGAATGAGAAACAAAAATAAGGAACAAGTCAATATTAGTGGATATTTTTTGATCTCCAATCACACTGTACGATAGAACAAACTGTTCTACAGAAACAAAGTAGTTTGGCAAAGCGCTGCTGCTTTCATTCTACTTGTTAATTTAACAAAGAAGTTGAATATATTAAAAATATAATTGATGGTATAATAAAAAAGAAACATTTTTATGTATTTGTAATATAATATTAAACAACATCATTTTATACACTAGATTCCATAGAATAATTACAGCCCACAATATTTATAAAGTTGGGAATTAGAATTCATTTGGAAAATCAGACACATAAGAGAAAATAGATTTATAAATTGCATTGAATGCAAATTGAAATCTACAAGAAATGCTGAATCACAGATAGAAGTCAAGTAAAGTCATGCATTGAACAGTGTTATTTCATAAAAAAAAAAATATGTAGCTAGTGATATTCACCTGTATCTTAGTCTGCCCCTCGGATTGTTTATTCTCCTTCTCCAATCCTTCGTTGCTTCCTTGAAAAATTGGTACAGTGTTTTCTTTGTCGTCAAACGACGCCAGTGTGCAATAGGAGCCTTTACTTTCTCCAAATCGGCAGCAAACTTCGTTAGGATCAACCCAAAGGGTTAATTCTACTGGTAAAGATAAATCTTCGTATTTGACACCAGCAGCACTAGCAGCACTTTCTAAAGTTGCATCTCTTCGATTATGACCATTCACACGAATACAACGATATCCTTGACCTTTAAATGGCTTGTCCGGAAACCAATGATTTTTAAAACGTTCTGTCAATAACTCGACCAAACGTCGTTTGAAACATTCCAATTGATCAGGACTAAATTTTTCGTTTTTTTCTATCAGCTGTACTAAGAACAGTACTGCTGCTGTAATTTCGTTGCGCATGTTGTCTCTGCCGTATGTCAAACTTATAATTTCCGGATAAATTCCTCCTTTGATGCCGTGATACAAGATTCTTGAAAACTAAAGTACCATTTGCTGAAACTGATGTGGAGCACATAGAGCCCTTCTGCACCGCAGCAATACTTAAATCTTTTGTGATCTATGATGTTGTTTATTGTTCTTCAAAACAATGTCTGTGTTCTTTCCTCTTTGGTATATAGTATTTGTATCGATTGTTGGTATTATTTTCTTCTGTAAAAAAGTAGTGGAAAGCGTTAATAAATTAGCTGTTTCCAATTCAATATTTTATTCTTAAGTAGTTTTCATGATATTTTTAACATTTTAAAACTCGGCAATAATGATGAAAAAAACCGTCTATAAATATCACTGTTGGATCCGAAAAAAACATTCCGATTAAAATCTCAAATCTGTATTTATCTAATCTGTCTACATCTACGTCTGCAAATACCTTGTTTGTTTGTTTGTTTTTTTAATGCTTATACCGATGTAAATAATCTCGTAAGTAAATTTCGAAAGTGTTACGCATACAATATGTATTGCATTATATTGCTAATTTGTATGGACGCGTACGAAATGATAGATTTCATTTTATAATGGAACTAGATAACAATATGTTATGGGCATTAATTAGGTTATAAACCATAATAACGCAGGTTAGGTAAATCGTGTTGAGAAGCAAGACTGATTATTTAGAACACAATCGATACGACCAGTAATCAGAAACAAAGCAAACGGCACCATTACAATGTGTATTAAATATTAAAAAGATCAATGCATTGAAATAATGAGCACAACGAATTATGCCAGCTCATTCTTGTCGTACCAGGTCGTGCCGTGAGCGATTGTTCCTGAAATACCACAATTTCGTCTTCTGATGATTATTTATTTATCGTGATTTTTCACTTCCGTTTAAACTGTCCACCCGTTTGATATGCAAAAAGATTGAATACTAATATTAAATTGACCTTACGAATCAATGACGAAAATTCCGTGTTTCTGGTGAAACTACTACGTCTTCTCTCTCTTTAAATAAACGTACTCGACCCAACACGTGTTACGTTGCATCAATGTCCATGAAGCATGTAGAAAAATATAGACCTCCAACAGTTACTACAGGGGTTACTGTCTATGTACACTATATGTACACATATATCTATATATACATACTTATATATATATACCTACTTACATGTGTATTTGGAATTTTTTAATCGACGACAAAGTGATCTTTATCAAATTATTATATATATATGGTACCAATGAATCTGTACTGTTTTAATTTTTATTGTCTTCACGTGTTAAATAATGTTAAAATCACTTTAAAAAATATGTACTTTATATAATAATATATCTGAACATATATACAAGATAACTTACTTACATGTATGTCATCTTGTATCTAAATAAATTTGTGTATATATACAAATATATACATTATAAATACATACATCACTTTTTACAAATTTTGAGTGATACAAATCGGTGCTTCAAAAGAGCATGAGCATAATTATGGTTGACATACCAAAGTTATATTAAGTATTATAGCTGCATGATTACAGTTATACTAAAAAATATATAATTGTAATCATGATTATTTCAATCATTTTCAAACATTCTTGACTGATTCTTGACTTTAGTAAAGTAACTTTTGGCTTACATCTCGTTCTTTGCTATACTGTGGAAATAAAATATTGTATTTAGTCTCATACGCTTTTGTGTCATAAACAAGATATGTTTATGGTTAACCTGTATAACACGTGTTAACAATATTTACAATATGTACATGCAAATAATTAATATCTTCGAGCAATTTTAAAAGTGGAATACGTAATTGAATTATTAAAAATGATGAACACGAGTAAAAGTCGTCCGAATATTTTAGTGTCAGGTAAATTTCGCTGTTAAAGATGTGTCTTAATATATCAAACCAATTGTTAACAATTGTATTATATTAAACCATGAATATTTGTTATATTAGGTACTCCTGGAGTCGGAAAAAGTTTGATGTGTCGTCTTTTATCGGAAAAGTCAGGATTAACCTGGATTGATGTTAGTCAATTTGCTATTGAACACAAATGTTTAGAAGAATACGATGAAGTGTATCAGTGTCCTATTTTAGATGAAGATAAGGTAATTGTTGTTTAACCCCTTTGCCTACAATATTGTGTAAGAGACGTGGTACATTGATCGGGCTAAACGTAAACAACACGTGTGAGGAACGTGGTACAATGATGGGAAAATCATATTCACTTCAAGATAACAAATCTTTATTGTTCAGTGATCAATTGGTCGTAATTATTTATCAAACATCGTGCAAAATAAAATTAGTTGCACTTTGCACATGTATTTGCATATCAAAAGACGCGTGTGATTTTCATAACTTCTGATGATCAGCCAAACCGAAAAGGGCTCGACGTGTGACCGACCTCGTTGTTTACAGCACGTGATCTCGGAACTTAAATCGTAAGACAAGGGGTTAATAAATAGGTTTTAATATTTTCATTAGTCTGTAAATAACATATTTTTGAATTATAGTTGCTAGATTACATGGAAGAGCTTATGTGCGAAGGTGGAAAAATTGTTGACTACCATGGAACTGATTTCTTTCCAGAAAGATGGTTCGATATTGTTTTTGTGTTAAGAACTGACAACAAAATATTATATGATCGTTTAAAGGAACGAGGCTACACAGGGAAAAAATTAGAAGATAACATAGATTGTGAAATCTTTCAAACAATACTTGAGGAAGCAAAATCAGCTTATAGGGAAGAAATAGTTCATGAATTAATAAGTAATAATATTAATCAAGTCACGAATAATGTAGATAGAATTTGCCAATGGATAGAACAATGGCAAATAGATAATGAATCATAATATACCATATTTTCAAAAATTATTGATATATTAACTTTGTAAGTGAAGAAGTACAATGTCCAATCATAATTTTTATATTAAACACATATTTATACATTAAAACAAATGTATAATTATATTATACATAATTTATATATTATCAGAGCAAATTTATAATTATTCTACTATACCCAAATCATGTTTTAGTTTTTTTAATCTGCTATTAATACTATTATAGTATTTCATTCTTATAAGGTGAGCTTTCGCTTTTTTTATGTCTTTCTCCCTAAATGCTTCTGCGATATTCCTGAAAAAATATTGTATTAGTTAATAATACATTGTAACATCGCATTTCTCTCTGAGAAAACAATTAATGAACTTACAGGGACAACCTATTTAATATTTGGTCATTTTCTTTTACTAGTTTTTTTATTTTTGTGTGATCACTTAACGCGTTCTCTACTTCTTCATTTCTTTCCATAATTTCCATTAAAAATTCTGGATCCGTGTCATCTGTGTCTTCCGATATTGTTACATTATTTAATTCTAGCATGTACAGTCCCCTTTGTAAGGGACTCAACAATGTACTATAAGCTGTATTCACTAACGATGATAGGTTTTCAGACAGTTGCTTTTCTTTCTGTAAAAGAAGACGGGATAATTTATAAGAAGCAATGCCATATTTTGGTTAAGGCGATTTTGTATTTTACTTCGGATTTGTTGCCAAACTTATCAGGGTGCAATAACTTTTGAAGCTCTTTATACTTTCTTTGAATTTCCTCAACTGTAATATCATAACTTTTGGGAATACCAATTATGTCAAAATAGGTTACATTTTCGGGCGGTTCTTGTAATTTTTTGCATTTTGAGCAAAACAGTTCGGACTTGTGGATAAAATTACAATTCCAACATTTTAATGGACTGTCACTTGAATATTGCGTTGCGTTTGTTGAGAGAAAAAAGGGAATACTTTTCTCTTTAATACAATACGAATGTAGAGTTTGTTGTTGCTTTATTAATTTGACAAACGTATTGTTATATTTCTTTGCAAGTGTTGCAAGTGCTCCTCTCGGGAACATTTTTGTTGCATATCATAACCTGTGTACACTTAAAACTTGTAAATTTTAACAAACAATAAGGATGAACAAATTTAAGTTTAGTTTATCGAGTTCTATTTAACCTTGAGAGAATCTAATAATTAAAATATTAGTTGTATACATTACACGTAAATAAATACATACAGTATTCTCTCACAAACGCAGCAATACGCAATACGCAATCGTGTTTTAGCGACCTCTCTATGTATACTCTCTAAATATTAGGGCTGTTACGTTACTTCCCTTTGAAGGTCGAAGATTTCGAGACTTCGAACGAATTTCGAAGCTTCGATTTCAGAAACTTTGAACTTCGAAGGTGATGAGAATCGAAGTTCCCTTCGTACCTTCGAAGAGTCGAAACTTCGGAAAATTAACAGCCCAACTCGCAATCGTCATTTTCCTAAATATATACACTACTGTGCAAAGGAAAGAAGCACTCAGTATAATTATAAGATATAATGACAAACAATATATCTTTATGTAAAAATTATATATTGTACAATGATTGACTTATTGCATTTAAAGTATATTAGATAATCCGCAATAACACATATTCTCAGAACTATTCAATTAAACAGCGGAATCCATTTTCAAAACTTACTGTGTTCTTATTTGCTAATATATATATATATTCATCTTGACCTGTAGATCTTGACTATTTACTCGGGTGCTTTTAGTAAATGCTAAATTCAATCAGAACATAAATAATGTTGAAGTCAGTATATAGATCCTGCATTGTAATTTAAATTTTTTAATTTGATAATATCTTGGGGCAATGAGTCAGTACGACTGTCGCGTACCCAGAGGCCCCAGAGTACCCGAATCGCCTATAGGTCGTTGCATCCACGTTTCAGTAGAGTTTGATTTGGCTTTGTTATCTTGTTCTTGTTGAATTATTCAACTTTCTCTTGTTGACTAGGCCACACTCGCGTGCTGGATTAGCTTTCCTCTCGTGAGCTGGTATTATTTTTTAATTATTGCTTTTTTAATAAGAATTTATAATTATGATATAACGATTATATTTCAATAAATTCTTTATTTACACAAGATAAACAATTCAAAATACATAAATAGCACAAAACTTATCTAACTTATTATTCATTAAATTTATTAAAACTGTGCATACCCTTTGATAATACCACGAAACAAAACTTGAACAATAGAAATGTGATTCAAATAATAGACATTATACATATAATAAAAAGATAATAGAAACATGTAGTTATTTAAATAATTATTTGTTGAATTTTATTACCCCATTATTGTTTTTTCAAAAATATTAACTAAATTTTTTAATTTGTTTAAACAAATGTTTACATTGGATAGTGCGATATAAAGAGTAAAATATTTGCTGTACTACGAATTTCATAATTATAGTTTATTTTATCATTAATGGAAAAAATATGAACATCTTGAATAGAGGCTACATAAAATAAATTGAAATTAACAGTCTATTTTTGCTGAAAAATATTTTCTAAAATATGGCTATACTAATTTATATTAATAATTGTAATCAAGATCTGTGATATTTGATTTTGTAAGATAATAGTTATAAAACCAAAAATGATAAAATTTATTAAATACGGTCTAAAATGTATATTCGAGATAATATTTAGAATATTTTTAACTTATTCATAACTTACACAGCAAGGAAAGATATTGTTTCAAATCTGCCAGTTTATATTTTTTATCTTATTACAGTTAATTTGTTTTTGGACGAGTATCGTTATAATGCCAATTTTGCCACTTGTTTTTTATACATTTATATTGCATTATAATTATATTTTCAGCTAATATAATTTAGGAAATAATGCAATTAGATTTTTCTTGTACATTTCCATCCGCTTTTTCAATTTCGATCAATAACGTATGAAAAATATCAGCGACAGACTAGAAAAAATAAAAGGATAATAGATAAAGTTAAATTTGCAGAACAGAGTATTAGAAGTAATTAAGTAAACTTACTTCGTTTTGTTTTGCACTGGTTTCTAGGAAAGCTGCACGCCAAGAGTCTGCCAATCGCTTACCTTGTTCCGTCGTTATCATTCGATCTACGTATAAATCCGTTTTATTTCCTACTAATACGATTGGAACACTGAAATGCACAAAACAAGTGCATTAGATGTGTTATGTTCAAGAAAAATCGTACAACCAAAATAAATATAAGATATCGTACTGGACTTTCCCTGATATATCCAATAATTTGTCATAAATTATTTGTACAACTTCAAAACTTTTTGCACTCGTTATACTATATACGAGAACATATCCATGAATGTCCATCGAATACTGAGTTGGAAATATACTATATTCATCTTGACCTGCAGTGTCTACCAGTTTAACTTCATAATCTTGGCTATTTACTCGGGTGCTTTTAGTAAATGCTAAAACATAAACATCAATTCAATTAGAACATATAAATAATGTTGAAATCAGTAGAACCTACATCGTTTATTGTAATTTAAAATTTTTTAATTGATAGTATCTTGACTTGATAGAAATCCTTTTTTACACAAAGAAAATATCCATTTAAAAGCTTGATTAAAAAAAGGAAAAGTATATTTATAAGTAAATTTAACAATAAGATGTATGGTACTACTGCATTAAATAGATTCAGATATATCAAATAAAAATCATAAAAAGGGTATTGGAGTTTTGTATCACATTTAATAATTTAAATTTCACATGCAAATCATTAATAATGCATACATGCCATAATAAAAGTTCATGTCATTTGTTAATAGTACTTTTGTATCCACATGCTCTGAATAATTTGAATTGTTTAAGTCAGACAATATAAAAAGTATTGAACCAATATTTCGGTTTCTACTAATAGAAGACATTACTTACAATAACAGTTATTAAATATATTTTGAAATATTATTTTAAGAATATTAGAACTTAAGAAACTTTCTATTAATACAATAAGTTTACAAAAATAAACAACATCTACAGCTATACACATTAAAATTATTGAATGAAAAAATACACTGTGAACCGAATTTGCAAAATTAATTTCTAAAAATCAAAATGTTCAAATATATTTAGTAATAAGCTTCTCTTGCTAATATATAGTAAAATGAGAGACAGTGAAGCAAATAATAAAATTAATATTTACATTCTATTAAATGTTTTCTTTTTTACTTACTTTCTACATTTTAACAATTGATTTTTATTAATAGAGTATGACACATTATATTCATTTTAAATAATGTTTCTGTTAAATTAAAATCAATTTTAATATTTTTTGTTTAAGATATCTAGATGCATCAAGTGTACATGTCGTATTCATTTTATTTGAAAAAGTTGATGACCGATCATTTTATAAGAGTATTAAAAACTTGTATTTTCGTTTTAATTCTTATCATGTTACACTGCATCTTATAAAAGACCTGCCCATTATGTAATAAATCCTCATAAATCTATTGCTTGTTTACAGCATGGATTATGAACAGAATGTGCAGAAAATACTACTAACAGTGTCATTACAAATCTTTGAAGTAGCGAGTAAGATGATACATGGACTTCTTACTATTTTCTATAGTAGGGTCATATGAATCCACAAACTGTCCCTCGACGAACTGTATGCTCAGTGACGACTTGCCTATTAAAATAAATTAAAGAACACACATTAATAAATATGAAAAATTATAATTAAATGTAAAACTATTTGTATTAGTAAAAATTTAACTTGAAATATTTAACATATTTTTACAAGATGGGTCATCGCACATTTAGATAGCATTATATTTTGAAAGATAAATTACAGATTACATACTATGAAAATAATAGGCTATCAAAAATTCTTTATTAATCTTACAATTAGCTTTAAAAGAAATTGAAAATCTCAATTGTAATGTGCTTCATTACCTACGGATCGGTAACCCATTATAGCTATTTTTCTTTGTTTTGGCGGCATTTTTTAGCATTTATGATTGAGGAAACTGCAACAGAATTCCACAAACGCTGGGGCATACTCCAATTAAAATCTGAAATAGAATTGAGTAAAATTTTATGGATTGGTAATTATGCTTAATAACATTCTGTTTTGATATTCTGACCCCTGTAATATACAAATCAATTATATTAATTTTAATAGTACGGGCTATGCATTTCCTTCATCTTGCAATGTTCAAATACCTCATGTGATGTTTAGGCTGAACCTATTAAAACGATATTTTTACAAATGTTGTTTGGTACGAAGGAAGATGTGGTGCAAATTATTATTTTCCAGGTTAATCAGTAGAAGGAATTTCAAAATCAAAAAAGTAATGTTGCTATATAATTTGCTCCATATATCCCCTTTATACTCGATAACATTTATAAAAACATTTTTTTTGTAGGTGTTCAGTTTCTCGTGAGATGTTCCCAAATTGTGAGATAAAGAAAGTGTTCTATACACATTGAAAAGCAAAAGTGTAAGTACCTAATGCTTGCTTTGTAAAAAATATTATGATACTACTAATTTTATAATTATTTTATAAAACTTAGGTAGCATATAATCATAAGCTGAATCTTATAAATAAAATGTGATGTTTTACTTTCACATATACTAATAATATACAGATTATTAAAAAACAGAGGTTTTAAATTAATATTTCATTTCATCGACTTTCTCATGATCCTTTCTGATGCTTTTAGTTTGTATGGCATATTTGGTATTAAATCATGAACAATTTCTGATACAATAGTATATACTTTTTAATCAGTGTGAAAGGATCACTAATATTGTAGTTAAAACAAGTGTTATAGTTCATTTTATTTAAATTGTTACCAAGACTTTCCATTATTTTTCATTCTATAGAAGCAACCTTTAATAATGTATAACAAATAAAAGTGATTGTCGTAGAATCTAACATTTTCTTTATTTTTGTAATGATATCATGACTTATGTCACATTTACTTATAATTTATAAGTAAAACCGTTCTCACACAAAGAAACAATAGCCTTATTTATGTTAAATTTCCATTCTTGATTAATTTATACAGTATAGAATTATGTGTTATAGAAAAGTATAATGGTTTATGATCGTTAACTGATGACGATTGCTCTTTCATTCAACTATTACCTGCTTACTTGCTAGTTTAGTTGGTTGTAATGAAACTCGCAAAATTACAAACATTGTTAGTATACGTGAAAATAAAATAGATACCACATTTTACTGACAAGATTCAGCTTATTTATAATTATTGTTTCCCAAACTTTACAAAATAATTGTAGAACTATTAATACATTCAAGTTTCTTGCAAGATAAGTGTTGGATATTTACAACTGTCGCTTGTTGTTTGTATATATTAAAGTCAATCAAGGCATGTAGAAAAAAAAATTACAAATTGTGAAAAATAAAAAGAGTATTTATATATATAAATTTCAATATCGCTAATTTCTAAGATAACCTAAATAAAAACTGTGCGAGCATTAATTTTCTTTATTTTCTTAATTACGTAGAAGTGCAATTACATCATAACTGTTTTGCACAAACGAATAACTGATATTTTTAAATTGTATAAGGTTATCATTTGTATATTTGTAAATGTGTGCCTCACACAAGTGAATGCAACATTGGGAAATTGTAATGTCAGGAAACGAAATACAAAGACAGAAAATTGAAACGTATAAAAGCGATTCTCGGATTTGTGAAACTGCGCATATGACTATGTAAATAAATTTATGTTGCAAAAAAGAAATGCTTATGAACGTAATGTATGTATTGACGTAAATGTATACGCCCATAAAGACGTGCAAGTTTTATACGTCGATGTGTAATTCGCGTACCTATGAATTACGAAATAAATGATTGTTTACATGAATTTAGGCAACGATAGAACGCTCTGTGTATTTTCTAACGGAACACTGGCACTTGTCACAACAAACCACAATGTCCATCGAACTGATTGTGAGCATTGCGTTGTATTCGATATGCACATGCACATGCACTATTTACTGAGTACTTACCGAAAGAAACGAGGTGCATTAGGTGCGTTGTATATTAATCGACATATCGACTCGTGCTGTGTCAGTTACTTAGCCAATTAAAAGATGATATTTAAACGAGAAATCACGGTTAATGTCTGTCGTTATTCGTGAAAAATATTATTAACTATTATGACTGAATGTTTATACGGCAAGCGAGTGTTAAAATTGTATGAAGAAACGACATATTATGAAATGAGAGAGGAAGTTTGAAAGCACACGATGAATTACGCACTTTAAGTGTCATGGACAGAAAAGATTCACTGGCTTGTTAACATTAATTAATATTGCGTGTCACGAGGCGGCTCGTCAATATATACGTATTTCATGAAAAATATCGTCACGATGTCCTCCCATTTACTCGGTTCTACTTACTGAAAAATATAATATGTAAGATTTTCACTACTTGCCAATGGATCTACTGATCAGATGCGCCATCTACTCCAATAATTTAGAAGTGAAGAAATTTAAATGCAACTTTATTATACCTTTTTTCCTTCTTTCATTATATTTTCGTTTATTTATTTTTCATACGAGTACACGTGATTTTGGTGTATGATATTTCAATTAAATTGAATAAACGTAAAAATTCGTGTTCAACGGAACAGTTGCGTATACGTTTCCGTACATTTTCTTCAGTATCTTTCAAATTGGACACCATAAGATTATTTACAATTAGTTCTATGATTTTATGTATGATTAGTAATGAAACTACACACTAGGTCGTACTAACCGTTTTCTATAATTATTCTCATTGAAATAATTTCTATTCTAATATGTTTTAATTTAATCTTACTTATTGTTAGATCTTGCAACACCATACATGCACGGTATAAACTAATATATAAATAAGATAAGTAATTTAATAATAACACGAATTTAAATTGAAAACTAAATAAACTACTATTATTGAAGTGCAATACACATTTCTTTGAAGAATGCATACAGGGTGGTCCACGCTAGTAGACAGAGTTCAGAATTCTTGGCGAGCAGATGGCTGTGCTCGATATCTGCTCGAGACAGTCTCGAGCACAGCCTGGCGAGCAGATGGTGAGCATCTCAGTCAGCCAGGCTGCCTAGAGCACAGCCTGGCGAGCAGATAGCGGGCATTATGCTGTCAGACGACGCTCGAAGCTGAGGATGCTCGGACTCTGCTCGAGTTTGGACAGCGCAGAAAGCGATACTAATGCGCGCGCAGATGCTCGTCCAAAATCGAGCATTTTGCTTACTGGGTACATATTATACATGTATATATGTGCATATGCTGTATATTAATTAATTATAAAATATCTATAGTAACAGGAGAAAGTATTTATCATCATATTCCTATAATATAAAATATATAATTACTGGTTTCAGGTATCGCATGTAACATCCGTCCTTTTGTTTAATGCGAAATAAACTTATAATAAATGTTCTCACCGGAGTACACTTTCGTTTAAAGTCATTATGTATCTGTAAGTTATCGTCAACGCGCTATTTTACTGGAAAGAGAAAGTTCCCGGCACGTGGATGCCTTTTTAAACGCATTTTATTTAATTATATCTATTTATTTTATAATTGGATGCAAATCTATGATGCATCTTCGTGGAGAAAAATGTTTCTATTTTCAGGAATTTTTCCTTATCCAATTGATTTTAGCACGACGATTGCTAGCAATTATAAAAATTCCATGAAGTCGAAAAATAATGTAACAATATATGAACGTTCTTTCATTTATGTAGATCCTAACTAAATATGTTCGCGTGAAAGTTAATTTTTCATATTTGGATAATATTATTTATCATCAACGCGTTCACACATATTCTAAGATAGGATCTAAAAATTCGGATAGTTGAGACCGTGGATGGAAATAACTACATATGCCGTTAGTTAATCGTTTATATACATATGTATAGTCATAGCCGTCGTAGCCACTCCTAGAGATTGCAGGGCCTGGGAAAAGCCCGGCCGTGATAAGAAAAATGCACAATGTCCCAAAAATGTTGTACTTTCTTAAAAGGGGGGATTCCTGAGCTCAATTGGAGTAACTTTTTCCTTTGCGATAGGTAGCTGATCGTACCCACGTAATCGAAACGTTATTTTCAAGTATTATTAAATAAGAAAATATTTCTTTTATAAGAAACACTGACGTCTGAAAAACATCGCCATGCAATTTCTTTATCACATAATATTTTTCTAATTGATGAACTAACACTATAATTGATTAACAACATAATTTATACTTTAACATCTTCTTTAATTTGTCGTATTGATATCAAATTTTTATTTTATCGAAAAAGTTTTTAGCATTACGTGCTTAACTTTTGCTGATACATATTGTACTTTCTCGATTCTCCAGGGCAAAGAAGAGGAACAAGAAGAAGTAAATGTAGCAACGATGCTCAACTATTTCGATTTATCCATGTTGAGATAAATTAAGGTGTGTGACAATTTCAACTTTCTTTTCTGATTCCGATTTTCACTTGACAATTCTATTTTTTAAATTTTACTAAAGGCATGTTTCCCCGTTAATTACGAAGCTTTCTCCGAAAGAGTAATGGGAATGTTTTGAAGAAAAGACGAAGTTTGCATGACACAGGTTTAGTCAACATTCTCTTTTCAATCAATCTGTTTTGCCATAAAACCACTCAAAGGTATGATTATTATCTTTACGACTTCGCTCTCTAAATAAACACAGAATACACTGCGGTTACGATGCACAAATATGCCATTTTTATAATCGGTGCCAGTAAAATATTTGGTTATTGATAAATTGTGATAACTAATATCACCGACGAGATACTATTAAGGACTGCCAGCCCCTGTGCTATTCAGCGGGACCAGTAAGTGGGCGCGAATGGGCGCGGGGATAACGTGTGGGACTTACAGTGATCTGAAATACCACATCGCTAAAAGTTCTACCACCGACGAGATACTCGTCAAGTAGAAGAAGAATGATATAGAATGCTCACATTACCCATTCTGCCTTATAATACTATCACCGACGAGATACTCTCTCGTCTCTTTACCTAAATAGAACCAGACGATATATGACATTGTTCACGCCCGGGGTGAACAAGCTTGAATAACACATATATTTGGTTCTGAAGGAAGGTGAAATTGCAAAATGTTATGGAAGACAATAGGTATAGGAATAGAATTTATTGAAAATCAACATATTTATTAAATGTGCAGCTATTAGCTCGATATTATGCTTTATTCATAAGAGTTTCACTAGAAGTTCTTACAAATAGAGGATAATACCGGTTGCCCAGGTCTCACCACGAGGAGGTTGCTGCACAAGAGACCCGAAAGGGTGTCAGAACGAATGCAATATTCCTTCTGGCTCCCTTTCTAACAACGACGGACTTGTACTAAATTACGCAGATATGTCGAGTAATTATCGCGGAGCAAAAGGTGTGAATCGGAGAAGAAGTCTCCGATCCACGGGCGATCAAAAGCGAATCAGGCAGAAGGCTCCGATTCTTTCAAAGTGAGAAACAAGAGCGAACCAGAGCAGAAGGCTCTGGTTCGAAGGTGACGCGGCGCGTACAATGCTTGCAGCCCAGATCCGGTCAGACCCGATACCCGACGTGTCCTCACCAAGAGAAATGGACAGTGAGAAGTGTTCAAACAATATCCCATTTCTCTACCAACTACCTCTCACGAAGCAACGCAAGTTGAGGTGAACGCGGGTAGGATGACAAACAGAGAGAACTTCTCTGCCAACTACCTGCCACCAGGCAACGCAAAACGTTGAGGTGAACACGGGTAGGATGACAAACAGAGAGAATGGCAACACGAGTGAACAGATCTCAATGAACCACCCCTCTCAATGATTCGACGCCGAATACCGGCTCCAACCGGTTAGGTACATACAAGCAAGGTCGAGCAAAGTGAAGTTACGGCAATAATTACTCGACATATTTACAACGATGGTATACAATCTTAATAATATGTAGACCAAATATAACTAACTTAAAAATACACTCTAGTCTTCTTCCTCTTCATTCGGTGTGTCGTCTTCGTTAGCAGCCGGCTGATGTAATCTGGCTGAAACTGAAAACCGGAATTAAATCACGCACACGAGTGTGAATGTATCCAGCTCACAAGAGCAAATATAATCCCGCACGTAAGCGCAAACTTAACCATGCACATGAGTGCGAATACAACCAGAGAACTAGCTCATGAGAGCAACTATAACCCCGCACAGAAGTACGAATACAATCAGCGAACAAGTTCACAAGAACAATTGTAATCCTGCACATGAGTGCAAATACAACCAGAGAACCAGCTCATGAGAGCAATTGTAACCCTGCACAGAAGTGCGAATACAACCAGAGAAACAGCTCGTGAGAATAACTATAACCCCGCACACGAGTGCGGAAACAACCAGCGAAGTAGAGCACAAGAGCAATTATAACCCCGCACACGAGTGGGGCGCTCAAAATATAAATTTGATGAAGAATAAAATTGATAAATTTGAAGAAGACTCAATACCGAAGTTTCGTTGAAAATTTCAATTAGTATGAAGGACAGGTTTGTTGATATTGGGCTAAGGGTAGACAAAGAAAGCTTTGAAAAATATTAGTAATAAAACTTACCATTGATCGTTGAATGAATAGTTGAAGGTAGGCCAGAGTAGCTGTGGATGACCCCTTGTCCACCTCTGGTTCACCTCTGGTAGGTCCCTGGCCCTTCTGGTCCTCCTGATCCCGGAGCTCTACCGCTCACGTTGACCCCCCGGCACGGGGGGGGGGGCAGCCAATCGGGCCGGGGGGGGCAGCCAGTCGGGCCGGGGGGGGAGGTCAGCGTGAGCGGTAGGGCTCCGGGACCAGGAGGACCAGAAGGACCAGGGACCTACCAGAGGTGGACCAGAGGTGGAGAAGGGGTCATCCAGAGCTACCCTGGCCTACCTTCAACTATTCATTCAACGATCAACGGTAAGTTTTATTACTAATATTTTTCGAAGCCTCCTTTGTCTACCCTTGGTACTCTCTCGCCGTGCTCGGGCGTGCCCCCCCACGCTCGACGCTTGACGCTCCCCACCCCATTGAATATCACAATTATTGATAAATTTATTATTTCCAGCTGGTTAATGTTTATAACAATTCTATTTTACAGCGATGTCCACAAGCAATCCCTTGGCTATCTGACCACCTAATTTTTTAGTAAAAGTGGCTAATAGTATTCGAAATACGGAATAACTTTTAAACCATGAACATTCGCACGCATTAATTTATTCAATACAATTCACAGATAAATTTATTATTTCTGGCTGTTTAATGTTTATAATAATTCCTTTTGCAAACGATGTGGACAAGCACTCCCTTGACCACCTTGCCATCTAATTTTTTACAGTAAAGTCTTTTCAACATATTTCTGTTCTCACAGATCGATTTTTGGAACATATATGTATAAAAAAGTGGAAGGTAATAATTCTCGTTTATGAAATATTTTGAAATTACAAATTGAGGTATCTCATATATTTGAAATAGGAATTGTTGATTTTCCTAATATTATGCTTCAATATTTCTAGGAATTTTTTGTCCTATTGAAACCAACGCCGTCTGAAATATCTGCTCGGTACAGAATGTAACAATTCATGATGATCAATATGATTCCGTGATGATTTGCCTTCTCACCGACGAGAATCTCCTCAGTAGCCTCCTGCACTGACGAGATCATGTCGATGGCCTTCTGTTTCTCACTCCAGTCAGAATATATCTTAGAGGGCGTAAGAGAACACCGAAATATTCGAGTGACACGATTTTCCATACAGTGTCGCCAGGTCGCCAGCAATCGAGGGGAATCAAATACCCCCTCTCTGATGACCAGTCCGGTCTACGGTACAGTCTTGCGCCGCGCACGCGCAACGTGTCACATATTTGTACACTACTCTGGCCAATAGAGAGGGGGTACCTTGTATTCCCCTCGAGTGCTGGTTTGATTACTTTCTGGCGACATTGCTTCCATAAGGCTAGCAGTCTCTGGTCGGTGCTAATATAATGGAAAAGTGGACATAGCATTCGGTTTGTGTATCCAATTTAATACATTGAAAAAATTAGAAGACTTTAAGAGGATTTATATATTATTTCCACTACATTAAAATTATATTAGAGGAAAATATAAATTTAGTTTTAGTTCCTGTGTCTTGAACTTGAAACTCATGCACAAACTAATATATTTATATTGCATAAAGATCCGGAATCTAATGATTAGTACATAATTATAAATTCAAATAGAATACATTAAGCTTTGATTATGCATTTACAGTAAAGCCAAATTTTACTTCTTTTTTTTAGTAAACTTATATTTGACATCAATAATGAATATACTTATATATGTGTAAAAGATCCCGCGTATGAATAAACTAACAGAATATTCTTCATGCATCATAAAATATCTCATCGTCATTTGTTGGAAATCGTGAGAATATGAGAGCTATGAAAAGACAGCTGCATCTTTCTAAGCATTTAAGTCTTTTTAAGGTCACGATTCATTAAATAGCGTTCATTAAATAGGTGAATATTTTATGCACATCTTGGTTGTTGCATATTATGAAGTGATTATACTGTCGTGCGTGAAAGGCAAAATAATCTCAACGAATCAGGTAATGAACAGTTCGAAAGTCGGTTGTTGTTTTAAAAATTTCATCATTTTTTCAGTAGATCATCATTCTAATTTTTTCGTAGATCGTTCTAAATCTTTAAAAAAATTTGTAATGGATTGGAGTATCCTAAACGGCTCAAGTATATGTATAGAAGTAAAAAGCGACATCGGAAAATTTCCACTTTAAAAAAATCGACCTTTACATTGAAAAGTCGGAACTTCATTACGTTTTGAATGTCTTTATTTTCTAATCGCCAATTTTATCCGTTTTTTTTGAGAATGCACGGTACTACTTTAGATTTACGAGAGCTGTAAAAAAACAATAAGAAAGACGAATTTTAAATAAGGTATTTGTTTTTAAAATAAAGTAAAAGTTTTTTAGGTCGCCAATCAGAAAAATATAGCATATGTTGTATGCGAAATTTATAAAAGAAAATGATTAGAACTTGTATATAACTATAAGAATTTTACTTGTAAACTGTAAAGGTCTTGTAAATACAGTTATTTTACAAATATAATATACCTAAGTATATCTTATAACTAGTAGACTGCGGATTTCATGGATTTATAACAAAAGAGTAATGGATCCAATGCAAAACAGTGAAAATATTTAAAGGATTTAATAGAGTACTGTTATACTGTTGTCAACTTACTAAAATTATGATGAAAATAAGAAAATGTCTGTGTGTGTTGGCGCCTGCATCTTGCAATTAGTGTAGACGATTTTCATTTTGCATAAAAAGCCGCCGTCTATTTGCAACTATGCATCATTTTAGTGAAAAAATCTGTGATTGATATCTGCACATCGATCGATAGCATGTAAGAAGCACTCGCAATTTCCCGCTTACTTCTACATGAGCTCCTTGCGTGCATGCGTTTTCATTTTATGCTTCTTTTATCTTTCAAGATCATTGCCATAGAAGCGAAAGTGAACAGCCAAGAGACAAGTTGATCTGGTTCAAAGGTATTATTTATTGTTCTCATTTATCGAGTCTGGTCTGAAAAAGTAAACTCTGCATTTCACTTACAACCATTCCAATAAAACTCTGATCACCTAAGAACAAGATATAATCGGCTCAGAAGAAATTATTTATTGTTATAAAAGATGCACTGTAATCTATAAAAGTCAAAAATGCATTATAAAAAATAGTAATTTTTAAAAGTATAAAATGCATTATAAAAAATAGTAATCTTTTTAATGCATAATTTACAAAAAATATTCTATTTTCTAAGCACAATATTTATTTTTAAAGAACTCCGGAAAGTATTTTAACACTTCCGGTTAGTGAAAAATCTTCGATATTTAAACTGTGATCATTTCGTTGAAAAAAATAGTACAAGAATGAGCTTGGTCTCATTTTAAAGCTCGAGACTTCTACTTTTACAGACTATTATTTATTTTTATCTAAATGTCACGGATGGGAAACTGAAAAGATGTTCTTCCTCGGAAATGGTACCAATTGAAGCGTCTTTAAAAACATTAAAAAGTGTGAGATCGTTTTATTAAGCTTTGAATGAGACGTGTACCGCCAAAGTTACAGTATTAACGTACACCACGAGATCTTTGTTGTTACAGAGGTTTCAATTTATAGTATTTTTAGCAAAAATGGGTCTACAAATTCCCACCCGATACATTATGCGAAAATATCTACGCAGAGTCGCCAGATGAGGGGAGCTAGCATGAATTGAGGGGAAAAGGTTACCCTCTCTCTGCCAGTGTCAAATTAGTCACGTGACATTGTGACATATATGGAACGCGTCACGTGACCGGGCCGTGGCGGAAGCGTGGGGGAATAGCGTCGTAGAAGAGGACACAAGTCACTCTGAATGTACATCGAAAGAAGAATTATTTTCCTACTATGTATTGTTCTTTACATAATTACCACAGATTAGTTGAAATACTTTTCGGATCCACTCTACATTATCATAACAATAATATTTGCCATTATTTTTTAAATTTTATCGAATGAGACATCAAAATGTCATTATGAATACGAACTGACCTGTTGTTTCAGCTAATAACATGTATGGATTATTTATTACTAAACCTAACATATGCATGTAGTAATAATTCTTTATTTTTTTCTGTCTGTTTGTAAATTGTTAAAGAATACTTATAATACTTTTCTTTATACAATTTATTTGTGCCCACCACAAGAGAAGTCCGTAAATAAGTCCGCGTATTTCCCCCGAAAAGCATCAGAATATCCTTATAAAAAGAAAGGCATATTATTGCATATAAATTATGCGATCGTTTCATTTATCTTGATACGATATTGTATTGATATTCAATAGCTTTAAATCGTGTTACTTCAAGAATTGTTTACGCAAATATTCCTTACTTCGATTTGAAAGTAGAGGAAACTAGTTAGAGGCACGTGTGCATGATTGGGTATCCTAGGCAATGTCGGGGATCTAACACGATTCGATCAGAATAAAACCAAACGAGGATCCCCGGGGCAGTCGGGAAAAGGGAGCTAGCTGGTAGAGATATAAGAGCATCCTGGTTTATCGGAATTCTCAGTTTGTCACGCGAATCATATAGTAGACAAACCGTTCCTGTTTGTGAACTATATCGTTACCATGAAGACGGAATTGTTGTTGCGAGTAAATCGTTATTATACGTAAAAGTGTGCTTTTGTTCATGTGCTTCTAAATATGTTTATATAGACGTTGGTTATCTATCGCAATTGGAAAAAGGACTTAATCATTTTCCTCTTCTTCTCTTGTAACTATAGTTACAACCAGAATTTGATAAAATAGATTTTTAACAAGTTGGCTGCCGCGGTGGTCACCGGTAACCGGCGCTATTGATAAAATCATAGTGGTACTGAATATTAATGTATTCGTTTCGAAATTAACTAAATTATAGTGTAAGGTGCAAACTTCATTGTCAAGTAACTAATAATAATTATTAATAACTCTCATCGTTTAGTGAACGTGTTAAACAGTAGATAATGAATTCTTATTTATTTTAAAGTATGCGTGAAACTTTGAAAACGAAATATTTTATTTGACGCAATAAGTTTTTGAAATAATATTTTATTTAAAGAATATTGGGAAAATTATGGTTCGCATTCGATACAGTTATGAGTTCGAACATACAGCGTATGTTTATTTGTTTATTGAAGAGCTTGTTTCTTCCACAGTAGTGAAAGTATTAGAAAGCTAGGTACTGGTTTTGAAGCTAAAAATACTGGTTATAATTAATATTTATAGAAAAGAAAATAATATTTATTTTCTGCTTTTGGTAGAAAGAGTAGAAAGTTATCCAATTGCTTTATATGACTAATGAAATTTTGATCTTTTTAATTATTTTTCTAAAATGTCAATCAGTACTGTCATGGTATGTTTCTGAAAAAATTGCATTATTTGGAACAGTATATTTTTTATTTGTAAAAGTGCATTAACCACGTTGATGGATCATTATAAGTTACCGCGTCTAAAAATAAAATTTAAGCATAACGAACGAGCTCTATATGTATAGAATTAAGTATCATATATAATTGTTTTTATAATTTCTAGTTCACCTTACTTATAACGATACTGTTGGTTACGTTGGGTGAGGGACTCTTCTTTAACTAGTAAGAGATTTTTTCAGTTTCATTTTTGTAGATTCGCATGCATATAAAGTTGTTATTAAAATAATAGAAACTTGTTTTCTAGTAGTAGCTAATATGTGTACGATTTTCGTTGTAGATATTGTAAAATAATGAGTAAACTGCGGATCTTGATGCAAAATAAAAATTTTCTTTGTAAATTATAAAACACTGAAACCATATAAAAATTTCTTTCTATTTTGAATAATTTTAATAAATTGAAAATAAGATAGGGACGTTCTTAAATTGTCTGAATATTTTTACTGTTTTAAATTACATCCCCCCATTTTTTGTCATAAATGCATAAAATCCGCAGTCTGATATAATGTGTTTTAGTTTAAAATGATGTATTTTAACCTTTTGTACTCCGTTATGTAGTAACTTAAAGAATTATTACGTGAAATATAAATTGCACATAAGTACATATGTGTTTAAAAGTAGAATTTGAAAAATATTTTTAATTTTCAGAAATCGCGCAACACCAACAATTATTTGGAGTGCAATGGGTTAATATTAGTATACTGAAATGTGTTATACAAAGGATATTTATGTTTCAGCCATAAGAAACTTTTATCAAATATCCTCGACTCGTTAAAGGATAAACTAGAAACAAAAAAGAAGCCTTACGGAATACATCATTATCATTGGCATTACTATCCAGTGGTGCATCCGTTATCTGGATCATTCACAAAAGCGCCTAAGAAGCATGAACTGGACGGCCTTCATCAGTACGTTTATAATTGAGCACGGAATTTCAAATATCTTTATCAAAATATAAATGTAATGTTAATAATAATGTTGATAATTATGGTAATTTAAACTTTTTTACATCGATTTACAAGCACATAATAATACAAATTTAGTTCGTTTAATTAATATACTTTATTCTATGAAAAGTAACACTGAAATTCCATTAATATTTATTAGAGAATTTATTTTGAATGTCGTTTGACGTTAACATCACATTGCACATGTTATAATTATAGTATATTGAAATTTTCATGATGATTTTAAATAAACATTCCTTCGTTTTGGTTTGTTTAAAATTACATGATTATTTAGAACATGTAACTTATTTATCAATAATTTAATAATAAGAGATACTATATATATGTTTAGTGATAGTCTGACTTCACTTGGATGGTCACACTATGAATATAAACATATTCCTCAGCCAAAAATAAAAATCCCGTCATCATTGTCACATTCGTGGGATACAATTATACTTGAGCCAACTCATCATGAAATTGTTGGTAAGTCTCTAGTTATTTGTCTGAATTTATTTTCCATTAGTCTTACTTAAGAAAACTGATAACTTTTGATTTTTGTAATCTATCAAAACTTATTCTTTAATAACAAAAATAATTAAAATACAACGGAATACGTTTCAGAGAATACTTCAAATTTTACGACACTTTATTTATTATACATATAGTATTAAAACTACTAATATATGTATATATACATATATATATAAATTAATAAATTAATTAATAATAAATTAATTTAATTAATGTAAATTTAAAATTAATAATTAATAGTTAAATTAATAGTTAAAATTATTAATTCTTACATGTTTTTAATATACCAAACAAGGTATTAATTGTAATCGTATGTAATATATTCGCGAGTTAAAATTTTAAACACTTCAGACTGTAAGGATATTTCAGTAAATTATTACATAAATGTTTAAACAATTTTGCAGAAGCAGATCATTCAGAAACGGTCGATCACAGTGAACATGATAGTATACTCGTTGAAGTCCCAGGTAATAAAAATATCTACATTGGAAGCGAACACCCGAAAGATCTTAAAGAACTAAAACATGGCCTGCTGGCATCACTTTTTCATAAAAGCTCAAGTTCCAGCAATCACATATAATCGTGACAATTTATAAGAAATAATTGAAGGCATGGTCGTTAATAATGTTGGTAGTCAGTTCTATGGCTACAGTTCTATGGTAGCCAGCCCTCCATTGTCGATTAATAAAATTTACGCGACTACTCTCGAGTATAATTCACTTGACGAAATTAGTTTTATACATATATAATAAAAATAACAAATGGTGCAATTCTATAATATTGAAATTTTAAATAGTGTTAAATTACAACAACAATTACAATTCTCTAAATTACAAAAATATAATGCTTGTTCTTAAAATTTTCTTCCACCGTAGATTACATGTTCCAGTTTATATCTCATACTAATAAATACTTTTCTGTTTCTTCTTTCTCAAATTAATAAAAATGTTTTTTACATTTCACATATGAAAAACACTACACACGTTTATTTTGTTATAAGCATTTTCAACGTTAGGCGATATACATATCTACTTCCCCATAAGAATTATGATGGTAAATTTTACTCTAGAAATCAATCGTATTCATGAATTAGTATTTTATACTATTACTTTTATCGTATGACAAATTTTGTATAAAATCGTAGTTACCTAAAATGGTTTTAGTAGAGTGCGAATAAATTAATATTTTTTATTAATAAAACGCGACAATGTTCTAACACATTGTTAGATTTTCTGTTTAGTATTGTTAACGATGTTACATATATATTTTATTTATATTTGACAATATATTTTTGATTTTGTTGCCTTTCATCCGTTTGTTTTACTTTCCGATGGACGTGAGACAATATGCTTATTGCGTGTGCGCATGAAATATTTTATTTTCGCAATATTATACTATAACATTATCAATGTTTACTCAAACTGACATTCTGGTGAATCAATTTATAAACAGAAATGGAATATAATTTATTTCCTATTGGCTTTTTAATATTACCTTGCAGCTAGTCAATAGCAAATAAAAGAATTTTCATTTTTTATTTATTCATTACTACCCTCATTTATACATTAGTACTCTCTATGCACTTATATGTATATATTTTATAATAATCGTGTCAAATGGTATTTTCAACTGCAAACCAATATTGTATCATATAAATAATAGGTAATATAATATTTAAATTAAAGTGAAACAGTTAGGTATGCCAACAAGCAATTCATTATATATTTCCAAAAATATTAACTTCTTTTAGAAAGGTATGTATACCTATCTACAAGTATTTCATCTTCTTTATTTCTCCTAATTTTTTCTCATTCCACCTCGAGTTTATCTTCTTTTGCCTTTCACCTCCCTTTCTAAATCTCCTTACTTTTGTTTTCCTTGCGTTGAACGTAAATGTATTTTTATCGAAGTATTTTTCCAATTCTTCTTACCATACTTTCGATCTCTTTCGCATTCTTTGTTATTGCCAACAGATCAACTGCATATAACAATAAACGTACTCTTTTTCCCTAACTTTCAGCCCACCTTACCTTTCCTTCCTCATTGATAGTTCCTCTCCTATAGAGATGTATACATCCACTTTTACCAAGTTGGACAGGGTCAGGTTTAACCCTCATAACTTTTTAAAATAATTTCACTTCTTGCACAATTTAATTCAACCGTGTGTATTTTATTCGTATTTTTTTATATTAGCTGTAAGCAGAATCGTCAGATTAAACCTTCTGTCCCCATTCTATTTTCCCTTCTACGACGCACTTCCCCACACTTCCGCCGCGGCCCGGTCACGTGACGCGTTTCGTCTCTATCATGCATGTGTCATAATGCCACGTGACTAATCCGGTGCTGGCAGAGAGAGGGTAACTCTTTCTCTCAATTCGTGTTCCCTCCCCTTATCTGGCGACTCTGTGTACATTACATATTTCCTTCCAAGATATTTTCGCATAATGTAGCGGGTGGGAAATTAAAGAAGACGGAAAAGCAAGAGTGAAAAAAGAGTGTGAAGAAACAATGGTAGCATTTCTTCTAAAAAATATTATATGTATTGGTATTTCAGCTCATTGACAGCCGCATCATGACACCGTACTCGGTACGGATTACAATACTAAAAAAATTTGATCTCTATTCATTTGTTACATTTTTATTTCAATTTTCGTAGAATTTTCTCTTAAAAAGTTTATAATTGCGAGTCTTGTTTCATCCTTCAATATTTGTAGTTCCGATTTTTTTTTGTTGTGTTCGTTTTATGCGTATGTTTTGTTTACAAATAAAGCTTAAGTTTGTTATAGTTTTTCTGCTTCTTAACTTCGATGAGCGCTTTATAAGATGTTTCCATCAACCGAGATATAATCGATGGCGGTTTCAGCTTTCTTTCTTCGATCCGCACATTTTGTTGTTGTTCCCGATGTTTTATGATATTGGTGGCGAGAGCTTGCATGTATTTCCGATCGGTAAATCGTACAATATGAGAACCCATTACTTCATCTAGATATGATTTCACGGGTGGATAATTTATTCTGCAAGAGTAAATGCAAGCAATTGTAAAGTCACATCAAAGTATGTATCTAATTTGCAGGATCGCCCTGTAGAAGCTAGTAATACGTTTCGTAATTTTAGCTATTATCTCCAGAGTCGCTAGATCAGAGGAGGGAGCACGAATTGAGAGGAAAGAGTTACCCTCCCTCTGCCAGTATGTACTGAGTTAGTCATGTGACATTGTGACACATGCATGACAGGGGAAGAGTAGAAGGGGAAGGTATATAGAGTGGGGACACAAGTTTTAATCTGGCGACACTGGGTAGAACTCCGTTTGTCTATTCCTCGTTTAATACAACGACACTTTAAGAAGTGATCCTGGAGTACACGATTGAAAATAATACATTATTTTATTAATACAAAATAATACATTTTTTATTTCATCGAAATCTTTTAGATTTAAATAGGATTGATCGAATCAAATCGAAATATAATAATTAAACTTAAAGTTTCTCGCAATCTGTAAAACTTTTACTTGATAATACTCGGGTTTCATTCTGTCGGAGTTTAACATTCTAAAGTCATTTTCTATATAATAATCTACAATTTACCAATGAGTCTTTTAATTTTATAATATACACGTATATTATCTTATTTCGATTGATACAATTATAATAAAGACTTTACGATTATATCAACATTTTACTCATATGGTTCCAGTATTATTTCGAATTTTCTTTATACATATTTTTACTAGGGGGTTCCGCCCTCTGTTCGCTTTGCTCACCAACCCCCACAGAGCTTCGCGCGCACTCTCTCTCTCCCTTCCTCTCTTTTTCCCAGCCTCTCTCTCTCTTTCCCACCCTCTCTCTCTCTCTCTTTCCCTCCCCCTCTCTCTCTACCTCCATCTCTCTCTCTCTCTCTTTCCCTCCCCCCCCTCTCTCTCTCTCTCTCTCTCTCTCTCTCTGAAAAATACACACTGTCACGTTGCTCAATTTTCGGTACCCGTCTGAAGGCTTCGCCGCTCGGAGTTTTTGCCTGACAGAACTACAGAACTATTTTATATAATAGAAAGAAAAGATACGACTCTGGCATTTTTCGGTTGCCTCAAAAGAATGTAATTTTGTATAAAAATCTTCAGCGTATCTGCGACTTACGCGTATTTCACATGATCCGTTTCCCACCATTTTAAGGGCGTTTCATAGGGGTCCTGTCTGGAAACGAACATTTTCCGTATTTTTTCATTTTCTCTTTCTTTCTTTCTCTGTGCCGCTAACTTTGCTGCTTTCTTCTTTGCTGCTTCCGCTTCTGCGGCCTCTTTCTTTAATTGTGATTCTAGAGATCCATTCCGCGACACATTTTTTTTCGATTTTTTTGTCTTAGGTTTTGGTTCTATGCTCTCTATCGATGACATTTGCATAAACGTATTTTCAGTTCTTTAACGAGATTATTATTGAAGCTATAAATTGTTTGACTACCGATCGAACTTGCAATATCAGATGTGATTTAATGTTGAAAGTGTAAATATTAATTGACAAGTAAACATTTTGTAAATGAATTTAGCAGATTGAAGAGGTGAAATAAGTACGTATGAAATGATATCGATTACATCGTTGTAGCTTTGGTATTAATGGATTCGATATATTTTTATAAATAGCATTTGCTCACCGCATTTTATAAAATCATCTAAAAGATATAGATTATTATTGTTGGAACTGCTGTTAGTTATTTGTTTTCAAAGTGTTGGGATGTGCTTTAAAGCGCATGTTTATCATTTACACAGGTCGAACTGAAATTATTCTGAATAAATTAAAATTCAGTGATCAATGTTTGTTAAACCTTGACCCCATAGACGCACACAGTTGATAATTATACATTTAATGATTGAATGCGTTTCTCGCGCGTACGGTGTGAGACAAAAGTGTTGTTGCAGCGGAATTATACATGTTCAATAATGCATGCATGCATATACATGACAATGAGATAATATGAACTATTCAAGTATTCTGTTTCGGTACAAAATTCTTCTGGGTCTTATCAACATATTTTTTTAAAGTAATGCAATGTAACATGAAATATGATATTTTTATTACTGTTAATATAGAGGTAATAAATCATCCAGCAATAGACTTTTACATTACTGCGAATCAGTGCAGCAACGCATTTCACCCCTTTAGTCCAGTCAACGAAAAGTTGTAGAGGGAAATGGAAGGAACACAATTTTTAACTTTGGGTCTTTGTTTGGACTAGTTAGGAGGTGAACATACTAAAAGTCCCCACTCCTAGGAGGTGAGCGGGGTGCACGGGGGCACATAGAAGGTCCCCTTTTTCGGTTTTCCTCTTATATCTCGGAAACTATGCGTCCTAGCGATAAGACCACTCTATACAAAATTAAAGCTGACAAAATGTGCCACAAGATTGATTCGATCCAGTTTTTCGCTATTTTATCCACGCTCAAAATTCACTAATTGTGCTGGAGAGTTAGCTAGTCAAATAAGGCAAAACACGTGAGGCAAAAATTTCTTTTTCACAATTAGAGAACTTTGAGTGCGGATATCTCGGAAACTATGCGAGATAGCGAAAAACTGAATAGAGTCAATTTTATGGCACATATTGTCAGCTTTAATTTTGTATAGAATGGTCTTATCGCTAGGACGCATAATTTCCGAGATATCCGCGCTCAAAGTTCATTAATTGTGAAAAAGACATTTTCGCCTCATGTTTTTAGCCTTATTTGACTAAGCTAACTGTTCTTGTGGCACATTCTGTCAGCTTTAATTTTGTATAGAATGGTCTTATCGCTAGGACGCATAGTTTCCGAGATATAAGAGGAAAACCGAAAAAGGGGACCTTCTATGTGCCCCCGTGCACCCCGCTCACCTCCTAGGAGTGGGGACTTTTAGTATGTTCACCTCCTAACTAGTTTAAACAAAGTCCCAAAGTTAAAAATTGTGTTCCTTTCATTTCCCTCTACATCCCCCTTATGAGTATTCATTGACTGGACAATTTATTTTATGATTTCAGTGATTAAAATTTTTTTAGTGATTCTTAATTTCCTGAAAAAGGAGAAACTTTATATTTATTGTACGCCTATATGTTCTCCAATAGCTGTACATTAACAAAACCAAAATAGAATTTTATTTCGATTTAAAAGAAATTAATAGCATATATACCCAATCAGTCAGGCCTACCTCGGGCAGAAATCGAGCCCATCTGCGGGCAGAATCCAGGACCGGGCGACCAACATTGTGCCCGAGCAGCTTGTGCGGACTGCGGGGCCGGCCAGATTCCCGGTCTTTCTGCCGACAGAAAGCGCTACCTATGCGCGCGTAGATACCCGTCTAAAATCGAGCATTTTGCTTACTGGGCATATATTTATTAGACTCTGTTCAGAATTTAACCTTCATCACGAGCCTGACTCGATATTGTAAGGCAAGAGATTAAATGAATTAGCAAGTATAGAAGTAAGAAACAATAATAATATTTCGTACAACGAGAGAAATGACAACAAAAATTATAATATGTGTATAATAATAAAATATATATACTAATAATAAAAACAACACTAATTTTATGCAATATTCACGTATACCATTTATTTTAATGTTAAATGTTAGTATCAATGTATTCATTCCGTTAATATTATAATTATTTATGTGAATTAGGATACAATATAATAAGAAATTAATTCGCAGTTATCATAATAACTACGTTACTTATACATACATAAGAAAAATCATTTGGACTATACTTGGAAATGTAGTGAACAATATGTAACAATTTATTGTATATCTTTTGAAAATCATTGGACAATCGATATTAACGACAGCTTACTTTTTAAATTACTGATATTTGTTTATATTACTTGTATTCTAGGCTACATGATTTCTTAATTGTTAAGATACAGAATAATTCTGTTGACATTTAGAACATTAATTTTATGAAAATAAATACATATATATATATGATTAAAAGAAAGTATTTGAATATTCCCGCGTGCGCAATTGCAATGCTCAAAGATAATTCTTAACGCAGATAAAGGTTGTTTTCAACGATCTATAATGTGAATGTGTCATAATTATATATACAACGTCAGTTATAAAACGTTTACAAAATTTAGATTTTTCATTCCATTACTAAAATAAAAATGTTATTATTCTATGATTATAGAAAGAATATTTATTATTTTCAAGAAAAAAAATTTTAGGCACTCTTCTACAGAATATACACATTTTTTATAGCTGTAATACATGATACAAAAATACAGAACAAATTATACGAAATTGTATACATTTTGGTTGTAAAATTGGTTTATTACGCATTTGCATTATGTTACGTCACTGATATACAGGGTGTCCCAACAGGGTGACATTTTCTTTACCGAAAATGTTATCCAATGTGATCCACTGTTATCGGCCAATAGACAGTTGGCGCGCCGGGCCGACTGTGCCAACTCGCGTCTAGGTCGCGCTCTGATTGGTCCGTGTTTTTCGTTAATAACTCCTAAACAAAGCCGCGGATAACATTTTTGCAAAGGAAAATGTTGCTTCAAATGACTTCAAATGATCACAGGAACCTCCACTGATATCAGTGGGAACCTCTCATTTCCAGCTGTTGAAGGAATTTTGGGACACCCTGTATGTGATCTATATAGTTCAGGGCACGGTGCATTCTGAATATCTTCTGGTAGTCAGAAACAAATATGGCGAAACAATTGGGGTTAGATAAAATCGCCAAATTTTTTCACGTAATACAAGCCAATGGGGGTATTTTTAAGTCCATACGGACTATATACAGGTTATTTTAATATTAAATATTAATTTCCATCAAATTTATATGAATATTTTTTTGCAAAAGTTCTATACAAATTCCTTACTTATTAATCTAACAATAGTCTCCACTTTAATAAGTCCACTTTATTAATATAAACACTATTTAGATCATTTTTGTATAAATATGTAAAAACATAATATATTCTTATACGTTAAAATGTTTTAGGATGGATGCAATAAAAGCTGGAACCTTGGTAGGTGTAGATTCAGATGGCAACAAGTACTATGAAAATAATTCGTACTTTTACAGTAAGTTACTCTATAGAAATGTTGTTACAGTACTTATATCTTTACTGTAGTTGTAAGAAAATTTAGTCCTTTTTATACTATTTATAGCAATCATTAGACTGCGGATTTTCATGCAAAATTTAAATAAAAAGTTCCTAACTCAATTGTTAAGAAGTTACATAAAAATCTACTGTCTCTTTTAATAATTTTAATAAGTCGTAGATAATATAAGGGTTCTCGTAAATTTATCTAATCTCCTTACAGTTTTATATTTTACTTATTCATTTTAGTTATAAATGCATAAAATCCACAGTTTTATAATAACTAGACTATGGATCTTTATGCAAAATAAAACTATTTTGCATTGATCGTAGAAAGCAGGAATAATATAAAAATTGATTTCATCCCTTAACGACTTGGTTATATCAAAAATAACAGTACAGCATTCTTGAAGTTTTGAAATCTTTTCCTGTTTTATATTTCATCCAACCAATTTCTTCATAAATGCATAAAGATCCGCAGTCTAGTAACAATATATGACAATACTATGATGTCAATATTTAATCTAATTTTGTAAGTCTATCTATAATTTTTCATACAATTTCAATTAGGTTATTGTATAGAAATGTCACAAAGCCTTAGCCACTTAGCATGTTCGCGATCAGTGTCACACATGTGTAATGATCACGATTTTATATATTTCTTGAAGAAAATCAAATAAATTTTGTACATGTGGTAACTTGTAATTCTAATGCATATCATGGTATTCTAAAAACTGGTAACTTTCCTATGATAGTATTCTTTTTTCATATTTTGCAATAAGATATTTAAAAGAATATTGTAATTACGAAGGCTATTATTGAAATAAATGCTGGTCATGAGTATGTTAAAGTAGTTTCAATGAGTATTTATTATTTTCATACAATGACTTTAATTAAGAGTAAAAATTGTAGCAGCACAAATTTTTTAAAAACATGCTTTACATGTTTACTATATGTTAGGTACCAACAGATGGGTAGTATATGCAGATAAATATGGTATGGACTATGATGCTTCTCAAGTACCAGCTGAATGGTACGGTTGGTTACATTATAAAACAGATTTACCACCACACAGAGACCCTACGCGACCAAAATATAAGTGGATGGCCAAACATAAACAAAATTTATCTGGTACCAATGAAGCTTATATGCCTTATAGTACTGTACCGCCAAAGATCCAACCTTGGAAACCACAGCAGTAACATACTTTAGTCGTATAACATCAAATAATAGAATTGATTAGGCTTATCATAACAGTAATAAGTATAATATGTATATTATGTAATTAAGTGTAAATAAAGTCATTATTAATACAAAATATGTATTAATGTATGTACTAATGCATATTTATAGAAAACAATTATGTTTATAATTATTCTGCTATTATATATATGTATATATTTTTTTCATTATAACCTTTTCTTGTTACTGTCCACTGCTAAAGTCTTCAAAATTAAAAGAGATGTTAGAATCGTGGTACATGAGTCAAAATCCGACAAATCGGAATTCCACCTGCAAATTCTGTACCTGTTTATACTCAAATTCCGACCCATCTGTCGCGTCATACGCTCGAAATTTATCGACAAGTTTTTTGGTCAGCAAATTCGTAGCAAATACGAATCAAATTCTGCCTCAAGGATAGGCTTGGTACCAAAATGACTGCTCGTTGCTTGCAAAGTACGATTACAAACTTTATATTCTATTTATTTTAATTTATATTCTATTTATGTCGTTTTAAAGACTAAAATAGCACAAAAAATATAAACAGCAAGCATTTTATTTGATATTTAATCTCCAAGCTCGGTAGTTTTATAGATACAAATACGCTGTTAAGAACAGTAAATTATATATTAATAGTTACGATATTTCATTGGCGTGTAATATTGTATGATTGACTGCAATTCATTCGGATGATTTTGTTGCATAAACGCCATAAGGGTTTCTGCATACTCCATTTGTTGCGGTGTACAACGGCGACAATTGTTGTTCAATGCTTCCGGCAACAATTCTATGAAAAAATTATACAGATCTTTAACTATTTATCAATGCACAAAATACAAATATTTTCAGAGATCATTTCATAAATAATTATATAATAAGCATTTGCTATTTTACATTAATGGAAAATGCTATTTGAAATATTTATTTGATTTTACAGGCTCATATAATACGCGCGCGCGCGTTATTTCAATTGTGTATTTGTTCTATGAATGTTCGATCATTTAAATAATTGAATATTTTTACATTAACTTTCGTTTCATAAATGAAACCACCGAGAACTCTAAAACATACAATTTGACGATAAAAACTGCTTGTACTTACTTTTAATAGCTCTTCCTATAACATTACACGGTGCCTGATCTAACACGCAACTGATTTGCTTCTGTAAGTAATATTTGTTACTGGTCATGAGGTGTAATACACTCTCTTGCGCTTGAACAAGACTCGCAAAAACAAGTAAAGTTACAAGAAAACAGTGTTGAAGTTTCATGTTTGCGTCGTGATTATTAATTAATTCCTGTATTTTTAAACGAACGAACGTTTTAGTTTTGTTCTATACACGCGAAGATACAAAACTAATATACATATTTCACATTTCGGAATTCGTTTTTATATTCTGCTCCCTCCTTCTGGGTAATTCTTAAGGGTAAATGGACATCTCTCGTTAATTATACTTTCAAACTCATTAGCTAAAAGCAATTATCGAAAGACTTTGATAATGATGATTATATCCTCTTGGTATTCATACGTTTTTACAAAATATATTGTAGACGACACGAATCTTTCTCTACGGTTATTCACGTATGTATACAGGGTGAGTCCGCAGAAACAGAACACCTAAATATCTCCGTTACTTTTCGTTGTACGAAAAAACTTCTTAGGACAAAGTTACACTGTTTGAAGGGCCACATGTAACGGTGCGAGGGAAAACATTTTCAAGGTCATTTTTAACAAGATTTCAAGGTCATCGATATTTTTTTAAATGGAATGAGGTATTTTATAATACATCAATCGATGCAGCTGGACATTCGTTATAAAAAAAAGTACTAACCAATGTATGTCGAAAGGTTAGTAGTTCACGAGATATTTCGATTTAAATAACTCTAAAACACCATTACTGTCGTGCTAAGCGTTAGCGTTTACTTACTTGTGTAACGTTTTACTACGACAGTAATGGTGTTTTAGAGTTATTTAAATCGAAATATCTCGTGAACTTTTCGACATACATAGGTTAATACTTTTTTATAACGAATGTCCAGCTGCATCGATTGATGTATTAAAAAATACCTCATTCCATTTAAAAAATATCGATGACCTTGAAATCTTGTAAAAAATGACCTTGAAAATTTTTTCCCTTACAACGTTGCATGTGGCCCTTCAAACAGTGTAATTTTGTCCTAAGAAGTTTTTTTGTACAACGAACAGTAATGGAGATATTTAGGTGTTCTGTTTCTTCGGACTCACCCTGTATAGTTACGCAAATACGCACGTAACTGATCACTAGATTGCGGATCTTTATGCAAAATAAAAATTTCTTACCTAAATTGCAAGAAACTGAAGTGAAATAGAAATTTATTTTATTCCCTATTATGTTTTGTACGTTGAAAATAATATAATAGTATGTTTAAATTTTCCTAATGTTTTTGCTATTTTAAATTACACCTACTCATTTTTGTCATAAATGCATAAAATCCGCAGTCTACTGATCACACACACTTGAAATCAGAGTAACTTTTTTACGAATGGACCAAACGACTTCAATTTCTCTGTACGTCTAGAAGGATTAGTTTAGTAAATGACGTGTAATAAATATGTTGAAAAAATGCATTTGATCGGAATTGAGAAAAACGATAGTAAATATTAATTTTTACAACTTTTTTAGCTGAGCCCATAACGAAAATTAAAAGATGTGTTTTGTAAACTCGTATAAATTGTATACATTCTGAAAATTTCATTGAAATTGGTTGATTAGTTTACAAATTATAAACGATCAAAAGTGGTAAAAATGGCAGTTTTATGCCAAAACTCATGAAGAATTGCAATTTTTACAGAGAAATTAAAGTCGTTTGGTCCACTCATAAAAAAGTTATTTTTATTTAAAATGTGTGTAATCAGTAATGTGCGTTACTACATAATGTATATTATATAAATATACATATATGTATAGTTATCGTAGGTAGAGATGTAGATCATTTTACATTAACAAAGCCGAGGCGGACATTTTTGCAAATGAAAATATCGCTTCCAATGACCTCAGGAATCGCCCCTTTCATGGAACTCGGACATTATTGGGGCACCTTGTATAAAAAATTTAAAACGATTAATCTTAACTAAAAAATAATTATTAATTGTTCTTCGACACATATTCTTTGTTCAGTGTAACATATTTTGTTACTGTGTACCACTAAATCTAGTTTTACATCGAAAGATAGAGAATGTTCTCCTAATAATAAGAAGAAGAAGAAGAGAGTAGATCAATAACAAAATATATATACAGACCACAAAAATTTTAAACAGTTTTCGGAATTTTAAATCACGGAGAAATATATTCAAATACAAAGGAGTTTCCGTCATTAGAAACTATGGGAAGATCAAGGGACAAGGTAGAAAGTTCCGAGCCTACGTTTGGTTTTGTCGCAATACGGAGGAATGATGAAGTTGTTTGAAACCGTAATACACCTTGCATTCTAATCAGCTTCATGATTGTCATGTCGAAACGTATGCGTCAAATGTATAATTAGAAGAAGTGAATAATATCAAAACAATCTTGTATATTTTATTTGCTTCGTTATACAGGGTGGATCGCCACATTTTGCCACCTCAAATATCTTTGTTGTTTTTAAAGATACGTCAAATGTCTGAAGGACAAAGTTGAATGGTAAAATGGGGCTTATACGATACCAAAAAAAATTTTGTTTTTATGTAATTTTTTTTAGAAAAATTAAAGAACATATTTTCATATCGTAGAAACGTTATTTTGAAAATGCAAATCTTAAAAATATTTATCATTGCAGGGATTATATCAGTATGTAAGTTGAGAGTGTTTGCAATTACATACGTAATGAAAATATTAGATGTCATTTTTACTACTAGATAAAGGAATCGAATACTAGACAGATGAGACATTTGGAAATAATTTATTCATCATTACTGTATGTAGCATAATAATCATTCGTTGCCATATTTAGTTATTCTTATTATAAGCAACAAAACGTTATAGTTACAATGCAGTAATAAATGAAATATATTATAATAAAACAAACGTTAATAAATAAAATTGAATAAAATATTCTGTGAGAGATAGATCATCAGCTCACAAAAGATTCAGCAATGTATGACAATCATGCTGCAGCACGTGCAATGTTTTCGAGAACAATGTCAGGGTTGTTCAGTCGTAAGCACTGCATAGATATTAGATATTTCATTGAATCCTTTGTATGCTTAACAGTTAAAACTTGTAGTTTATGTAAGACATATATAACTATAAACAGATATATGTAACAGCTATTACATCGACATTTCGGAATACGTATGGCAATCAAATAATTATACTTATCAGCTAGGGTGTTCAATTTATTTATTTAACTTTCCGTGTCGTATATGCATTTATGAGACAAATCTTCATAAGATTAATTATAAATTTTCCATTCTTTTTTTTGTCTAATTAATCCCTTTAATTGATTAACGTAGCGGTTTTTAGTTTTTACATCTTAATTTTTGTGAAAAGTTCAGTTCGCATGTTTAGTAGACTCCATAAATACATGACATATTCAATTATAATTATTACAGGATATCTCTGGTGATCAGAATCGAACTTATGTTTATACGGTCACTTTTCGTAATGCGTTGGCGAATAAATGTTTCGATGATTCAAAGAATATTGATAAAACACTGGTACAATAACGACATCCACTTTATATGTCGAAGCTGTTTCTGACCGTGAGCAAAATTTATCACACGTCAGCTGAATGTATAAAAATCAAGCAAAGAGCAATGCAATGCTTTTGTTTTGATTAATGTTTTTCCGATTTTCTTATTTTTAAGAAGTAGAATAAATGTGGAAAAGTGGTCACAATAAAGTTTATATTTTAATACTTTATGAAACCCTATTAAATTAGGAGTTAGATATACATACTCCAAAATATTGACAGTTTTTTTATAAGCGATTATTTTAGAATTCGATATACCTAAATGTAATTTTTAGCACATCATTTTAGTGCTGAAACTCGTTAGTCTGTTGCTGTACAGAGTCGAATAACATATGTACAGTGAACCACGAAAGAATTTGAACGCACTTTAAAACAGTATAACTTTTTTATAATTATACCAGACTACCTGATGTTTTGTAAGCAATTAGAAGCATTGGTTTACTAAATGATCTGCAAAAAAGATTTTCCAAAAATTACGATTTACAAGATACAAGGCAAAAATAAAAAAAGCATCTTTAAACATTTTTTTATTTGGGCCCTTAATGAAAATTTAAAATGTATGTTTTGTAGATTTATGTTAGTTATACACATGCTGTAAATTTCATCAAAATCGATTAACATACCCAATAGCTACACTTTCGATCAGTTTCTGCTTAAAATCCACAGATTCTTTCATCGCTCGATGCGTGTCGTTTTTTTCTGCGTCAACCGATTTCGATGAAATTTTCAGCATGTGAACAGCTAACATACATCTACAAAACGCATATTTTAAATTTTCATTACGGGCTCTAATGAAAAAGTTATAAATAGTGCTTCTTTTACTTTCTCATGTAATTCTTAGCAATTGCAATTTTTTCAAAATCTTTTTTGCATGTCATTTGGTAAATCAATTCTTCTAATTGCTCAAAAAAGTCAGGTCGTTTGGTCCGATTATAAAAAAGTTATACTGTTTTAAAGTGCGTTCAGATACTTTCGTGGTTTACTGTATGTATGAATGAAGACGAGATGATTCCTTATGAAAATATAAGAAATATGTATAAAATAACAGTTTTTCATTCAAAATCTAGTTTTCAAAACATTAATCAGATTGCATGGTTTGTCAAGCAACGTACGTATAGCGCGTAAAAAGGTCAGGACTAATTAATAAACTATTAATCACACTTTCGTGAGAACTTCATGAGAATCCATGCGTGTGTAATTAAACGGGCACTGCTGTGTATACGACAGGGAGGCAGTCTCAGCAATGTTGCAATCGATAAAATAAAATTTGATTGATTAAAAATTTTCTTTGTGTTTTTCCTTCAACTCGGTAGCTTTCAAGTGCTGCGTAAACATCGTTTATAAACAAGATACAGCATGCATACACAGCAGATTCCGAAACTTTATTTCTTCGAAAACTAAGCCTCGGATAAACAAATTTATTGTTTTATTTTTTTTCTTATATTTCCACATCGTGCCTAATTGTGCAGTTATTCGGCTACGTTCTATATATATATATATATATATATATATTAGGTTATAATGAAAGAAATGCAGGATTTTGTTCCTTTATTTTAATTTTTTTTATTTTTTAATTGTAATTTTACACCAATAAGTATTTACCTTAATTTAATGAGTCATATGTCATTTTAAAGCTTGTTTTACGCTCTATTTAATTATGCTTTTGATATTTCATTTTATACAAATTTTTATTAAATCATTTGGCTTTTATTCCAGGATGTCAAAACGCGATTTTCGCATTATTTTTTTCTATGAGTTCAAACTATGCCGAAGTGCCGCTCAAGCGGCTCGGAATATCAACGAAGTATGGGGCGAAGTTTGAGCTCATAGAAAAAAGTAATACGAAAATCGCGTTTTGACATCCTCAAGAAAATATTATTCAATAAAAATTTGAGTAAAATTAAATATCAGAAGCATAATTAAATAGAACGTAAAACAAGGTTTAAGATGACATATAACTCATTAAATTAAGGTAAATATTTATTGGTATAAAATTGCAATTAAAACAAAGGAACAAAAATCCTGCAATTCTTTCTTTACAATCTAATAAATGAAAATTTTAAACTTGTGTATACTTTAAATTGCTGGATGACGTACGCGATAAATGTAAATTTTACATTTACCTTCACTATTGTTACACACAATATCTTTTAGCTGTTGTACAAATAGTAAAAGCGAGAAAAGCGTGCTTATACAATTTACCAAAACTATCGGTTATGAACGAAAATTCCGAAAGAAAGGAATGCTTTTGCAACAAACATATTCTAAACTAAATAGGGAAACATAACTGTTCAAATATTAGAATGGTTATAATTGATTAGACAGCGGATCTTCGTGCAAAATAAAAATTGTCTGCATCGATTGCAAGAAAAGGAAACTAAATTGAATGTTATTTTTTCCCTTAACCCTAACAAGTCTTAAAAGTAACTGGTACATGTTTCCCTTATAAAAATGACAAGATTGATTTTATTTAGACTTTGTGCGGCCCCTATTGTAACACGTGCTCTACTAAAGATATCTATACAACCATTCCTTATGAAATCATTTGTATTCTTTCAATAATTGTAAAATAAAAAATCTGGTACCGGTCATTCTGACCGGTGGTGATAGGTTTAGTGTTAATGATTTTAATAGAGGAGAAATCATATATTGACATCTTCAATTTGTAATGTTTTCCAACAAAATTTTGAATTTCATCTACTCAATTTTGCTGTAAATGCATAAAGATCCGCTGTCTGCTTATAATGCCAGATTCCATTTTTATTAATTTGTACAATAAATGGTGTTGCATATGAAGCATATTGGGATACTAAGAACTTCAGACATAATCGAGGTTCTATTGTAATTACAGTTCGTAGAAACTGAACGATCGAAAATCTAAATGGCAATTTTCCTCGTCTCTGTTCTGCCTCAACGTGTTCACCGTTCACGGAGGGGCGCGTAAGCGTTCATCTACTCCCTCCAACGTCCTTCATGGTTCAGCTATATAATTCGGTAGCTTGTTCGAACAAGCAAGTTGCGAATAGCAGATTTCACGAGCGGAGGCACACGAGTCGCTGCAAATCAAGTTTTCTTGGAAAAATTTTATGAATCAATCGATCGATACTCCAAACCACTTTGAGTATTCCGCGTTTCTCATAGACCAGTTCGAACTTTTCCGGTGTAGGAATTACGTTCGCAGACCGCGACATGAAAGTTTCACTTTTGCTGCTTGCTCTGCTTGTAATCAGTGTCGTAAGCGCTGGCACATATCCCAATAAATACGATGACATCGACGTTGAGAGGATCCTCCAGAACGGCCGTGTCCTTACCAATTACATCAAATGTTTAATGGACGAGGGTCCGTGCACCAACGAAGGCAGGGAACTGAAAAGTGAGTACGAAATGCTTTCGAAGTTGAACGTATAAGTACGTCCTTGTTCAAGGAAATGTTCAAGTGTCCCAAAAATATTCAACTTTAAAACATGAATCTGTCAAACCTTTGCTTTACGACATTTTTCACCATGATTTGAGGGGTACCTTATTATTATTTCTTCTTTTTGAAATAGCAATAACTATATACTTGCTCGCTGTAGCTGCTTTCGGTTTGTAAAATTAAAGTATCGTTAACTTAACAAGCTGCTATATTTTTAGTAAAGTTATATGTTCATAATAGATTATTACAAAACTTAACTACTTTTGTAACGTGATAAGCTTATTCATCATACCTTTAATCCATTTACATCATAAGAAAGAATGAAAAATTATGTTCTTATCACCAATTCGTTTTATTATATCACAAAAGAAAAATGTCAAAAAATAAAAACCCCTTCATATTTCAATAATTTGTACGTATTGTGGTATTTTAAGGAGAAATAAAACCGAATTTCTTTATTCAAGCGATGAACTTTAATCGATAAAATATTTTCTTATTTATTCTTTTTTTGCAAAAGAACATCGAACAAAAGGGAAAATATCTTCTATTTATTAAAGTCCATTGCTTGAATAAAAACATTGGGCTCTATTTCACCTTAAAATACTGAAATTACTTTCTTGCCAGCTCAATATTGGTCATAATAACAACAATGTAGACTGTTTCAGACAGTAAAATATAGTACGTATATATACATATACGCTAATGATGCAAATTGATTAATGACATTTTAAGTGAAGCAAATAGCATTCGTGCTCGTTAAATTTCAATCTCGAAAGGTGATATTCTTTCATGATATACATCAAGTGATTGGTCTTAAATATTGGGATAACAAGAAAGTAATTTGAGTATTTCAAGGTGAAATAAAAACCCCAATTCTTTTATTCAAGCAATGAACTTTAATCAATAAAATATTTTCCATTTTGTTCGATGATCTTTTGCCATCTTTCTGGTAGCTTCATAATTCCGCGCTCAGAAAATTTCAGGTCCCTATCGGCAAAACACTGATCCAAGTGCGATTTCAGGTCATCATCATTAGTGAATGTTTTACCATTCAAAGAGCTTTGTAAACTTCGAAATAAATGGTAATCTGATGGTGCAATGTTCGGACTATATGGTGTATGTGACATCACTTCCCAACCAAGCTCCAATAATTTTTCACGTGTTTCATTATGATAACGCTAGGCCATACACATCTGTGATAACACGTGAAAAATACAATAAATACAATATCAATAAAGTTTTTTTATAGAAATATTATTTAACGACAAAATTGTGAATTTGCATAATATTCGTAGTCTCATTCATCTCACTCATCATGTCATGTTCACAAGATACTGAAACATTTTTAATATTATAAGTTTAAAACAGTACTAAATGATCACCTCGTATATGCCACTAAAAAATTTTTTAATTGAAAGTAAAATTTGTACGTGATCAGTAAGGTATATACTCTCGTCTATAAATGAGTATATTTGTTTATTCAACGATATTTTTAACGGCCTCTATATGTATATATGTACTTAATATGTATATGTACCTAAAAAACTTAAACTACAATTGAAATGAATAGAACTTTTTATTCTATTTTTCCATTAACAAAATTTTTAACACAGGCAATAATTTTAATATGTACAGATTGGTCTACAATAATGTGTATTTATTATATATTCACGGTCTCTAATATTATATACAGGGTCATACGTTTTTAAACGGACAAACGTAAACCAGCTATAAAGGACCCCAAATGAAACAATTTTTACCCCTACCACTTTTTTTGATTCGGCCTTGAATTTTAGATAATCGCAAAAAACCATAATTTTTCCACGACGTGCCCTATGCCAAAAAAACAAAGATCCGAAGGTCATACAAAAATATTTTGTTAACAAAAAGATGCCCCTATTTATTTTAAACCAAACAAAGGAAAAATCATCAAGATTCATCACTGGAGTCCCGAGATATTCAAGTTTATGTGAACTAAAAAAATTATGGTTTTTTGCAATTTTCTAGAAATCAAGGCCGAAACAAAAAAAAGTGGCAGGGGTAAAACTTGTTCCATTTGGGGTTCTTTATAGCTGGTTTACGTTTGTCCGTTTAAAAACGGATGACCCTGTATATAATTATTAAACCAATAGTGTTTATCGTGGAGATAATATAAGTATTTGTATACTTTTCTATACATTTTGATAAGCCGACATCTACCTACATTTAAATGTGCTTTGCTTATCATTAAACGGAACACTCGGGGGAAAGTAATTTTCTTCAGATGCGTGACCAAAAGTCACGCTGCTTTCATTTGGAAATTTCAATGCATCTGCGGCGGCTATTACGACAGAGTTCACCCCACACTTGTTATGTCTCTTTCTTTCTCTCCTTATTACGTAAACTGCTTTCTCGTTTAGAGTGCGTCGAACTTCCTTAAGTAACATCTAAGTATCATGTATTCCCTAGCAATTGAGCTAATAACTAATAACGGGTACTTTTTTTAAAATAGTTTTCCTCTACTAATTACAGTATGTTGCAGATGCTTCTAAGACTACAAACTTTTGCAGACCATTTTAAATAAATCAACTATAATTTTTTTATTGACTACTTAAAAAGATATAAATAATTAAATAACAGTCTTTCGTATATTATTTAATTATCCTCCGAAATAATATATACAACGAAAATAAAATTAAACATTAAATAATGTAAAAATTGCATAGTCCAATATTATGTTTTGTGAATTAATAACAAATAGATGGTTTTTATAGATTCTTTTAAGAAATTTAATTGTATGAAAAAGACACACAGTTTTAAACTGTTTACATGAGCTGTATGATTACTTTAGTTGTAACAGCTATATAATATTTCTTGCAAAAAATGACTCTATGAAGTCTCCCAAACAAATTAATCGGTATTCTTCTGAATTCTCTGAATGCTATTCTTAGCATTTCATTTCATCCACCAGAAACAAAATTGATTACACAGTTCTGTTTGTTGGTTTCTTTATTAAAAAGCTGCTCCATAGGGTACAATGTAGATGAATTTTGCTTTTGATGCTATTTTTAAAAAGAAACGATATTTAATGAAAAACACATAAATGTCTCCCTACCTTCAAGTATAGAAATACATTATTTGTGAGAATCTGTATATAAAGAATTGAAAGTTCTCGGTTAAGAGTATTTATACATATACAACTTTTGAAATATAAGAACACAAACATTTTAAAGTTGAAAATTATCCAAAGCACAAACATCTCCAAAAATCACCTGTTGACTGTGTTGTACAAAAAAGATTAAATTTATTAGATCGTGTTATAAACCTCGAAATATGAATATTGAAGTATACTGTGTATATCAAATAAATATTAAAAAACAGTATTACTTGTGTTATACGTATAAATTGTAATTCAATCGTAACATTTGTAGAATAATACTAAGTAAGTAAATAATACATGTGTTATTTCAGAGACATTGCCAGACGCTCTATCTACCGATTGCAGTAAATGTAACAAAAAACAGAAAGATATTGCAGAAAAAGTAATAAATCATCTCAAAAATAAGAGATCAAGAGACTGGGAACGACTTACAGCAAAATACGATCCGAGTGGTGAATACAAGAAACGTTTCGAAAGCACTCAAACTGCCAAGAAAAGTTAAACGTGAGATGAAGGATTTTATGATTAAGATGCAGGACAATATTTATAAAATGAAGATGAGTAGAGAATAATAGTTTATAGTGGTGTGCGAGATCCCGGGAAGTCCGGAAACCCGATGCTTGGGACAGGATGGGAAGACGCGTATCGGATCGGGAGGGGATTCCGAAAGCGTTCGGGTTTCCCGAGAATATTCTGGATTTCCGGGGTGTTCGGTTTTTCCGTGAATCTTCGGGATTTCTGATACCGTAATTTTCGGGAAACCCGAACATTCTCAGGAATCCCGAAAGTTTCAAGATCCCGTCCCAATCCCGAAAATCGTTTCCGTTCCCGTCTCCACCCGGTCTCGCTCACTACTAATAATTTATCAATAAACACAAACACTCTCAATATTATGTACATATACACGTCGTTTAATAGGTTTTTGCGCATATAGGTTTCTACACATTATTGTCAAAGTTATCAGATTTGTCAAATATTTGGCATTGTACACAAAAGCTATGCTTCATACTTTTTATATTACTTTTTTGTAGCTGCACACATCCGTGCTTCCTTTTATCAACAAAAACACTAGTTTTGTAATGTCTTTTTTGTGTGTATCCAGTAATAAAATTCATTTATAGAAAAGTTTATTTTGTGAATGATATCATACATCCTAAGAGAAGGTTACAAGTTATAACGAGGAATGAAAGTATGTTTGGATTGTATCCTAAGTCGTGAATGTAATCAATACCTGTAATTCATTCCACTCGTCTCTTCTTAACAAGTGAACCAAGCTGTAAAAAATATATTAATTTTATAATATCAACATGTACATAATCTTGCAAGTATAAAAAAAAGAGCACATAATAAACCTACAAGATCAGAAATTGCTGGTAAGTTGTTTGTCTGATCTGTAACGTTTGCCTCTGTTTCTCTGGTTTCCTTTGGAGGAGCAGCTTTTTTCATGTTTCTATGCTGTGGGAAGGTAGGCATAAGCTTGGGATCGCATGCTAAAAACATAATTACAATTAATTATTGTTAATAGTCTGTAGCTAATACTACGAAAGATAATACGATATACACTGCTGTGCAAAAGAAAGAAGCACCCGGCCATATTTAATAGAAAAGCGTAAAAAATCAAATAAGAACAAAGTAAGTTTGGAAAAAGGATTTCGCTGTATAATTGAATAGTTCTGAGAATATATATGTGTTATTGCGGATTATCTAATACTTTAAATGCAATAAATCAATCATTGCACAATACAATTTCTACATAAAGATATTGTTCTTTCTTTTGCACAGTAGTGTACATTATACAGAATTCCACAGGCACTTACGCAAAGGAGCTTCTTTAAAGTAGCTGCTTTGTAAACATTCTTCCGCTGTTGCTCTCTTTTTAGGATCATACATAAATAAGAAATTTAATAATCGTAAACCAGCAGCACTTAACCATGGAAACCTCTGCTTCAAGTTATTATATGGTTGTTGTTTCAATGTAAAGTTCTGCAATGCCGGAAGGGTATTAAATTCAGGCCAAATTGCTTCGCTCGGTGTACCCAATAGATCTACTATTAATTCCAATTGTGCAATTTCTGATCGTCCAGGTAATAGAGGTCGATGACCAAGCAGTTCGCCTAATATAAAAATGAAATTACATGTAACATTACTATATTATGTGACAACAAAAACCTTGTGACATACCTAAAATACAACCAGCAGCCCACATATCCACAGAGGTTGTTTGAGTTTTGGCTTGTAGTAATAACTCCGGTGCTCTATACCATAATGTTACTACTCTAGGCGTCATTGGTTTTAAAGGTAAACCAAACCACCTAGCTAGTCCAAAATCAGCAATTTTCACGCATCCTTTGTCCGTCATTAGAAGATTAGAAACTTTCAAGTCTCTATGCACGATAAAATTATGGTGCAAATAGCGCAAACCTTTCAATACTTGTAAAACAATACATTTAACCTGACTTTCTGAAAACGGAGTTTGCATATTGTCTAATAAACTTGCTAAATCTTGTTCGCAATACTCCATAGCAAGAAATATGCTTTCTAGACTTCTCCCTACTACTACTTCTCTTAGGTGTACAATATTTTCATGTCGACACGACAAAAGAACAGATATCTCCCTGAGGCCGCTAACAGGTAAACCATCTTTTTCATGTTCCATTCGTACCTTCTTTAAAGCAACGATTTTATCATTTTTTGTGTCTCGTGCTCGATAAACAATTCCATAGGTGCCTTCGCCTATACGGTTCAATTTCTCAAACTCTGACACAAATCTGCATTTGCCTAGCTGTTAAAACAAAAACTTGTATTCTTAAAAATATTATGATATTATAAATGTAATTGTAAGAATAAAAAAATGAATTATTACAATATCTTGTTCTGGTATTTCCATTGGTTTACCAGTCAGAAATGATGTTAATACTCCTCTTCTTGTTACTGGAGCCGATGGATCTGGTCCTGTTTCAGATGAAGCTTTCTTGTCAGTGTCATTATTTTCTATTGACTTCTTCTCTAAGGTTTCGTCTAAATAAATAAGTTTTATATAAGACACATACATGTACAATCATCAATCGTTACTTTTTAACATTTTCTATTTAATACCTTTTTTAACATCTTTAATGCTTACACATGAATATTTGTAATCTTATTTATTGTTTTATCAAAATATTTTGAATTCGATAAAAAATTTAAGCAACAATGATCACAAATAATAAATAATATAATTAATATAGTTATATTGATAAAGATATTAGTTTGGAAGAACTATTTCGTGTAATACTATAATACAACATATTTTATACAAAAATAACGTATACTTTCACAGAAAATGTTGAATAAACAACGACAAATCAAGATATTTCACGATTTGTATTTTTATTACGCTTATAAATCATATAAAAGAATACCTTTCGTCATGATGGTTGATTCGTTTTCAGAAAAATATTGTCGAAATTATATTTATTCTTTTTGTCAGCATTCGTACTTTTAAAAGTGTTGAGATATAAAGTAATTGTGATTACACCAAACACTTGATCAGCCGCAATGTTCTTTCGTTTTTACCATTGATAGTACGATAACAAGTTCGTGAACTTTAAACATTGAGAGACTGTGACTTATGCGCTCTCTAACGTTAAATTTTATAACATGAAATATTTAAGATGTAAGAGAGGATTCTTACAAAGGGGAAACGTATAACCTACACAAACCTACAGATTCATGCGCAGTAGAAGTTGATTCTTGAAAAAACACTGCAGTTTCTCCTCTGTGAGAATTCTCTTCGATGATATTAGATATATGATTGTTAGTTTCGTTAGTTCGTGATATTTATATTGTGATAGAAGAATCATAATAGGAATTGCGAAGTTCACTGTAGGCTGATATAATGCATATGCAAAAGGAAAACGTATTTTAATATCGTTCTTGTGCATCGGTAATTCATTTCGAGTTGGTGACAAGAACGTGTACAATGTATAAGTGAATTTGTAGAACGTTACAAGTATGTAAAAGAGCTGAAAAAAGAAAGTCTATATAGACAGAAAGATAACCTTATTTTTGCTATCTATAGTACCTAAAAGTTGTTATTTCTTTATGAAACTTCTATACTTTCACTTCTTTTTATTCACCGTTGTGACTACATACATGTTGAACAGGATATACTTTTAAACATATTCAAATATTTGAAATATGATGTCTGCGACGATATTACTTGACGATAAAGCATCGTATTTATAAGAGAAAGAAGTTCTGAACGAGAAAAAACTACGGTGGATTTGTTTTGAGAAGAAAGCTCCGAATTAAACAAATTGGAAAGTAATAAAAATGAGTTCACATCACCGTTTAAATCCATTATCTGGTGATATAGAACATATTAGTCATCTCTCCGACGATATCGGAGCCCTTTGTCTATCCGATGACTATTCGGACATCACTTTAATTGTTGACGGACAAAGATTTAACGGTCACAAAATCATATTAGCTGCGCGCAGCCAATATTTTAGAGCTCTTTTATTTGGAGGATTAAAAGAATCGACGCAACGAGAAATTGAATTACAGGATGCCAATTTGACTGGGTTTAAAGGTTTATTCGAATACATATACACAGGACGTATGTCGCTTACAGATAAACGTGAAGAGGTATTTCTTACTTTTATTTTTCAACCAATTTTCGAAATATGAACAAATTTTCTTAATGTTTTGTTATTTGCAGGTGGTTTTAGATATTCTTGGATTGGCTCATCTTTATGGGTTTTCAGAACTAGAAACCTCTATATCAGATTATTTAAGAGAAATATTAAATATAAAAAACGTTTGCCTTATATTTGATGCAGCACTTTTTTACCGAATAGAATGTCTTACAAGGGTACAAACACAATATTGAAATGACCATCCTAAAGAATGTTTGAACATAGAAGAATTCTTTTCTAGGTTTGTCAAGGATATATGGACAAACATGCATGTGAAGTGATACAGCATGAAAGCTTTTTACAGTTAAGTGCTGCTGCTTTGAATGAACTAGTCTCGAGAGATTCGTTTTACGCGCCAGAGATTGATATCTTCTTAGCTGTAGAATCATGGGTAAAGGCAAATGCAAATACCGACGACAAAAGTGTTTTAGGTAAGAATTATACGATATATATCTATATTTGTAAGAAGTAAATGATTAGAAAAGGACATGATTTACTTAAATATTTTAAAGGTTTTCACCAAAGTAACACAAGTAATTTTATAGATAAGGTACGATTAAGCTTGATTTCTATTACGGATCTCTTAAATATTGTTCGACCAACTGGATTAGTTGCTCCCAACATAATTTTAGATGCAATTGCTACAAAAATACAAATACGAGATTCTGATCTTACTTATCGAGGTCGATTACTTATAGATGAAAATGTTGCCCATCCACTGCATGGGGCTCAAGTTCTGCAGGGTGAAATGCGTAGTTATCTATTAGATGGCGATACAAGAAACTATGATTTGGAGCGAGGGTGAATTAATAAATATGTTTTCCACGGTTGTAATTATTTAAGTAAAATTTTCCTACTTCTGCAGGTACACCAGACATACCATCACAGAATCACAAGAACATGGTATTTTGATTAAATTAGGAACTCAATGTATTATTAATCATATCAAGATGTTACTTTGGGATAAAGATATGCGCTCGTATTCCTATTACATAGAAGTAAGTCGTATAAAAACTATTAAATAGGTATAGTATTCCTTTGGATGATGTGACAACCTCGGGGGCATGGGAGTCTCAGAAAGCATAGAGGTACTACTTTCTCAGCCGGCACAGTTCGAAAGGCTGCGCATCGATTGCAATGTCAATGCAAATAGGAAAGTTTTTTATTCTTCATTCTTTTTTTACGAAACTTTTACCAATGTATTTGTGAGATTTTTCTAATTAAAATTTCATCGCTTATTAAACAAGTAAATATAATCGCAATTCTATCGTGTTTGGTGTCGTTTTAATCAGAAAAATTTCACGGATCCGTTCATAAAGGTTTCGTAACGAAATAACTAAAATTAAGAACGTTCCATCATTGCATTAGTATCGCCTCACCGATATCCGAGCTCGGATCATGTTTCTTTGTAGTGCAAATCGACTGCCCAAGGGGGAATCCCCTAGTAGTGGAGATAAAAAATTAACATCATCCGCATAGACGAAAATCACATCATTCGAAGGAATACTGTATTTCTGATCAGCATGAACAATTATAGTCATATTTTATTTATTAATAGGTATCTATGGATCAAAAAGATTGGGTTCGTGTTATTGATCACACAGAATACTTGTGTCGCAGTTGGCAGTATTTATATTTTGAACCTAGAGTAGTTCTTTATATTCGCATTGTTGGAACGAATAATACTGTAAACAAGGTGAAACTTTATTTTTACCTCCGACATCTTAAAAAAAAAAGGAAATATTTGAATCTTTTCTTTAGGTTTTCCATGTTGTAAGTTTCCAAGCCTATTATACAAATCAAATGGAAAAGCTTAGCAATGGTTTTGTTGTTCCAACACGAAATGTTGCTACTATGGATCGTAGCGCTACTGTTACCGAAGGTGTTTGTAGGTATGTAAAACACACATAATCTTTTATAATATAGTATTTTATAATTTTCTATAATAATTGTTCTTTTACTGTAGAACACGAAATGCTTTGTTAAATGGTGACACCTCAAATTATGATTGGGATAGTGGATACACATGTCATCAGCTTGGTTCTGGATCTATTTTAGTACAACTTGGACAACCATATATTATAGATTCTATGAGGTGTGTATTAGAAATAATACTGTGGAGGAAGAGATCTCTGATTATAATATTTATTTGTTATTTTTAGATTATTATTATGGGATTGCGACAATCGTTCGTATTCGTATTACATAGAAGTATCCGGTAACTGTTGGAATTGGACCCTTGTTGCTGATAAGACTAGAGAAACTTGTCGTTCTTGGCAAACTATTCATTTTGAACCACCACTTCCAGTTGTCTTTATACGCATTGTTGGAACACACAACACAGCAAATGAGGTTATTATTTATGAACCTTAATAAGTTCATACAGTATGCTTAATTACGTTTAGTATGAACAGTAGAATGACGATTTTGATGTAACTATCTTTTGCATACTATGTCACTGTCTACACTCTACATTTTTCCTGACGTGACTTATTGTGTGCGTCATAAGTGATGTATCAAAAAGATTTTTACTACAAGTTACTACAAATTCGTTATTCTTTTTCATGTATTAAATTGACTTGTAAAATCAATCCTTAAAAAATTTGATACCCATAGTAAAAGACCCTGTATGTGTTTCTATTTTAATATTCTAATTAAACATAGACAACATCTATTACAATTCTAATAATTTCATGTTTTAGGTTTTTCACTGTGTTCACTTTGAATGTCCTGCTCAGGCAAATGATAAAGAAGTTACTAAATCTCCAGTGCATAAAGGAAAACAGACAACACCCACTGAATCTGCGCTTCCATTAACAACATCTCGAGAAACACCTGTAGAAGCAGTAAATATTGATCATGAAGAGCTAAATCCTAATTGTAATATTGCTTGTTCATAGTATTGTCCTTAGTCTGCTAATTTTCTAGAAGGAAGATTATACATAAAATTCTACCAGTATATCAATTCAACAACTTGTTGAATCTCAATTTTCAATACTGTGTATGTTAATTACATGTGTTAAATCCTGACAAGTTTGTATAATATTAAGTAAATTATTATTGTAAAAATAGATGTAAAATACATTTTTTGATTAAAGTACACATCTTAATTACAGACAATGTACCTTACTCCATTTATTTATTATCCGAAATTGAAGGAATGAAACTAATCATTATAGATCAATACATTTATAATATTAATTTCGGGAATTAAAAATTTATGATACAAATGTCATAGTTCGATAAATAAGTTACTTCGAACAACTTAATTTTCGCATTACAATATTGAAATATTTTTCGGAAGTCATTGATCTATTATTATATACAGAAGCGGACAAAAGTTTAAGACCGCTCTAAAGAAGACGATAACTTTTTTAATATTGTACTACACGATTTGAACTTTTTTGGGAAGCTAGAGCAATTAGTTTACTAAAGGATGTGAAAAGAAATTTTTTCAAAAATTGCAATTGATCGGAATTGTTGAAAAAATATTAAAAGTTGAATTTTTAACTTGTTTATGTGGGCCTATATTGAAAATTTAAAAAATACTTCTTGTAGATCTGTGTCAATTAAACATATTCTGAAAATTTCGTCAAAATCGGTCGACGTTGCAATAAGCTACAAACGTTTAAAGATGGTAAAAATTGCAGATTTTCACGATTTATTGCCGAAAATCTTGAAAATCTACAATTTTTACCATCTTTAAACGTTTGTAGCTTATTGCAACGTCGACCGATTTTGACGAAATTTTCAGAATATGTTTAATTGACACAGATCTACAAGAAGTATTTTTTAAATTTTCAATATAGGCCCACATAAACAAGTTAAAAATTCAACTTTTAATATTTTTTCAACAGTTCCGATCAATCGCGATTTTTGAAAAAATTTCTTTTCACATCCTTTAGTAAACTAATTGCTCTAGCTTCCCAAAAAAAGTTCAAATCGTATAGTACAATATTAAAAAAGTTATTGTCTTCTTTATTAGAGCGGTCTTAAACTTTTGCACATGTATATATTATATAAATTTTATATTATATACATACCTATATATATTTCGATAAAATAAAAATCTATTTAACTGTGTTTAGATCATTATTTTGCTAATTATTCACAAATTCAAATTATATATATAATACAACACATTGTATGTATTTAGTAGTTTCATCTTTATCACTCAATGATATAATTTTGTATATATATTACTTATAGATTGGAACTTCTTTTGTCGAGAAAAATTACGAAGATATACAAGCGTTTACACTTTTAATGTTATTCCGTTAAAAATGAAGAATATATATATATTAAAAAGTTGTATAATAAAGTTGACATATCTTTACGTACCAAGTAGTACACATACATATATACCTGGCATATACATGCAGAATATAGCGTACACATACAAGTATGCATGTATACAAGTTAACGAATCAGTACTACATAGTACCAGTACTACCACAGTACTCAGTACTGTCCTACTACATAGTGTGGTGGTCCAGTAGAATTATACTTTTTATAATACAAAATAAATAATATCGAGATATATAGCAGTTCATAAAGTATATACGACTTTGGAATGTATACTTTTTTATCTTTGCGAAAGAAGAATAAATGATAAACGTATCAAAATAACTAACCATACTGATTAAAAGAACAACCACTTAGCAAAGATACGACAGCACAGATACGATTAAAAACAATAGCGGTAGAACTAAAAACATTAACGGAAACAACAATAATAACGCGGAATGAGTTCTTTCGAATTTTAAAACGTTTCTAATTGTTCTACAAAACCCACAAGACTATTTATATTTCAGTGTAATTTATAAAAATATTTGGTAAAACATTACATAGAAACATTTATTGATGTTGACAACTAGAAGCCGATTATTAAACGTTGAGCTTATGCTCTTAAATAGTTTAGATGTAACAAAACTCTTGGTATGACTATTCGATGTAGCATGCTGCATTTTGGAAATGGAATACAAGATCATTACTATTACATCAAAAGAGATTCAATTAGATAAAGGAAGGGATCAGTGCCACTTTTTCTATAATTTAACTAACAAAGGAAGACGGTCATGGCTGAGAACTCGGAAAGTAAAAAATACCCTTTACATAAATGCATATTTCAAGGAGACGTTAAGACTTTAAGCTCTTTAATCAGAATTTACGATATTGCTGAAAAAGACAAGCAAGGTTAATAATGTTGCTTAAATTTCTTTATTTACACATGTAAACTCTAACTATGCGGTAATGAATAATTCCTATATTTATCAATACTCAATTCAAAATTGTTCTTTAGGAAATACGCCATTACATTTAGCTGTTATGTTAGGAAGAAAAGGTAATAAGGTATATTTTGAACATAGAATACATGTTCGAAAAAAGTATATATTAATATATATTCAATTCTAAAACTTATAGAATCAGTGCAGCTGTTGCTCGCACACGGAGCACCGGTAAAAGTAAAAAACCTGGCTGGATGGAGTCCACTAGCTGAAGCAATTAGTTATGGCGATAGACAAACCAGTCGGTAGAAACCAATATAAACTATTTCTAATAAGAGAATAGCATTATTAATTTACTTTTTCTTGTTTCTTTATAGTATCATCATTAGTGCGTAAACTAAAGCAACAAGCCAGAGAACAAATGGAGGAAAGAAGACCAAATTTAGTTGCGACGCTACGTCAAATGGGCGATTTTTACATGGAACTAAGATGGGATTTTCAAAGTTGGGGTACTACTCGATACTGTTCGCTTCCAAACAATTATTTCAAACATTGTTATTTCAACTTGAAAATTGTCTCGTTCCTCTCAATGATTACAAGTTCTGTATTTTTCAGTTCCACTTGTTTCTCGAGTACTTCCATCTGATATCTGCAAGATACATAAATGTGGAGCATCTATTAGGATGGATACCACTTTAGTAGATTTTAATAATATGAAATGGGGAAGAGGTGATATATCTTTTATTTTTAATGGTGACCACAAACACAGTGAATCATTAACAGTACTAGACAATGAAGCTAAACTTTTCCAAAGAGTGAGATACGAGGTCTAATTACTTTATTATCATCTTCTTTGTATCATCGTTAAGCTGATACTTACACGATAAAATTTACTTTGCTTCCATTTAACCGTGTCTTTTTATAGGAAACGGAATTGGACATAGAAGATGAAGTTGACATTCTTATGTCAAGCGATATTATGGCAGCGCAAATGTCAACGAAAGGAATTACATTTTCAAGAGCTCAGACAGGCTGGATCTTTCGTGAGGATAAAAGGGTAAGGAACCAATATTGTTAGTTTGATCCATTTTCTTCTACTGCCTTCTCCTATTCTTTTCTTCAAGTTTTTTTTGAGATTTATCTCAAATATTTAATAAAGGAGATGGTAGGTCCTTTCCACGCGGACTTTTATCAAATCAATGGAATAGTTTTGGCAAGTAGAAAACGACGGGAACATTTAAGCGAAGAAGACTTGCAAAAGAACAAGGCTATTATGGAATCTTTGACTAAAGGAAATTCACAAGGATTTGCAAATGGAGAGGTAAACCCAAGAAATACAAATGTATTTTATCATTCTCCCGGAGAACTCCGATGATCCTACATCTATAATGAGGAATATAATTTCAAACTTATTACAAAAAGTAATTTATGTATTGAACATACAATATGCAGTTGGATTTTTTAGTTAAATAATCATTTCATAGTACATGAAAGTTCATCATATCTGCGAAACTATGTTTTTCTTTGCACTCGACGATTCTTATAAAACTATTCAACGTATCAACAAATATTGTTCTCTGCCAATCATCTTTATGCTTATAGTCGAAACAAGAAGCTAAAGTTGAGGCTAAGCGTGCCGAATTATTGAGTACCGGATTGTCGGAATTCTACTGTACATATGTACGCATAAGTATTTCTATATATATTATTTATTGACTTTTTAGCCCCATGTAAGAAGAGCTTCTTTAAACCCACCGCCAGAATCAAATATTACTTGGGAGGAATATATCACTGCTCCACCTGGTCAATGTCCACTTTTAGGGAGAAGTTTGGTTTACAAAGAAAGTAGTAAATCGTTCAAAGCTACAGTTGCTATGAGTCCAGACTTTCCATTGACAGTGGACATGTTACTCAATGTTTTGGAAGTAATTGCGCCTTTCAAGCACTATAGCAAGTTACGACAATTTGTCCTGATGAAATTACCACCAGGATTCCCTGTTAAAATTGATATACCTATTTTACCCACGGTGACAGCAAAAATTACGTTTCAGGAGTTTGCTTTTCGTCATGATATAGATCCACAATTATTTCAAATACCATCAGACTATTTCGAAGATCCAATGAGGTAAATTTAAAATACTTTCGTAACTTTCCTTAATTTATTTAAGGTACAGATTTCAACCTCATACCCTGTCTTTTTTTCCATAATTCTATTAATTTTTTAGATTTCCAGATTTATGACAGCTTTATGTACTAATACAAATCCAAGTCAATTATGAAATTAAACAGAAAACTGTTTCTCCTTTGCAACACTATTTAGCTTTTCAATTTTCTTGGACATATTGTTGCCAGAATGGTCTTTCAAACAGTTGCACAGTACTCTATAAAGAAAGGTTGCTTTGAGTACTAAAAGTAGAAAGTACTCTTAAACTACTGAACTACAAATTTTACAGTAGTTTAAAGGATGGTATACCTACTCTACTTACAAAATTGTGTGCTAAATTCTAAAAAAAAAAGAAAACAATAAATCTGTGCACGTGAATATAAACATTATTCCACTTAGTGCATAAAAATTACCATGTTCATCACTTTACTTTATCCAGCTTCAGTTCTAAGTTTTCCTATTTTGCATTTAGCAATCACTATTTGAAAAGTGTTTTGTTTTTGCGAGACGAAAATACTTGCGGTATTTATTTATAAGCAGAGAACAATCTTCATCTCTTTCGAAGAGGATATCTTTAATTAGTAAAAAATATATGGAGGATAACCATCGCTAATAAAATCTTTTTTAAAATAATAAAAATGGTGCCTCCTGTTCCAATGTATCAGTATGTATCACTACCACAAACATGATTCATAAGATGTAGTGATACAGTTCATTAAAATTATTTTTATTTCAAGTGTACCTTTCTACATATTTACATCTTATGTTTCGCTAGTTAATGTAGAATTGTGATACTTATATGTATGTGTGTTTAGTACAAAAATTTTTAAATAAAAATTATAGCATATCATGATTTTGTCAATATTATTCTGAAATATGAACTGTAATTTATGTAATTCAACAACCCAGACAGCACACCGGCTCGATTTGGGCCTGATTTTTATGCGCGCAATGGCCCGGAAATAGCCAGGCATGGGCTCGAGCCCACAGCCTGCCGGCCGTGCCAGATTTCAGCCAGATTTCAGTCAGAGTCTAATGTGGCCAATCAGTGCTTCGATTGAGCCCAACTTTTCTCGCGCATGCGCGTCACAGTGCGGGTCGCATGGAAATGAGGATTGCAAGGGTGCGGGATTCGCGTTCTCATTTCTTAATAATACAAAAATTTGATTTTTCAGTAGTCAATAACGCTAGATAAAAGATCAATCTAGGCAGCAAACGCCCTCAAAAGTCTTTTTTTTTCCTATACGAGGCGTAATTTGCATTATATATGTTATGAAAATAGCTACATGCGCAGTTGTATGCTTCCGTATGATGCAAATTACGACTCGTAAATGTAAAAATAGGACTTTCGAGGGCGATCACGGCCTAGATTGATCTTTTATCTAGCGTTATTGACTACTGAAAAATCAAATTTTTGTATTATTAAGAAATGAGAACGCGAATCCCGCACCCTTGCAATCCTCATTTCCATGCGACCCGCACTGTGACGCGCATGCGCGAGAAAAGTTGGGCTCAATCGAAGCACTGATTGGCCACATTAGTGTGACCGTGCTGCCCTCTTAAACTCTGGCTGAAATCTGGCACGGCCGGCAGGCTGTGGGCTCGAGCCCATGCCTGGCTATTTCCGGGCCATTGCGCGCATAAAAATCAGGCACGGATCCAACGGAATCAGCCTCGAGCCGATCCAAGCATTGTGTTAGATAGTAACCTGTAGGTCACGGGCCTCGGGAGGTTTGGGCCGGTGGTGGGCTCGGGCAGGCTGTGCTATCTGGGAAATTGATGCAGCACTAAAGAAGGTGGTACCAGGTGGTACTGTAGATGTATATAAAATAGTTTTGTTTTTTAGAGCCCATATGAAAAATTATAGAATTTTGTACATTCATTTACTAATAATTAAAAATCCAACATATTTCATACTACATGAAATACCCAGACAGCACACCGGCTCGATTTGGGCCTGGTTTTTATGCGCGCATTGGCGCGGATATTGCCTGTAGGGGGCTCGAGCCCAGGGCCTGGCGGCCGGGCCGGGATTCAGCCAGATTCAGCCCATTTACAAGATTGCAAGGGTGCGGGATTTGCGTTCTCATTTCGTGACAATACAAACACGGGTTTTTTCAGTAGTCAAAAACGCCAGATAAAAGATCAATCTAGGCAGCAAACGCTCTCAAAAGTCTTATTTAAGACAGATTTAATAACAGTAAAGTGGGTTCTGTTTCCTGCTAAAGATGGTGTAGGTTCTGTTCCATGCTAAAGATGATGTAGGAGCTGTTCCAGACTAAACATGGATGCGGAGAGAGAAGATGTCGCGAGAAAAGTTGGGCTCAATCGAAGCACTGATTGGCCACATTAGTGTGACCGTGCTGCCCTCTCAAAAATGCTGAATTCTGGCACGGCCGTCAGGCCCTGGGCTCGAGCCCCATGCTGGCAATATCCGGGCCAATGCGCGCATAAAAGCCCGGCATGAATCAACCGGCCTGGGCCTCGAGCACTGATATATCAGTGGCCTCGAGCCGATCCAAGCATTGTGTTGGCCCGTAACCTGTAGGTCAGGGGCCTTGCAGGCTTGGTCAGGTGGTAGGCTCGGTCAGGCTGTGCTATCTGGGTATATTGTTTTAAATAAATTAAGTTAAAAGAAAAATTCTCGAGAAGCATATAACATGATAAAATTGATATATAATCAATGCAAGCGAAAGTAATTGAAACTAATTTAATTGGTCAATCTGATCTGGTTTTTTTTCATGAGGTTGTTAATCATCATTAGTTTTGTTTTGCTTGTTCGGCTTAGTTCGGTTCAATTCGGCACAGCAGAGCAGATAGCGAATGGATCGGTATACGTGATAGTAACAGAAAAGTGCAGCTTGGCGTTTCTTATAAGACACAAATCAAATTAACCGTTTTAGTTAAAAGTTCCTTCGGTTGATGCAATCTCAATGCCTTAAAATATGATACGTCTTATGAAATTTATTTTGTGCTTTTATGTCCTTTTATGCACATTAAGCACTAAAGCTGATGACAATCAAGTTCCATTAACCAAACTTGGCACAAAATCAGGACCGACGTTAAAATTTCTTTATTGGTAAGCTATACAAATTTCAATACACAAAGTAATTCTTTCTTATGTGTTCCATGTGAGACACTTAATTTTATTTGTGTATTTTGATAGTCGTATTATTTTGGTTAATTGATTGCTCATGAATTGTTTTGTATATTTTTGATGTTTTAGCTACTCTTGCGGATACAGAAAAGCATTTGAAGAATATGTTGGTATTCTTCGACAAAAGTATCCTGAATTACAAATCGATGGAGAAAATTATAATCCATCTGCGAATATTATGTTTATCGCTAAATTACTAGTAATTATTATCTTTCAAATTAGTTAATTCACGAAGAGAAGATTAATTCTACGTATGTAACATGTATTCTTTTATTTTTTTAGAGTTTTGTTAAAATTCTACTAATAGTTCTAGTAGTAAGTGGATTCGATTTTGGACGACTACTACCATCTTTGTGGCAATGGTGTATGGAGAATCGGTTTTATTCTTGTACAACAATATTTTTTGTTTTTAATATGGTAGAAGGACAACTCATATCATCGGGAGCTTTTGAAATACATTTTAATGGTCAGTAGAATTTTTTTTATATATTCTATTCTGTTCAATCTTACTACAGTAAGATATATTCTAATTACTTGTCCTGTTTTAGATGTTCCTGTGTGGTCGAAACTGGAAACTGGTAGAATACCACAGCCACTGGAACTTTTCCAAATAATAGATACTCATTTGAATATGCAATATGCGGATATGGATATAGGATAGATTATTTTTATCGGAAAATTCAACTGCATTTTTATTTGTATCAAATGTTAATGACTAAGACTATAAGGCATACGTTTCTGCAACTCTATGAAGATTAAAACAGATACTGTCGATTCTATTTCTTGTATATTGTGTTTCATTAAGAACCTTGCTATAGGTGTTTTGTTTGGTTAAGATGGTATTTACAAGATAGAGTTCGCATAAGTGAAGCTGAAATAAAACCTTTTCATATTGCTCATGGATAGTTTTCTCTTTTTAACCCGATTTTGAAGTACGAAGTAAAAATAAACGAGTTTGTTTTATTTTTGTAAAAACCTGTTGGAGTGATTTTTTAAACATATTTCGACTACAATTTAATGAAATTGTAATCTAAATTTTCTATAAATAAATTTGTCGCTAGAAACAGAGGATTGTTTTTCTTATAATTCAAGTATAAATAAAAAACCTTAATAAAGCAACAATTAAATTTTGCATTACTTTATTTAAGTTGTAACGTCTCTTTGATAATAATATTCTATAAATCTCCAGTAAGCAAAATGCTCGATTTTGGACAGACATCTGCGTCAGCAGAAATATCGCTTTCTGCTGGCAGAAAGAGCTGGCACAAGCTGATGGCAGAATGCAGGCAGCTCGGTCCTGAATTCGGTGCTGCCCTTTTAAACGAAGGCAGAATTCAGGACCGAGCTGTCAGCATTCTACCGGGCAGACCCTGCCAGCAGAATGCCATACGTCTGCGTCGCAATAGGTATCGGCAGGGTGCGCTGTCCAAAATCGAGCAGATTCTGAACATCCTCTGCTTTGAGCAGCGTTCTGATAGCATAATGTTCGCCATCTGCTGGCATTGTATGATTGCAGGCTGTGCTCGATATTTTGCTTGAGGCCAGCCTGGCTGATTGTAAATAGTAAAAACTTTAAGAAATTTATATCGAATTATTAATAATTACCTAAATTTACATAGTAAATTTATATATGTATATATTATGTATATTCATATATACGTGTTTCTTGAACGAAATAAAAATTAAACTTGAATAATATATATACTCAATAAACAAAATACTCGATTTTGGACGGGCATCTACGCGCGCATATGTAGCGCTTTCTGCGGGCAAAAAGACCGGGCATCTGCCCGGCAGAAGCTGCTCGGGTACAATGCTGCCCGCTCGGTCCTGGATTCTGCCCGGCAGATGGGCTCGATTTCTGCTCGAGGCAGGCCTGGCTGACTGAGTATATATATTAGTTCGAAATAAATGTTGTCAATAATTAAAATAAAAATTAAAAAACATTGACGAGTTACACATTATCGAATAATATAGAAGTATTAACATTTAAACGTCTGTTTAGACGTTACCTTCAAATAATATGATTGAAAATGTATTCATATGGAAGCACACCCTCCGTCTCGCACCACGGATCACACAAATATATAATTTACACAAGAAAAGGTTGATTCTATGTTTTATTATAAATTTGTGATTCAGTTCACAAAGAGTTTGTTATATTTCGACAGTTTTATTTTTAATTCAACAATACATCGAATGATTTTCACGTTCGTAATATTATTGGAAATACTCAAATGTTGCGCCTTTTGAAAGAAAGAGGGAGAAACAATGATTTTAGAAAAGGACCTACTGAAGATTACTACGATTCTCCTCTCTGCTTTCCCCTTTCCGATAAATTATACAGTAGCTAATTAAGTTTTACGATACGTTCATGTATTCTTAGGTCCATGGACTTAAACGAAGACACAAGGCTACCAACAAATTCAGTGTGCTTCTTATACATATTTCCGAAGGAAGCAAAGAGATTATACATAGTCAGCTTCGACATACGCGTGCTTCACCACAAGGAACCACGGAGACTCGACAGAGACATTTGTACAAATTACAATTTGATTGCAGCTAAATAGTGATACTGTTGAAAAATCAAGCGTTACGAAATAAAACGAAGTTACGATTTCTAACCCGGTTTATGTATGGTAGTTCAAGTTGAACTAAATATATCAAGAAAAGTCGAATTCATTTTTGTATTTCAATGTTTCGATCTCCTGCTATGCATACTCTGGATTCAACAGTATTTATTATTCTTTAAAGATTTCGCGCTCCGAGCGTGTCAAATCGTCTAACGAAAATCGGAACGGAAGAGTATAAATGAAAGCTCAAATGCGGCATCTTCTCAATTCTCGTGCCAAACGACAGAATTCCCTCTTATCAAATCTTCGAACAGCAGCAACAGCAGAAAAAGAAATAATAATTTATTTTGTGCCAAAAATTAGTTATTGCTTTCTCGAGTGAACCACATTGTTGTGTATGCTCCAATGTACTTCGACTACTTGAATAGTGTCTCTATGCAGATGCACTATCAGATAGCTGGTTCATGTGATCATGGATGTTGACTGTACAATAGTCGGTTTGAAACGATCTAATAGTGCACCCATGATCAACAAAATTAGTGCAACAATGTCTGTGACCTCACCTTCTGCTACTACACCGAGGTACGTTATGTCAACGACTGACATTAAACATTTCTAGAAATTACTAACAACTGCATAATCAACATCATGTTCTGTACATACGTTTAATCATACTTCTGGCAAGAGCAGTTTCACAAATATTCACTTTTAATATTTCTAGGGATGTTCCATCAAATTTTAATATATTTTCAAATTCGCCTCGCATACGACGCTTCAGCACAAGTGTAAGCAAATTTATTGTTTCTACATTTGTACTATTTATTTGTATTGATGAACAAACAAATACGAACAATGTACGAAGGAGTTTAGACTATATTTAAAATTGTGGAACATTTATTTTTGTAGAGTTCTGGAACTGTTCCTAGATTAACTCCACGTGTCAGTCAGTTGAGACAAGAAGAGTGTATTGATGTGGCTGGTCGTGAAGCAGCACATGAGAAAGAAATTCACAGTGCCATGCAAATCTCACAATCTTGGGAGGATCTCACAATCGAAGCAGAAGGACTATCTTTCAAAGATTCAGAATCAACTTCGTTACAATTTAAAATAGAATCACGTCCAATTGCGAAACGAGTGCTTGATCCACTTAGTATCAATTTATCTGTAAATGGTCAAACAACATATTCTTCACCATCGCCGACAAGATCTAATTTTGGCCAGAGGCAATGTTACTCTCCTGGTGTTCATGCAGTTACATGGAAAACTAATTTATCACCTAGCCCTACCAGGAAAGCTTTCGCTACCAGGTAAATTAATCTTTAAGAAACAGCATATTTTCATATGTGCTGAAATATATTACAAAAATCCATTTTATTATTTAGGCGAAGTCTAAGTCCCATTGCAATACGGCCAAGTTGTTTAGCATCGGTTAAAAGAAAATTTGAATTAGATGACTCTGGAATGGATCAATTACAACCACCAACAAAACGTACCTCTGGTTTATTAACCTCTGCCACATCTAGGTATCTTTACATTTTACATTTATTACAACTATGATCGCAGTATGTTTTTTCTAAAGAAAAGATTTGATACATATTATCAGTCGTAATAACTAATGACATTTGTCGTTATACAGATTGGAAGTCTTTTAAGTTTATATAAATTTTACTAGTTAGAATATAGTTATGAGGAGGTAACAATATTTAAATAATACATTAAGTTAAGTTATTTGACAGAGAAACAGAGATTTATGAATTTTTAATTACGTAATATTTGGTTTATCCGAATTAAATATATAATATCTTTGTCAATCATTACTCCATTTATAAGGTAAAAAAATGACATTTGGATAGTCAAAATGAAATGAACAGCATTCGTGAGCAGATAGCCATAGTATATCTCAGGTCTCTTCTTTCAAAGAGTAGATTATAATGAAATAAAACAAAACGCTTTCAATTATCAAGTCTCGTAATGTTTTCTTCTCTATATAGATTGGATGTGGCAATATCTAGTCTCCATCCAACTATCAATTCGGCTGGAACTCCAGAATCTTGTTCGAGTCTCGACTCTTCTGGGTTTTCATTTCGACCTGTGGATAGTCCATCTCCTGGTCTAGCTGTCACTTCAAGTTTTAATGATGAGCCGTCTTCTTCTTCCTCGTCCTCTTCTTCATCTTCTTCAACTTCTTCCTCTTGTTCATCGTCTTCTTCCTCATCTTCTTCAGTCACTGCTTCTTCAGAAGGATTAGGGCCTCAAAATAAAACTTTTATTGGAAGCCGAAATGAACAGATTGTACGAGAAAATCACGGATAAGGGAATACGTATATACATAGATAAATATTTAAAAAATAACATGTATCATTGCGATGATGAATTTACTTTCTTCTTGCGAATAGTAACGAATGATCGTTATAGCGATCAATTGTGTGAATTGATTGTGCTATAGGGGCATTCTTCGAGTTTAATGCCCAACTATTTTCTGGTCATTCCTATTTATTAATTTTCGCGTTGTGAAAAAATTTTCGAATGTATATCAGTTGCATCATAAATAATCTTAGTCTCGCTGAGATGTTTATAAATATTACATTATCAGGTAAAAATGATGCGATGAAATACATGTACAAACATATACATACATATAACATGAACGCAGTTCGAAGACCAAAGCGAGCTATTTAGGAAATACGCGTGCTTCCTACCTTTAAGACTGAATTCTGCGTTTTCTAATACATCGAATCCAAACGTTCTTTTTTCCTGTAGAAAGGGTGCGTACATGTGACATTACCTATTTTCATAACAAGTACGGCTCTTTCCTTCATTGAATAACCCCGCCAACTCTTTTGCGCGATTCCTGTTTTTTCAAAATAGGGAGAAGCATATATACAGTACACGTCGATTAATAAATTCGCGCATTAATAGTATTATTGATTCCATGAATCTCCAATCCTGTATAGTGTGTAAATAAACTATCTGTAGTACGTTATTTTATTCCGTGTACACAGTTTTCGGAAAACGAATGATATCGTAGGAAACGAATCTGTACTTTTTGAATGAATAAATATGAAAAATCATATTAAATACTTCTATTATCTAGTTTTTCTTTGGAATTGTAATTAAGTCTTTTAAGTTTCTATAGTCAGAATATATAGTTATGAAGAGATAAAAATATTTAAATAAGAATTTTAATTTATTTAATAATTTACAATGATTATTAAGTTTATTATGTAGTAAATTTTAATTTGACAGAGAGAAACAGAAAAATTTATGAATTTTTAATTACATACTTCTAACTAAACATTTAGTTTCTCCGAATTAAATATACAATTCAGTTTATATACTATATGATTTCCTAATATATCTTCGTCAATCATGATTACTTTTATAAGGTAAAAAGAATGTTCGAAATAATTAATTTTGGAAAAATGTTTTCATTATAAGATTTTTGAATGGTATAAAAAAAGTTTACAAAATCAGATTAATGATTTTATACAAAAACGATTTTCTAAATTTCTTTATCTGCGAACACTATTTCAAGTAATACAGTTTTTATATTTTATTTTGTTATAATTAACAAATAGATAACAAAAAGAGAAATATTATACATAATAAAAATGATTTACGATTCTAATTCAATTGTATTAAAATTATTCAGTTTTCTAATCGTTTCATTTACATTATTGACTGTTCGCTTCAAGATCCATATCAGACCATACAGCTTCAGTTTCACTTTCATCAGGTGCTTCATCGTTGTCTGTATCCGGTAAACCATCACCAACATCGTAGGTAGTATCTGTTTGTGCCTCGCCCACAGTTATATAATATGCTGAATCTAGTTTATTTGTAGAGTTATCCAGTCTTTGCATACCTTCCAATGCTCTTCTATTACTTGGATCTAGACTATAATTCCAAACATTGGCTTATTTCAAGCAATTTTATTTTATTATAAAATCTTTGATCATAAATTTTAGCAAAATTCAAATAAACCACCTTCGGTATCGTAACTTGTTTATTGTAAACTTACTTTAAAGCAATAGCATAGTGATCCAAAGCTTTCTCTTCATTGTGTACCCTGGCCCAAAGATCTCCAAGCATCTGATGTAATTTACATGTTGATTGGATTTCTACTTGTCTTTCAAGTAATGCGATCGCGGCTTCCAAGTTCATTTCCTGTTCATATATTTCAGCTAATAAATAAACGGCCGGTAGATAAACTTCATCTTGAAGCAACGCTTTTTCTAAAAGATTCTTTGCTTTACCAACAGAAACTGGGTCTTTCATGAGTACAGATGCATACAGCTGCAAATCAATTTTCTTACTTAAAACAATTCTCTAATACCTGGTACATAGTTTACATATTTAATCATATCAAGACAAACAAAATTTGTATTTACAGTCTGCTGATTTATGTAATTACCGTAAGAACTCTTGCGGTATGTCCAAGTTGTTTACAAGATCCACTTGCAATGTTAAGAGCTTCTCGCAGTCTATGCATTCCTACAAGACAATCCACTAAACCCTTATGGGGTTCATAACGGTACGGTTTTAATCCTACTGCATGCCTAAAGAAAAACAATGCTTCTTGATATTTTTTTTGCTCAAGAAGTATATTCCCCCGAAGTATTGTTGCCTCTATATCATTTGGATTCAAATTCAAAGCTTGCGCAGTCAAAGTATTTACTCTACTAAATTTCCTAGCAGCATAAAGCGAGTATGCCATAGCAACATATATTTCTCCAGTACATTCATTGCTTGCTGTTATTATAGGTATCAGTCTTTCAAGTTCTTTAATATGATGGTTTTTATATAATACAGCTGCATAAATGTCAACCCTATTCAATAACAAATAATTTCATAAATATATGTTTCTCAAATAAATAAATCAACTACACGTATCATTAAAAAAAGGGTTCCATTACCCTTTCATAACATCTGGTTCCATAATCCTAGCTCTTCGTAGACATAATAAAGCATTTTTGTCATCTCCAGCATAGTAATAACATTCCCCCATTGTTGTTAATAAATTAAAATTATCTCTTAGCAGATTAACATTATCTAAAGACCTTAATGTTGATACCGCGTGAGTATATTCTCTATTATAAATATGTGCATGTGCTTTGATCCAAGTATTCAACCAGTCTAAATTTGATAAACTTGATGCACAACCTACAATTAATGAATTTACTTCAATCCCTTTTACTCCAAGGGAAAGCAGACCTTCTGCAGCTTCCAATGCTAATGGACATTCTCTTAGAACTTCCTTATAAGTTGTTATAGCAGTTCGTTTCATTCCTTGCTCTTGACACATTTTTGCCAAGGCCATATTTACCTTGAAAATGAAATATTATATATATATGGATACGTATATGTATATATATACATATACGTATCCATATACAGGGTGGAAATTATAAAGCGTTACAGACGAATATCTCCAAAAATATTGATTATACGCAAAAATGTTTCAGATTAAAGTTGTTCAGTACCGAGGGGGAATGCCATATTTTTATACAATAGATCTATAGAGTATCAGATTCTGGGTATAACAGTGTTGACCTTCATATGTCCTAAACCTAATAGTTAGAGCCCGTTCAGACACGGCGGAAACCGCGCGGATCTTATTTACTACATTGGCGTCTATGTATTCGTTCACACGTGACTGCCGCCTCTGAACCGCAGGAAATCAAATCCGCGCTGTTTCCGCGCGATTTTATTTACTATCCAAACAATTTCCAATACGTACCTACTATCTGGAATTTAGTAGGTGCTTGAACTGATGTCCCTCTGAAAATTATTTCGATAATATTTTGTTAACTATTAGATTTAGGACATGTGGAGGTCCATATTTTTACTCAGAATTCGATAGTCAATCGATTTATGGTACAGAAAGTAGGTCTTTCCATTTAAAAAAATCAAGGTGACCTTCACCTCACCTTGGAGTGTCCACCGGGAAAAATAAAAAATCAACCACATGATGTCCCCCTCGGTACTGAACAACTTTCATCTGAAACATTTTTGCGTATAATCAATATTTTTGGAGATATTCGTCTGTAACGCTTTATAATTTCCATCCTGTATATACCCAGTAAGCAAACTGCTCGATTTTGGACGGGTATCTACGTGCGCATATGTCGGCAGAAAGACCGGGAATCTGCCCGGCCCGGCCCCGGCAGAAGCTGCTCGGGCACAATCCTGGCCGCTCGGTCCTGGATTCTGCCCGGCCCGGCTCCGGCAGAAACTGCTCGGGCAGACCTGGCTGACTGGGTATATAGATATGTGTAATTTTGCTATCGTTGAAAATGACAATGTCAATGAATCAAATTATGCAACAGGTTAAGCACGAGGTAATCCCTTATGCAAATACGAAGGAAAAAGTACAGGATAAAATTTTTTGATCCACAGTTCAGTTTTTGAACAAATCAAATTTGAACATCTGCTATGTATCGACTTCAAGGAAAAATACAAAAACAATTTTTAATGGACAACTTTCAATATTACGACCGTAAAAAAATTGAGAGCAGTGAGGCAACCAATTTTATTAATGAATATTTAATTGATAGAATAAAATTTGTTCATTACAAATTTTCTTTGTTTTGTTTCCTACTCAACAGCTTTTAACACGTTCCGTGCCAAGCCGTTTTTGCTCGATTCTTCATTCAGGCCATTTACTTTGTTCTATACTGCATTTTTTATAATGCCTCATTCATTTGGTAGGAATATATTCTATAGTCTTAAACTTGTCATAAAATACATTTTTTAGTGCATTAAATAAATATGTCAGTGTGCGCCACCACAGTGGCACGGAACGTGTTAAGTATTGTGTAAACACTGTTTACAAACATGATACGCGTTATCCATTGTTTACCGAACCATACCTTAGCTATAACATCATACACACACATCAGTAGATTTTCAAACTTAATTTTTTCAGAAGCCTTAGATGAGAAAATTTCATTCTATATTTCTTTTTTCAAATCACCCCTTGCTTACTTGAACCATTTGTCCTCACGAGAAGTCTCAAGGGGGTCCTCGCTCTCTGCGCCTGTCCCTACCGTTAGCCAATATTTTAGCTAGACCAAAAGATGCTTCTGAGATGAGGTATGCTCCTTCTGCTCTGACCAATCAGCCTCACATTCCTTTCGCAAAACTTCTCGTGAGGCATGGAGAGTATTCGGCTGCAATCTATATATGAAATGAAATACTAAAATTTAAATTTATTGAACTTACTTTTGGAGTTCTTTGTTTTCCAGGAATGCTTTGAAGTACTTGAAGCGCTTCTAGAGAATTCTTTAATTTTAATAAACATAAGTGTATTTGAAATTTTATATCAACATCTGTTGGAAGATCCTTTTGTCCTTCTAGAGGTTTAGTAGCTCCTTTGGATTTCAATAAGCATTTGTGAAATTGTAATGCTTTTTTATAAAGAGCTTCTGCCCGTTTATATTTTCCCAAGTAAAAATGAGCATCTGCGTAATAAACATAAATATGGAATTTTCCATGTATAGGCAATATATCTGAATTGTGCTCGCTGAGTGACAGTACCAAATTTGCCTGTAGTATAGAAGTAATTGTATTAGAAGGTTTTTCAAGGTGATTTATAAACTAAATTTAATAATATGTCACATTAATGAAAATGATTCTTTACATCTCTAAATACAAAATCATTTTGTTATCATCATAGAATAAAAAATATTTCGAATCACTTGTTACATTTACTTACTAATGAAATAACATTTGAATATAAAGATTGATCGTAAAGTAGTTTTATCTGATCGTACAGGGTCGTCATTTTCACCACAATATTCTTTTGAAGTATCAAGTAGTACACACTAAATAATTTCTATTACCATAGGTGTTTCTTAACCTATAAAAGATGAAGTTATGAAAACGTACAGATCAATAATTCGTATAACATATCACAAGACATTGAATGTTACAAACAGATTGCAGGACGTAAGGAGAAATGTTATTGAACTAAATGTTTACTTACAATCACAGAACAGATCGAATAATATTGAACCATAGGACATTGTAGTGCCGCCATTTTAAAATCAAGTAGAAACAATAATCTAGTATATATATATCAGGCATGGGCAGAAATAGCACGCGTGCTAGTGATTCTCAAGGAATACCCCCACTTTTCCCGGCCGCGCGTCTCAATCCCCTTGGCAGCCAAAGTTACACCGAGCACTAAGGCCGCCACGGGGAGCGAGACGCGCGGCCGGGAGAAGTGGGGGTATTCCACGGGTATTCCTTGAATTCCCTAGCTCGCGTGCTATTTTTACCCATGCCTGATATATATATTATTATAGTTACATACATGCGCACAATATAATAGAGAGAATACACGAATAATACATTTATACATATATATTTCCACTACATCCTCTCTGTATATACTTACTTCGCCATTAAGTAATTTTATAATAATATAATTTTATAAAAGATATTATGTTAAACTTATGGTTCGATATCCGCACAAATATAAATACTAAAGTAACACAATCCCAGACAGCACACCGGCTCGATTTGGGCCTGGTTTTTATGCGCGCATTGGCGCGGATATTGCCTGTATTTAGGGGGCTCGAGCCCAGGGCCTGACGGCCGGGCCGGGATTCAGCCAGATTCAGCTCATTTACAAAATTGCAAGGGTGCGGGATTTGCGTTCTCATTTCGTGACAATACAAACACGGGTTTTTTCAGTAGTCAAAAACGCCAGATAAAAGATCAATCTAGGCAGCAAACGCTCTCAAAAGTCTTAATTAAGACAGATTTAATAACAGTAAAGTGGGTTCTGTTTCCTGCTAAAGATGGTGTAGGTTCTGTTCCATGCTAAAGATGATGTAGGAGCTGTTCCAGGCTAAACATGGATGTGGAGAGAGAAGATGTCGCGAGAAAAGTTGGGCTCAATCGAAGCACTGATTGGCCACATTAGTGTGACCGTGCTGCCCTCTCAAAAATGCTGAATTCTGGCACGGCCGTCAGGCCACTGATATATATACTATGGATGCGGTATTGCCATAAGCCAGCTGCACAGCCTTTCGTCCCGAATTGATCGTAGAGTGCAACGCCAGCGCCGCCAGGTAGTGCCAAATGTATTAAGGGAAATAGCGCAAGTTTCGAAAATGAAGTTCATAAGATTGAAATAATAGTATGTTATAACATCACAAATCAATCATAAGTTATAACAAATTAAACAGAAGTGAAATTTGTGAAATAAATGCATAAATGTAATATAAAAGAAACTAAGAATGATTAATGAAGTGAAGAGAAAGTGCAAAATTGAATTAAAAATATTTGTAAATATTTTTGTCGTTTGCTTTATTGTTATAGGTAAGGGAAAAGTAAATAGGTGTGTATTTCTTACGTTTTAAGAGGAGCATTAAATGAAATCAAACTCATAATAATATTGAAATACATTTATTAATATAATTAATATTTACATATAATTGTACAAAATTAATACCATGTTATTGAGTTATGTAAAAATCGGATACTTGCAAATGATAATTTCAAGTAGTCATTCAAGGCTCAGCAGTACCGACTTTTATCACTGTTGATAACTGCACAGATAAAAATGTTAATATTTCTTAAATCTGTAATACTACTATAAAGTTGAAAAGATTGAAGAAAGTCATTCTGGAGAAAGCACAAGCAGAAAAATAAATATCTTATACATAATGGTATCACAATTTTATTTTAACACACAGCAAGCAGAAAAGCATACAGGATGTAAGAACAAGCCACAACTAGCAGTATAGTTATTAAATATAATTATTTATTTTAAAACTATTTACAATGTGTTAGGAAAGCAATAATTGACTTCACTGATTCGCCCAAACAATCGATCGCGTTAAAAAATGTCGCATATTAGTGCCAGTAATCGCCGAAGCATATTGTTTTGTTGCCGCATATATACGCAATTCTATGTATTTTTCAATTATCGTTTTTATAAGTCTATTAGTGTGACTTATAAATTCGTCGACACTGAACATTTCCATATCATGTTGTTGCAACTCTAAGAATAAATTATTATTTCTAGTTGCTTGTTCGAAAGCCCGAGTTGCTAAAATGCACGGGAAGTTTCTTTCTATGGGTGGTTTACCTGAATTTGAATTGCAGGCTTTACGGAAAAGCAATTCTGTAGTTAAACAAATTTGTACAACGCTATTCGATGGAATAGTCAAATATCCATTCGCAACTTCCTTTAAGGTATGTACCTTTATTTTTAGACGTTTTAGTTTCCGCTTCATCAGCTTGTTATTCTTCAGGGAAGAGTCTAGTTTTCGCCAGAGGTTACTTAACTTCTTCAGGGTACTCGCCGGGGTTCTCTCATAGTGGTGGTCATGATGCATGTTCTCATATGCCATCATGGGCTTGAACTTTGTTACATTCTTTTTGGATGTACTTGGCTGACTCTCTTCAACAACTGCAATGAAAAATAATGTCACAAAAATTTATATATTACGAAAAAAATGTCAACTTTATCACTAAAATAATATATGTGATAAAACGAAATACTGTAATTGAAACTTATTTGAACTTACAAATCTCTCTGCTACTTGTAGGAGAGTTAATGTACTCTACACACATAGACACTTCTGGGATTTCTTCACTAGTTACAATAGATTCATTAATATCTGAAAACAAAGTACATACACTAATTTGATATATATTACATATTAAATTACAAAATTATATTAAATTTAATATTTATATATTACATATTAAATTACATTAATATATTATAAATCAATTAAGACACAGTTCCTTACTTCCATGATTACTTTCTACCAAAATATTGCTGTGTTCTTGAAACGTTTCCTGGCATGTCAAAATAGTTGATACAGATCCTGGTTTCATAGTTATCCTGTTGCTGTGATGCACATTAAAACAGTCTTTATGGAAGTGATCCGTACACAAATAACTACTGTCTTTAGGCGTCCAATTTTCCCGGCCTATAAATTTGATCCATTGTTCACGCACTGCTGCATCTCGTGGAAATCTGTGTTTTATCATATGGGAATTTAAAACAAAACAATTTAGTAATATTGAAAATTGAAAAGAAATTATATTATCTGTACAAACCTGTGCAATGATGCCTTGTTTTTGTTCTTACTATAATTTCCGCAATATACGCATTTACCCATTGTTATCAACTGTAATAAAACGAAGTATAATCAAAATTACATAAATACTATGGTTTGTGTTCCATTATTTTTTGCTTTCTAATATTAAATCTTAAAGATGGTAACATACCAAGAAATCGCAGTAAATAGTTATATATATATACGCTCAGTAAACCACGCCAAAGTACGCTGATTACTAACTGCAATAAAACGGAGTATAATCAAAATCACATATAAATATTAGGCTACTTGTAATGCTTTGTTTGTGTTCCATTATTTTCTGCTTTCTAATATTAAATCTTAAAGATGGTAACATACCTGATAAGTTGTAAACACCACAAAATACAGAATAAACAATGAAAAAACGCTCGTCGAACACACCAAAAGACACCCGAACAAGACACGCTACGAAATAAAATGGAGTCGACGGCGTCTAACAACTCGATTCAAAGCAGCGCCACCTGAAGGAACGCAAACACATGACAAAGTATGGAAGATCACGGGGGTGAAGAGGAGTACGGGGGGATATAGTACGTTTGGCACTACCTAGCGGCGCTGGCGATCAATTCGGGACATCGCCAGGACCCGAATACCGCATCCATAGTATATATATCAGTGCGTCAGGCCCTGGGCTCGAGCCCCATACTGGCAATATCCGGGCCAATGCGAACATAAAAGCCCGGCATGAATCAACCGGCCTGGGCCTCGAGCCGATCCAAGCATTGTGTTGGCCCGTAACCTGTAGGTCAGGGGCCTTGCAGGCTTGGTCAGGTGGTAGGGTCGGTCAGGCTGTGCTATCTGGGAATGAAGGAATAGTATACACAAATAGAACCAGCCAAATTCGAATTTATATTTAACAATTTTTTAAGGGTGTAAATATTATAATTTTATGAACGTAAGCATGTTTATTACTTCATATGCACAGTTCTCTTAGTTTTGTTATTTATTATATACTTAAAAACTAAGGTCACAATCATCTTCAAGGTACAATAAAAATTTATAAAGCTCTTAACCAAATGCGTTTAGCATAAAATTTTGTGTATAATCATACTCAATTGTAGGAATTACAGATTGCACAAATTTGAGGAATATTATCAAATACATGTGTACACCAAGTTCACGACCACCCTCCATTACTGTCTCGATAATTTTCTTCATTACCTCGGCGTGTCTGCAATTTCGTTCCATGAAATAGAGCTATTTTCATGTCTAAAATATTTATTTAAAGAATAACTCAAGTATTTTTAATTACCTGCAAGGATGAACAGAGGCCATTGGTGGCCCAGGTATATGAGGGTGAATTTCCATTGTAACAGTTTTCTTAGCATGATCTTGACTTACATCTTCATACATTTCTTCTACCGTGAGAGGCTTACGAATCTTTTGAGCAAAAATAATTATATTAATTTCAGAGAGTTTTTAGATGTACTATAACTAATCATAATAATAATAATGCATCACAATTGTTAAATAGAAAAATCAGACCTCGTCGTATCCTGAAAGCCATAATCGAGGGGTTTGATAATATTTGTCGTATGTGATGTATAAGTCATATGTGCGTGTGTGAATAATCTCTCCTTCAGAAAATGGTTCCCATTTTTCCTTCACAGATTTCTTTGTAGTTTCTGCTGCAAACTTTTTAGTTTAAATATAATTAGGTTATAATATTTTTAAAAATATAATGTACATACAACACTGATATTAATTATGTACTTAATGTATAGGTATTACCTTATCTTCTTCATCCAACATTCCACTAACTTCGAAAGCTTCCATATCAGCAGCATCTTCGTCGTCATCTTCATCTTCATCTTCGTTATTGTCTCCTGCATCAATCGATTGAGTAAGTTGTGTTTCTTCTAATGTCATTTCAGATACTCTTTCTTCGACTCCACCAAGGGTAGTATCATAATGGTGTGTATCTACCCAACCACCCTCTGGATCATCTGCTTCTATAATGCATTCTTGTTCTTTACTGTATTCAATCTAAAATTCAATCAGAAGAAATTAGTATATTTCGATAAAGAAATTATTGTATCCTTTAAATCATAATTTTTGAAAAATTGTAAATACGCAGATTAATATTTTTATTGTTTTCAAAAAACCAAAGGTACCTGCTTGCATCTACGAGTACAAGGAACATTGCGTGTTAATAAGAACTGTTTATTCTTGGGAAGGTATGATTTCACTCGATCTTCATCACCAATAGCCCACTGCCATGTTGGACAATGATGTACCAAATGATCACCTGCTGCCACGAACTCCTCCGGTGTTAACACTCCAGTTTCTCGAAATTTACTTTCCTTTAATGTTACAAGTTACATTTATAAGTTATATTTATCATTAAAGTTTAAAAAAATCTATTCAAAATTTATTTAAATCATGTGCAATAGAGAATATTAAATAATGAAAAAATAAAAAATGTTAATAATGATTAACCCTTTGCACTCCAAATTATTTTTCAATTTTATTACCAATAACTCCCTACTATTTTATGTGTTTTATGTGATATTTACTTCAAAGGACAGTTCCTTGACTGCTACTTATTTTAAACAATTTTGTTTACTAATTATATTAAATATAGCTCTCAAACTTTGTTGTAATTTATATTTGTTTTTAATTAACAAATAAGAAATTAAATGAATAAAGGAAGAACCAAATACATATAAAAACCCGTTTCATTTACATTTTTCTTTCTCTGATGTTGAGTCACACTCGACAAAGGAGTGCAAAGGGTTAATGAATGTACTATAAAAAATTACAAATAACTAAATATTAGTAAATTGAAAGTAAATTAATTTAAATTGCATGAATTAAATTAAACCTGTGCATAACAAAGAAAATTCATTTTTATAATTTGTTTTATTTCGATTATCACTTTTCGATTACACAGAAATCTTCGAACACAAAATATTTACAATATTGATTATTAACATTATTACAAACGATTAATAATAAATGTTCTAATGTAACGTGTGTATAATAAATGCTCTAATTAAAACAGAGGAATAAATAAGATTTCATTATAACGTTCACTGCTAAAATATGAAATCTTCACAATCGTAGTACTATTAGTATTATCAGATATTTAGCAACAATTTACGGTAGACATCGATAAGAACACAACAATTGTCGTATAAACAAATAAATAAATAATAAATGATGACGACATATTTGATATAAAAAATTTCACATTATTTTTATTATACTTATTTTGAAATATCACGTTAGCCTACTCATCATACCTTTAATACAGGGGTTAAATACTCAGCAACACCAAGCGCGGTTCCTTTTACAGAATTAATAACACTTTGCATTGTAAATTTGTTTGATAAATTCTATTTTATGAAAAACGAAAAAGATCAAAGAGAACGTTCGCTGAGTGCAAACATTCGTATGATATCAACAGTTTCCAACGTATTATCGATTTGGCGAACATGGAAGTTATATGTATATGTATGTGCTACCAGAGTGGTGGTACCAAAATGTTCTCTTTCCATGAACTTCCCCAACTTACATGTAAATATGTATTTAGGTATACTACTGATTAATATATACAGGGTGTTCAAAAAATGTTGTACTCCCTTGAAAGCTTAGACCATATATACTTATTGTTAGTATATATATAGAAGCTTGAAAGAGATGATTCTTGAAATTATTTGAAGTAACTTAATTCTTCTTGTGCGAACATGGTTTCCGTTGCTTTGTTAAGGAATTATTAACATAAAATACTGACCAATTAGAGTACACTTACAGCAGAGCGTGGTGTTCTGATTGGTCCGTGTTTTCCACGAAAACAAAGTATATTGGCGTGAATTGGCAAAGGAAAAAGGTGCGTGGAATCACCCTTTATATGTATATACAGGGCGAGGCGCCAGAAACAGGCCACCTGAACAGTGCTTCGATCGCACTGATATATATACTATGGATACGAGATGCCTTGAAACAAATTGAAGTGGCTTTAGATGCCAGCGCTGCAAAATAGATACCGGCGTACTACATCACCCCCGTACTCCTCTTCACCCCCGCGGTGCTCTATACTTTGTTAGGTGGCGTTGTTCGCAATGTATTAGTTGCGCGGGAGAACGACCATTTTCAACTATTTTGGTTTATAGCGTGGTTTGGAGCAAGCTGGAACAAGCGTCTACGTACTGTTTATCGTGTTTTGTCGTGCATATTTTATATTTAGTGAACTTTCGGAGTTAGCAGGTATGTTAACATCATTTAAATTGAATATTAGAAATAAAAGTATGATAAATTGCGAGGAAACTATTATGGCCAGCTTACCCAGACAGCACACCGGCTCGATTTGGGCCTGCTTTTTATGCGCGCCATGGCCCGGAAATAGCCAGGCATGGGCTCGAGCCCACAGCCTGCCGGCCGTGCCAGATTTCAGCCCATTTACAAGATTGCAAGGGTGCGGCATTTGCGTTCTCATTTCGTGATAATACAAACATGGGTTTTTTCAGTAGTCAAAAACGCCAGATAAAAGATCAATCTAGGCAGCAAACGCCCCCAAAAGTCTTTTTTTTTCCTATACGAGGCGTAATTTGCATTATATATGTTATGAAAATAGCTACATGCGCACCCAGACAGCACACCGGCTCGATTTCAGCCTGCTTTTTATGCGCGCCATGGCCCGGAAATAGCCAGGCATGGGCTCGCCTGACGGCCGTGCCAGATTTCAGCTAGATTTCAGCCCATTTACAAGATTGCAAGGGTGCGGCATTTGCGTTCTCATTTCGTGATAATACAAACAAGGGGTTTTTCAGTAGTCAAAAACGCCAGATAAAAGATCAATCTAGGCAGCAAACACCCTCAAAAGTCTTTTTTTTTCCTATACGAGGCGTAATTTGCATTATATATGTTATGAAAATAGCTACATGCGCAGTTGTATGCTTCCGTATGATGCAAATTACGACTCGTAAATGTAAAAATAGGACTTTCGAGGGCGATCACGGCCTAGATTGATCTTTTATCTAGCGTTATTGACTACTGAAATATCAAATTTTTGTATTATTAAGAAATGAGAACGTGAATCCCGCACCCTTGCAATCCTCATTTCCATGCGACCCGCACTGTGACGCGCATGCGCGAGAAAAGTTGGGCTCAATCGAAGCACTGATTGGCCACATTAGACTCTGGCTGAAATCTAGCTGAAATCTGGCACGGCCGTCAGGCTGTGGGCTCGAGCCCATGCCTGGCTATTTCCGGGCCATTGCGCGCATAAGAAGCAGGCACGGATCCAACGGAATCAGCCTCGAGCCGATCCAAGCATTGTGTTAGGTAGTAACCTGCCGGTCACGGGCCTCGGGAGGTTTGGGCCGGCGGTGGGCTCGGGCAGGCTGTGCTGTCTGGGCAGTTGTATGCTTCCGTATGATGCAAATTACGACTCGTAAATGTAAAAATTGGACTTTCGAGGGCGATCACGGCCTAGATTGATCTTTTATCTAGCGTTATTGACTACTGAAAAATCAAATTTTTGTATTATTAAGAAATGAGAACGCGAATCCCGCACCCTTGCAATCCTCATTTCCATGCGACCCGCACTGTGACGCGCATGCGCGAGAAAAGTTGGGCTCAATCGAAGCACTGATTGGCCACATTAGACTCTGACTGAAATCTGGCTGAAATCTGGCACGGCCGGCAGGCTGTGGGCTCGAGCCCATGCCTGGCTATTTCCGGGCCATTGCGCGCATAAAAAGCAGGCACGGATCCAACGGAATCAGCCTCGAGCCGATCCAAGCATTGTGTTAGATAGTAACCTGTAGGTCACGGGCCTCGGGAGGTTTGGGCCGGCGGTGGGCTCGGGCAGGCTGTGCTGTCTGGGTAGTAGCTGTATGTGAATCTGATCATGCTATGTTTTATTGCAGTTAGGGACCATGAGTAAATGCTCAGTTTGCGGAAAGTTAAGCAACAATAAAACAAAAACGACATTACACAAGTATGTAAAGATAACCTAACCTCTTTCCAATTTAGCAGTTAAATTAATTTTTTACTCATTTATTTTATTACTCAATTCTTTTTGTTTACTGTTTTTTTAATTCTCATACGATTTTGCATAGATTTCCTCGAAATGAAGCATTGTGTAAACAGTGGGTCAAAGTTAAAGAAATAGGTCGGGAAGGATGGATGCCTATAGACAGTAGTTTCATCTGTTTTGATCATTTTCCTGAAGACAGCATCATGGTACACTATAATAGAAAACGTTTAAAGCCTGGAAGTCTGCCCACGATTTTACCGAAAAAGTCAAGATGTGAACCACAGAGGAATATCGCAAGGGAAAGTAATGGTAGAGGTAAGATACTTTGTCTTTGTTAATAAAGGGTTGCAAAGTATATAATATATACATGTTTCTTTTCAGATAATAATGATGTTCTGGCAACTTTTGCAACAATAGAAGAAGTCCCAGAACCACTGATTGTTGTAGAATCTATAACCAGCAACCAGACACGTAAGTTGAAATAAGTTTCAAATATACAGAGTATCCCATTTTAATCTATAAATGAAATTAGCTCTTCCAATTTTTCTTATTCATAAAGGAAAAACTTACTTTAATATATTAAAAGTGGCATATAATGTTACTATTTGAGGCTTAAAATCTGTCTACTGAACAATATTTCCCATTGCAGTTAGTAAAGATTTCTCTTCACCATGCACATCAAAAATTGCAGATGTAAGGGAGAAGCGTCAACTCGTAACACTGCTTGAAAAAGTACTGCATGATCATCGTTACCACAATATACCACGAAGTACGATGAAGAAATTAGGTATTATGCGAAGAAGATTGCAGTCTACGATGCAGGAGAATAGATTACTGAAGCAGCAGGTCACACAACTGAGAAAAAAGGTACACTCTTTACAAGATGTGATACAAGGGTTAAAGGAAAACAGACTTCTGCCTGATAGTGCATATTATTGCCTTTCTGCTAATGTCGATGCTTCATTAGAATTGTTCAACCGTATGCTAAAAAATAGATAAAACATAGGCAAACTCACGCGAGACAAATACCCCCCAGCACTGCGCGCGTTTGCTTTAATGGTACACTTTTAATCACCGAAAGCGTATTCATATATTAGAAAAACCTTTAATTTAGCGTTTCCGCACGCAGATGTACTCAGAACTTGGTATGCTTGTGTAAATGCAGAACCAGGTTTTACTGAGGAATCCTTTGCATCGTTAAAAGGAAAATCTGGCGAGTTGAAAGAAAAAGGGCAAAGACTGCTTTGTGCAGTGATATTTGATGAGATGGGCATAAAAAAAGGATGTCAGAGGGGTCGCGACGGGATAATGCGGGGTCATGTTGATTTCATGGTTCATGATTGGACATAAAAGAATAAAATTGAATTCATTCTGTTTAATTGTACGTATTTATACTTTATATATTACTATAACATATTTTATTTAATTGTACATAAAGAAATATCTATATCAAATGTATTACTTGTTTGTAAAGTAATGAATAAATTTATTTCAGTATTATTATGAATATAATTTCATTTACTCTTCTTAAAACATAAAAAATACATATCTCCATTTCCTTTATCTATAACAATGAAGTAAATGATAATAATGTATAGAAACATTTTTAAAATTACTATTCACTTTCTGCGAACTCCAATAATCATTACTTCTGTTTCTTTTATATTATATTTATATGTTTATTTCACTATTTTCGTGAATAACATTTTTTGCAACCAGTTTAACCTTCATAGAAGCAGTTCGTATTATTCTGCTATCTAATACGGGTCCCTTGTAAATTCAATCTTTCAAACTTCGCGCTAGTTCCGTTAGTACACCGGTATCTATTTCGCAGCGCTTGCATCTAAAGTCTTTCTTCAACTTGTTTCAACCGCTGTACGGCTGGCTTATGGGAATCTCGTATCCATAGTATATATATCAGTGGACACGGCCCTGACGATACATGCGCGCGAAAAGCGCCAACAATCCCATCACTGCTGCTATGCACGTTACATGCAGTGCTTCGATCGGTGCTACCTTTTCTCGCGCATGCGCGACAATTTCAGCCTCAGTAACGTAACTATATCGATGAAATCGGGTAGCTTGAGCACCCCGCAGACTTTTATAATTGAAACTTATTCTTTATTTTGAGGATGGGATAGGGAAAGAGCACTACAATAACTACGCAAAAGAATACATAATAAAACTCTCGTTCCACTCGTCCCGCCAATAACACCGGTACATTGCACACTCCCGCCAATTCAGTGCTCTGGCCGCTCCGCAACCCAATACAGTAAATGCTCGTTCGTTGTGAAAAGGCATGGTAGTTGAGGTCGCAACGATCGAATAGTGAAGCTATTTTTGATTTATGACTGCGTCTAGATATCGCGCCGAGCGGGACTTCAATAGAGAGCCGAACATAGAGAAGGACAGAGTGAAATACGGATCGCGTGACCGAAGATCGAGTCAATGGTGTGGTGTTCACACCGATATACCCGAGCCGACATCAATGTTGCCGCCGTGCGGAGCGACTCGGCCGACTCTGCGTTGACAGGCAGTGGAGTGGGTAGGCACGTCGCAACGACCGCATAGTCGATTTTTCACAACGAACGAGCGTTTACTGTATACAGTAATTCTTCGATCGCAGTCCCAACACCTGTATTTTGAACGGACTTGGGTAGCGTAGAGACCCAGACAGCACAGCCTGCCCGAGCCCACCACCGGCCCAAACCTCCCGAGGCCCGTGACCTACAGGTTACTATCTAACACAATGCTTGGATCGGCTCGAGGCTGATTCCGTTGGATCCGTACCTGCTTTTTATGCGCGGAGTGGCCCGGAAATAGCCAGGCATGGGCTCGAGCCCACAGCCTGCCGGCCGTGCCAGATTTCAGCCAGATTTCAGCCAGAGTCTAATGTGGCCAATCAGTGCTTCGATTGAGCCCAACTTTTCTCGCGCATGCGCGTCACAGTGCGGGTCGCATGGAAATGAGGATTGCAAGGGTGCGGGATTCGCGTTCTCATTTCTTAATAATACAAAAATTTGATTTTTCAGTAGTCAATAACGCTAGATAAAAGATCAATCTAGGCCGTGATCGCCCTCGAAAGTCCTATTTTTACATTTACGAGTCGTAATTTGCATCATACGGAAGCATACAACTGCGCATGTAGCTATTTTCATAACATATATAATGCAAATTACGCCTCGTATAGGAAAAAAAAAGACTTTTGGGGGCGTTTGCTGCCTAGATTGATCTTTTATCTGGCGTTTTTGACTACTGAAAAAACCCATGTTTGTATTATCACGAAATGAGAACGCAAATGCCGCACCCTTGCAATCTTGTAAATGGGCTGAAATCTGGCTGAAATCTGGCACGGCCGGCAGGCTGTGGGCTCGAGCCCATGCCTGGCTATTTCCGGGCCATGGCGCGCATAAAAAGCAGGCCCAAATCGAGCCGGTGTGCTGTCTGGGGAGGCTATATTTTTATGACTGCGTCTACCGCGCCGAGACTTCAAACGACGAGCCGAACATAGAGAAGGACAGAATGAAATAGGATCGCGTGGCCGAAGCGTGTCGCTGTCGCCGGCACAGTTTAAAGGCCCGTGCGTCATCACAATGAAACACCAAAATCTTAGCTTCTTTATTTTCTATGATATCACGATGGGACTTTAACTAGCTTATTCCTGGCGTTTCTCTGATTAAAATGGTACCAAAAACGATATAATTGGGCCAATATTTAGTGGTTTAATCGACGATGACAGTTTCGAACGCAACGAAGATCAGCAACAACGCGGGCCTTTGAACTGTGTCGGCGGCGGCTACTGTTCGCGTCTCTTTCTCTTCAATACGCTCTTCTTCGTTGCATTCGAAACTTTCATCGTCGATTAAACCACTAAATATTGGCCCAATTATATCGTTTTTGGTACCATTTTAATCAGAGAAACGCCAGGAATAAGCTGGTTAAAGTCCCATAAACCGATCATTAAAATTAAGAAGTTTGAGAATTCGATTCAGTCGAGTCAATGTGTGGTGTTCACACCGATATACCCGAGCCGAGATCAAACATCGCCGACCTACGGCGCGGCGCAGCGTTGGCCGGCAGTGGAGTGAGTAGGCACTGGACTACGGTTAGATAGGCGACCCAGGACTTCGATTGAAAAATTACTGTATACATATAGTGGTCAGACTATAACGTAGATGCCTATATATTCTCACACGCATCTTTGGCCCTAACGCGCTATTTGCAGAAACGGATACGTACACTCACGTATCACAGAGTCGCGTGACACGGAGAGTGAGTCAGATGTATACAAACGTATACAAAACAAACGACACAGAGCAAGCGATGCGGTGAACCGGGTGAACAGCAATCCTTTGGCATAGTTGGAGTAGTCCAAGAGTTAGCTAACTGAAAAAATATTGTTACTTATTCTTCTTTTTTCTCGAGATAAATTCTACATTAAAATAAATACAAAATTTAATATTTTCTTACTCTGAATCTTCGTCACTAGAATCTTCCTCTGTATCACTATTATATTCGCTGCTTTCTACTTCTATTGTATCCAATATTTCTTCAACTAAGCCGTCCTTTTCCCAATATTCTTTTTCAATTTTTTCAACATGCTTACAAAAATTATTCCACTTTTCTATTGTTACAGAATTTATCGCGTCGGTTAATATTGTTTCTAATTCATCATTGGTTAAAGTTTCATTTGGTTTTACATCATTTTTGGTCCTTATTTCCCATATCATTTCAGCCCATGCCAATTCAATTGCATTAAGTTCGCACATACATGGAGGCAATCTTAATACGTCATGTCCATTTAATTTTAATATCTCGTCTGCTTTATGTGTTTTGTCATGTATTTTATTTCTATTTATCAAATCATATAATTCAAATTTTCGCATAGTCTCTGAATGTGTAATATTATTTTTCAAAAGCCATTCGATCATGTTTTCTTTTGATGCATATTTTGTCGGTACTTTATTTAACTGAATCGTATGATATGGTGCATTATCCATTACAATTACAGAGTTTGGTAATAAATTTGGAATTAATTTTTGTTGTAACCATTTCTCAAAGTTTTCGGAATTCATTTGATCGTGGTAGCCTCCAGTTGTACTATTTGCTTTGAACATTAGCTCGGCTCCATTTATGAAGCCGTTTTCTCCTCCAGCGTGAATAATTATGTACCGATGCGAAGAATTTTTTAAAATTCCTAACATTTCTTTGCTTTGCCAGCATTTCCCAAAACTAAGGGTATTGTCGACCCATGTTTCGCCAATATATACAATGTTTCTGTTCTGTTGCCTATAATAGCTTATGGCCTTTAAATATTTTCCTCTCCACGCAATAATGTTTGGTCTTTCTGTTAAAACTTTTCGGATGTTATTGCTTTTTCTCCACTTAAAGCCCATACTCCTTAATAATATATAAAAGCTATGCAATTTCCATGGAAAATATATTTTTTCCTGGATAGCTGCCAGTAGCATGGGCCCACTCGGTACAATTTTTTTCTCAGTATAAAAACTGTATATAACGTTCCTTATTGTAATTTTTGTATCTTCAGAGCAGTCCTTTACCGACTTCCTGGGTCGTTTTTTTCCTGGAGAGCTTAACTTTTCTTCTCCATCAGATTCTAAATCTCCTTTCCGCAGCTTGCTGATTGATGATATCGATACCCCAGAATAGTCAGATATCCGAAAGTTGGCTTGTTTTATATTGTTACGAAGTTGTCCAGTTCTAGCTTCTTCATCACATTTTATAATTAACTGACGCACAATATTCCTGGCATCACTACGAATAGTCTGCCCTCGTTTACGAGGTTCCATGGCGTTCTAATAATATTTAATTTAATAAACTTAAACTCCAGCAAAAAGAAATAAAAATGAAAACTATGACAAAAATTATCTAATACACATTAATTTAAACACAATTTAACACTAATTAAAAAGGACTAAAATAACTAAAAAGAAATTAAAAAATATCACTAACACAAAAACTGTAACTCCAACACTTTCAATAGTAGAAAATAAAAAATATAAAAAAATATAAATGAAGATCTAAATGAAATAATTAAAAACGCTACGGAAAATGCTTGATATGCCCTGTTAGACTGAACTGGTAAAACCAGGTAAAACTGTTTGAAAGAAACGATAGAAAACTCGGATATCGAAAGGGTTGAAAAGGTCCCAAGTGGTCCCAAGCAATCTTGACTCAAGTGATGGTATTAGTGTGGTATTAGGTGCAACTTTTCTCGTGCATGCGCGGCCAAAACAGTAACGTATCTATGATGAGATAGTAGAGCCCTGTGGCAGTTATATTAGTGGGAATGTACCGAAACGATCTGTTCCGGACAAAATGACTCCAGAACGTGTCCTACAAGTTACAAAATATACAGAAATACACATGTTATACATTCATTTTTCAGAATCAAATCATACCAATTTTTTAAAATTCTGTGGGGTGCTCAAGGTACCCCATTTTATGCGGTACTAAGGCTGAAATTGCCGCGCATGCGCGAGAAAAGTTGCATCTAATACCATCACTGATTTTGAGTATAATTTAAAAATGTAAACGATGACGTTTTCGAAGTTTTATATTTTAAGCGACAAGATAGGAAATTATTCGAATAAAGTTTTATTCCACTAATATTTTAATCGAAGCTGTTGGATTGGACAACAGAACACTTTTTTTATTCAAATGCAATAATTTTTAATTGACTTGGATTTGAATATAAAAACAACTTCGTTGCTTAGCCCACAAAGAGTATAGGGCATCAATATTTAACCTTAAAATATTTGTCAAATATTTGAATATTGCTTTCAAAAGAATACTACAAAAATACCATTGATTATTGTATAGTCAGAAATATTTAAAAAAAACAGAATTAATCAAATGTAAGCTGAGTTACATGGAAGAGTCAAGGATGTCGATTCGTTCGTAGTCGTGCGACAAGCGACAACTGAAAACTCTGGTCATCGAGTTCGAGACATTCGAGACCCGCTTTTATAGGCAACAAATTAAAAGATGCCGCTCATCGGCACGACGCTGCTTTGCGGTACCACCCCACGACTACCACGTCGCAAGGAACACAGCAGAAAAGAGCGTATATAGCGGCTCGAACAGTTACAGTTATAAATAGTCACCGCGGCAACGTGCTTTGATCAGGGGGCACAGCCAGGCACCATGGATATAGGAATATAGGGATGGAGCGTGAGCTAGTATTTTAGGCAAGGGGGGGGGTTTTAGTTTGCGGAGGAGGCAGGGTACCAAATGACGCACATGTTTGATTGGTGGTTTTTCTGCGCATACTCTGTACCGCCAAGTATGAAAAATGTTTACAGATTGCTTACATATATCTGACAAGTTGAAACTAGAAAAAAATGTGATGGTTAACCCTTTGTCCTGTAATAACGTATGACACTCGTGATATGAATTATGTTCCAAATATTATAATGAACGTTGTTAAATAATTAAAAGTGAAGGAAATGAAAAATTGTATAAATTTTCGATAACGGCAAATCTTCTACATTTTTTAATTTTATGCAATTAGTAGTTATTTACATATTTCATGTTCTTATGTACAATTTCAAATAATTCATAAATCTGTAATGTGAACAAAATTCTAGAACGAGGGACTAAAAAAGAAAACTGAAATTAGGGAATATAGAAAGGAAATAAAAAGGTGCAACACGAATTAAAGAACATACTAATTTTACATAATTTGTTATTTATATTTTAAAATCATTATTTTTAGTAAATTAAAAAAAAAATAGGTGTTATATATTTAATAATTAATAAATATATCATAAATGTCATTTTTTCTTATAATTAAAAATAGGGTACAATAAGTTTTTACACATAATAGGTTTATATGTATGTATATCTTTATTTAAGCCTTTTGGCCAAGAAATCAGTTTTACAAGATAATTTACAGGCTTCACAAAGAATTTATTGCCCTCGAAATAAAGTCAATTTATTCAAAAAAGATCTATGGCTATTTGCTTTATCGATTCTGTTAATCGCTACATAGTGCAATCTTATTTTAATATATCTTTTAGCAATCAAACGTATCAAATGTGACGTATGAGTTTTCATTAAACCCTGATCGTTATTGTGATCTCTTAATTTGTTAAATATATTGGCATTGATAAAACCTTGCAGTACTCTATTCATTATTTCAAGTTGAATCAACGGTTTCTTAAAATCTCCGAAAACTTTCTTAAAAATAATGGAGCCAAACGTTATAAAAGGGTATTTGCGACTGTGGCGATTGAGCTCCGTTATTTTTAAAAAAGTTTTACCAGTGGGACTTTCGGTCGTTCCTGGGTTAATTGTTAGAGTCAGGCCCTGCAATCTAAGTATATTAGGTTACTATTTTTTCGTGAAAGGAACATACTTACTTAGTACGGTTCTGGCTTCTCGCTCAATGGGGATTGTCGGGTCATCAATCCCGAGGTGCGATTCACAGCTGTTGGGGACTCTAATTATGGAAAGGATCCTGGGTTTAGTATTTTTTATGAGACTACCTCTTCAATAAATGCACCCTGAACTTTGTCGAAGAATTCTTCGTAAAAATGATTTTCATGGTCGTATTCCTTGAAAGAAGCCGTTTGTAAGCAAAGTTACTAAGCAGAAAAGACTACATTTCGCTAAAAAACATGTCAGTAAAAATAAAGATTTTTGAAAACGTCACATACTCTCACGTTACTCACGTTACTCTGGTCATCAGAGAGGGTTACATTATTTCTTCTTGATTTCTTCGATTTCTCCGTTCTGACATTAGAAGGTTATGTAACTCTGTTTCAATGCGTGACACTGCATTCATAATGACGTACTGCGCTTGCGCCGGACACAGCCAATGAAACATGTGCGTCTTTTACCTCGTCCCCCCCTAAAAAGTTGCCCACCCCGCAACGACATGCTCCATCCCTATATTCCTATATCCATGGAGTAGGCTGTGCAGCCATTGCAGGCTGCAATTTGCAGCCTTGATCGGCAAATGCACATACACGTCGTTAGCGGCAAACCCTTACACAAATAAAAAAAATAGACCTAAATACGACGGGCACGAACTTTAGTATAAGCAGGATTTTCAAGAATCTACAGCCAATTGCAGAATATGTACATATTTGGGTGCTTGACATGTGTCAGTTTTTCCTCAGAATTTCCAATCATCAACTAGGAAAAATAGGCCAAAAGCTGGTTTTTCTATTTTACCCCATAACTACCCTCCCGATCGAGATACAGGGTTGAAAGTTTACTCAGTATATTATGTTTACCCTTATTGACTGTTCCTATAGCAACGATTTATTTAGCTGGGAAAACACAGCATACATATATATCATCTTTTAACCGCACTTCCTATTTTTTACTTAATAAATTGATTGTAGCTCATAAAAGCTATATTATGCATTTGTAAAAAAGGTATACAATTAATTAAAAGCATTACTACTACTTCTAATAATCTGACAAAAATGCATAAGAAATATCTAAATATGTACCTGTTTATTTAGTATTATATTTTTTTTTAACATTAGATGGTTGATAAAACTCCAAATACTAATTTAGAAGACCTAACACAAGTGTTAGAAAACATGGATAGTTTAGAGATGGAGTTACTTAATGACTCCTTTAAAAATACAAGATCTGTTACAAGTACTTTTAGAGATTCTAATGCACAATTGGATGGAGATTTGAAAAGAAAGGTCACGCTTAAAGGTGATTTAAAAATAAATAAACAGTATTATAATTAAAATCACTAATTAAAGTTATAATTTTTCATTTATAAGCAACAATTATACCTACATATAGAACTCAATGTTATATTTATTTATTTATATTGAGTTACTGAAATTATACATAACTTCTAAAAATTAAAAAAGATATTTTTGTTATATAGATATTCACGAAGATGATTCATTAACTAGTTTGCTACTTGATGATGAGGCTTCCTTGAAAGAAAAGAAAAGTTTTCTTACAAGTGGAAGCAAAAGTAGCTTAATCGAAGATTTGTTTAAAATTAAAACACCAGCTACATCTGCAACAAGTATTAAAGCGAATAATGAATCAGAAACAAAGCTTAATTTTGAAAATGACGATATTAATGAATTACTTTCGCAAAAGTCAAGTAATTATGCAGCTAGAAGCAGTTCTATTTTATTACAAAGTGAACCATCTACTGAAAAACATAAACCAAAGCTACAAAGTGTTCTTAAAAACAAAGATGATATTTTAGCAAATAGGCTTGGTAATAGTAAAATAGATCTAACAGATGACAAATTAAAAAAATCATCGCTAATAGAGAGTTTATTCGAGAACAAACCTCGTTCATCTTTTACTAAAACTGTAGAATTTGAAAACTCTCCATATTCTGCAGAGCATAGAACTGCTCCACAAAAACAAAAATCTCAGCTTATTGATCAGCCAAATAAACCAATTTCACGAGAATCTCGTAGAGGCAGAAGAAATGCAAAAATCATAAATGACCCCCTTGGTTTATTATCCACTGACTTGTTATCTGAACAAAATTTTGACTTGGTAATTATATTAAAATGTTGATATTTAGTACCTTCATTGGTTTCAGCTTCGCATCATATTTGAGCTCACTGTTCAGTTACTTTCTTGTACTGCTCTCTTATGATTATGTAGGGGGGGCAGGGGTTCAATCTACTTAGAATAAATTAATTTACTTCCTCTTTGGTACATTCGTTTATATTCTTGTAACTTTTCTACTGAACACTTCATTTTCCTGTTATGTCTTCTATTTCTTGATTAATTTGTTCAGTTCTTCTATATTTTTATTTCCTGTCTTGTTCCTGGTATCATTATTTTAACTTTCTATTAATTCCTTTCTCTTGATTACTTCATTTTACTTTTCATTTTGATCATCTTTCTTGTAACTCTTTTTTATCATATCTTTACTTGATCTTCCTCCTGTCTGTTATTGCATCTATTTTTTTATGTACATTTCTTTAACATTAATGTTCAGTATGTACCTTCTTTAACACGTTAAGTGTGGAGCTAATTTTTTCTTGTTCTCCATTTCATTTTTTATTTAAATTTAATTGGAAAAATACGCCTGTGCATAAGCAAAAGATTTGCTGACCTTATTTCTGTTTAATCTGTTTTAATCAAATCTATTAAGACGGTGAACATATTTTTGAATATTGTATGAATTCTATATTATTTTATTATAGCGTTTAACGTGTTAATCTGTCTGCTATTTGCATGTGTGTAGCTTTTGGAACAACAGAAAGCATGATATGTGTTCTGTAATGCAGAGTAACAATTGTGCAAAACAAAGCAAAATGTCATAATTCTTACATATAGACACACTACATAAAAATATTATTAACATTTACAATATTGTTTATATTGAACTGCAATTTTTAATGTCTCTCCTCAATTTTTAAGGTAACAGATGAGAATATACCAGCTAAAGATATAATTGTGCAAACTTCTAAATCAGAAGAAAATTTACCAGAATGGTTGGGTGGTACAAAGAAATGTGAAGAGAAAAAAAGTAACGAATTGAAAGAGGTTTCGAGAGATAATTTGTCGAATGATGTTAAAACAAAACCTCTTGATAAAGATATTGTTGAACATGAAGGTATCAAAAGTTCAACAAATTCTAAAGTTCCTGATGAACATAACTTAGCTCAAGAAGATATGTCATTATTATTCGGTGCACAATTTAACCAACAGGCTGCAATTTTAACTATGCAGCAACAAGAACATGAATTAAGGACTGCAGGTATACTCTCTCAACAAAATGAACAGTTGAATAAGGTGTCAGATGCTCAACAGTTCGTACTTCAAAATCAAGAAAAGCAATTTAATTTGTTGTTGAAATTGCAATTTGAAAGACAACTTTTATTGGAGAAACAAATAAAATCACAACAAGAACGTATTAATCAATATATACAAGTAAGCATTATCATATGTATAGTGAACGGGAAATTTTTTTCAAAACAAAATGGCATGGAATAGATAAAAATATGCTTAAAATTTTATTTTTTAAGACCTTGATGGCCCATCCCACACCGATATCAAGTACTACATCAGTTTACGCTAGTTTTAAACATGAACAAAACGAAGTGGAAGGAAATATATCAAAAGAAAAAGAAGAATTAGAGAAAAGAATAAAAATACTGCAGGCAGAGAAGTCTAAATTAGAGAGTTTATTAGATGCTACAAATGAGAGGCACAATAATGAAGTGACTTGTCAAGTTGAGTTTTATGAGTATGTTTATTATATGTATGATATTAAAGTGACTTAGAAGCTGTAAGATGAAATAAAACAGTGAAGCTTTATTTCTAGGAGACAAATTTCGTTTCTAAAAGAGGGAATGTTAAAATTCGAGGAAAGGGTACGGCAAGAAATAGAAGTATTGGAAACTGATTATATAGCGAAATTAGAAAAATTAAGGAATGAAAAGGTACAAATGGAAAATCTGCATAAAGAAGAAATACATAACTTAAAGGTCCATAAATATATATTATCATATATTTATTAACAATACTATTGATTATAAGAAAATTTATATTATATAACATAATGAAAAATCCAACTTTTATTTATGTAATCGTTTTTTTAATTTTATAAATTGAATAATACGAATAATTGCTAATCATTCATACTATTTAAATTTTATAAATAGGATGAACACGTTCAACACATGCAAGAACTTAAAGAACTGCATTCTCAAAATGTAAAGTTTTTACAAAAAGAATATTCTAGTATAACAGAAAGTATATGCAAAGCTAAGCAGACGGAAGATCAGGTAATGGAAACTATCACAACTCGAAAAATTGATGTGGAAAATATGTTAGAAAACGCTAATTCTATTCTTGAAAACATGAGAGAAAATAAAGAAAAAATAGAACTGAAAGATATTGAGTTAACGGAACGCCGTGAAAATTATTTAAAAGCTTATGAGGATGACATAAAAGGTAAATGATATATCAATAATACGTTTTTCTTCATTTTACTCGATACTAATTTTTGCTTTTCTAATACTAACAATAAGCATACAAGTTTACATTGTACAATTAATGTCTACAGCTCAAAAAGTTGATTTGAAAAATCAAACTAATATTTTGAGAGAGAATCATAATAAATTTGTTGAAACAGTAGAAACATTTAGTACTCAACTTACACAGCTTATGGGAGAACTACAAAAGCACACTACACATAGTAATCGAACACAAGAAATGTTTGAAAACAAGACTGCACATCTTTTAAGAGAAAGAGAGCTGTTTGAAGAAAAAGTAAAATGGGAAAGAGATTATTTACAGGTATAATTAAGGTTTCTATAAAAATCGGTAGAGTACCATATGCATATGCTTATTAAAAATAACCGATTAAAATGTATAGCATGCAGTTTCCTATGATATTGCATTGACATTCATTTATAGTACATTTAGATTTAAATACATGCAGGCTATTGTTGACAATTTGACTGTGCCTGAAAACGGTTTTAAAAAAATGCTCTAATTACTAACATATTATTTTCATATAATAGTTTCTCACCACAAACCATTCCCTTGATGATTTCTTGCCGTTAACAGACATTATTTTATACAAGACTATCTTATGCAAAGAGAAATATGCGTCCGCATTTCATAACTAAAAATACGTGCATACATATTAGTACTTAACACACATTAAACAATTTCTTCATTTCTACTTGAATATATTATATGCATAGACATTGAAAGAATCTTGGACAAAAGAACACGATAGACAATTACAATTACTTCAACAAGAAAGAGAGGCAATAGCAGCAGAAAGAGCACAATTACAAACAATGAATAGACTCAAATTTAATAGTGATGACATTGCCAAAGTTGAGGTACAGCCAATTATAAAATAATATATTGGTTTCCTGTATTGAAACAATAATATGTATATTTTAATAATCTTTATAGTTAGAAGCTGCTATTCAAACAGCACAAGAAACTGCTGCTTGTGCTAGCCATAAAAAGTTACAATGGCAAGAAAAAATTAATGAACTTAATGTCCACAAACAAATTTTACAAGATAAGGAAAATCTGCTTATCTTGCGTGCTAAAGAACTCGAAAAGCTCACACAGGTACCATTTATTATAAAAAATATATATTATGAGGCTACAATCGTATTTCTAAGATTTTAAGTACAATTTTTATATGAAAAATTTGAGGCTTTCACGGCCCGGCATCATACAGTTATTTCTGTTGAGGCTTTCGGGTGTAAGCCGTGTCCTAGAGGAAGAAATTTCCCAACGTTTCACAAGCATTGCAGCTAGCTTCATTAGGGGTTCGGAAAACACACTGATACTGATTCTTCCTCTAGGACACGGCTTACACCCGAAAGCCTCAACAGAAATAACTTTAATTTTTATATGGTTTTCCATCGATACAGTCAGCTTTAACAAAAAAGCATGAAGGAATGAAAGCTTTAGAAGATGCAAAACATTTAGAAAGCCAATACAAAGAGACACTTGGCTTGCTACAAATGCAACTGAAAGCATTTATGGAAAAAGAAAAGAAAATTGACAGTGAACAATACAATGTTTTTAAGTAAGTAAATTGAAAATTTTGGCTGTATTGAATTGAAAAAATGTTTAAGACAGGTTATTCAACCAAAAATATATTTATTATTAATTAAATGCATGCTCTTATTTCAAAGGGGACAAATGATCTCATTCTCTTGCGAATCTGAGAAACCAGAAAGAGACACAAATGTATCGCATAGTTTTAGTCATGAAATGTTGCCTTCCTCTGGTATACCCTCAACATCTCAAATCACTTCAGAATTAATGGTAAGGAAAAACTATTTATTTAAAATTAATATTGCCACATTAAATATCTGCTTTTCTTTATATTTTTTGTTACAGAAAATTGTAGACCCAAATTTAATCATGCTGAAATTAAGTCTCGACGATCATTACGATTCTATTACTTAAAATGTTCAAACTGTAGCATAGATAAAGATAATATTTTATATGGAAGTAGACTGTATAAGCAATAGTTACTAAAATAAAATATTGTAAACTTGATAGTATTTAAATACTATAAAATATAAGAGACATATCAAATTTGTATAAAAATATATTGATTTAATAATGTTATATTACAATGATAATAATGTTCTATTACTATGAATAAGTATCCCTACTGTTATATCTGATGCTCTTGCAAAATCCATTTATATTGAAGAATAATACTTTACCATGAACAAGTCAATGTATATTTTATTTGAAATATTGTAAAAAATTAAAACTTATGATGTATTGATCAACTCTCTTGCAACATATTTGCACTGTTCTGTAATGCTTTTGTTGCAGTCAATATGGACTTTATCCTAGATGCTTCACTTGATATAGAATTTGTACAAGATATCTGTAAAAAAACAGGAAGCATAAGAAAAAATTATAAACAGTGATTTTAATGTATGTGACATAAAGTGACCTTACAATATCTTCAGCAAGATCCATAGAATTAATGTCTTTTTGAGCGTCATTATCAAAATTCTTATTAATATGTTGTATTCTATTTGTGAAATCAATGGCTTGTGATAGAAATGCAATTGTTTGCCTAAAATAAATTATGAAGTATACATTTACTGGCACAAAGCAAGAATTTTAATCAGATTGTCATACCTGTGGTGCTCATGAGAAATTGGTAATGCTGGCGGAAGCTCATCATTATTTGTACATAAATTATATATTGAATGTTTATATGTTGTTATACGTCGAAGATTCTTACCGAAAGTTTCCTTAAACTCATTCCTCTCGTCTAAAATAGATATGCAATCAGAACTGTATATTAAAACTAGGATAATAATATTAAACGAAATTGTGAAAACCTTTTATAGTTTTTAATGTCTTCATCAAAGTATTATATTCTGTATTTTGTTCTCTTTCCTTCTTTTCGAACTGTTTTTCATGGACCACTTCTATCTTACGTAAATTTTCTATAAATGTGTTAATATTTTCCATTTTACACAGTTTCAAAATATGATAACGTAAGTCATAAGTAGAAATATTCAAAATAATCCTCCGATAAATGCCAACCACGGACAGTGTTCCGATCACGGTGTATTCAGGTCAGGTGTATTATAGAGGTGTTCTGGCTACTCTCGGGAAAGTGAAAAAGATAGCGGTTGGTTCTCTGGTCGCCGCCAGATGGATCAGTGTTCCGATTACTAGTGCACTTTCTCGCGCATGCGCGGCAATTTCAGCCTCAGTAACGTAACCTTTTCGATGAAATCGGGTAGCTTGAGCACCACGCAGACTTTTAAAAAATTGGTATGATTTGATTCTGAAAAATGAATGTATAACATGTGTATTACTGTATATTTTGTATCTCGTAGGACACGTCCTAAAGTCTTTTTGTCCGGAACAGATTGTTTCGGTACATTTCTGCCAATATAACTGCCTCAAGGAGTCAGTGCCCTGGCCGCTCTGCTGCGTCATTGTAGATACGCTACTGTTTTGGTCGCGCATGCGCGAGAAAGTGAACCAACAATCGGAACACTGTACGTGTACCCGAGAGGCCTTCGATGGCGCACGGCGAGATGGCGCCATGGATATAGGAATATAGGGATGGAGCGTGAGCTAGCACTTTAGACAAGGGGGGTGGTCTAAGTTTGCGGAGGAGGCAGGGTACCAAATGACGCACATGTTTGATTGGTGGTTTTTCTGCGCATACTCTGTACCGCCAAGTATGAAAAATGTTTACAGATTGCTTACATATATCTGACAAGTTGCAACTAGAAAAAAATGTGATGGTTAACCCTTTGTCCTGTAATAACGTATGACACTCGTGATATGAATTATGTTCCAAATATTATAATGAACGTTGTTAAATAATTAAAAGTGAAGGAAATGAAAAATTGTATAAATTTTCGATAACGGCAAATCTTCTACATTTTTTAATTTTATGCAATTAGTAGTTATTTACATATTTCATGTTCTTATGTACAATTTCAAATAATTCATAAATCTGTAATGTGAACAAAATTCTAGAACGAGGGACTAAAAAAGAAAACTGAAATTAGAGAATATAGAAAGGAAATTAAAACGTGCAACACAAATTAAAGAACATACTAATTTTACATAATTTGTTATTTATATTTTAAAATCATTATTTTTAGTAAATTAAAAAAAAATAGGTGTTATATATTTAATAATTAATAAATATATCATAAATGTCATTTTTTCTTATAATTAAAAATAGGGTACAATAAGTTTTTACACATAATAGGTTTATATGTATGTATATCTTTATTTAAGCCTTTTGGCCAAGAAATCAGTTTTACAAGATAATTTACAGGCTTCACAAAGAATTTATTGCCCTCGAAATAAAGTCAATTTATTCAAAAAAGATCTATGGCTATTTGCTTTATCGATTCTGTTAATCGCTACATAGTGCAATCTTATTTTAATATATCTTTTAGCAATCAAACGTATCAAATGTGACGTATGAGTTTTCATTAAACCCTGATCGTTATTGTGATCTCTTAATTTGTTAAATATATTGGCATTGATAAAACGTTGCAGTACTCTATTCATTATTTCAAGTTGAATCAACGGTTTCTTAAAATCTCCGAAAACTTTCTTAAAAATAATGGAGCCAAACGTTATAAAAGGGTATTTGCGACTGTGGCGATTGAGCTCCGTTATTTTTAAAAAAGTTTTACCAGTGGGACTTTCGGTCGTTCCTGGGTTAATTGTTAGAGTCAGGCCCTGCAATCTAAGTATATTAGGTTACTATTTTTTCGTGAAAGGAACATACTTACTTAGTACGGTTCTGGCTTCTCGCTCAATGGGGATTGTCGGGTCATCAATCCCGAGGTGCGATTCACAGCTGTTGGGGACTCTAATTATGGAAAGGATCCTGGGTTTAGTATTTTTTATGAGACTACCTCTTCAATAAATGCACCCTGAACTTTGTCGAAGAATTCTTCGTAAAAATGATTTTCATGGTCGTATTCCTTGAAAGAAGCCGTTTGTAAGCAAAGTTAATAAGCAGAAAAGACTACATTTCGCTAAAAAACATGTCAGTAAAAATAAAGATTTTTGGAAACGTCACATACTCTCACGTTACTCACGTTACTCTGGTCATCAGAGAGGGTTACATTATTTCTTCTTGATGTCTTCGATTTATCCGTTCTGGCATTAGAAGGTTATGTAACTCTGTTTCAATGCGTGACGCTGCATTCATAATGACGTACTGCGCTTGCGCCGGACACAGCCAATGAAACATGTGCGTCTTTTACCTCGTCCCCCCCTAAAAATTTGCCCGCCCCGCAACGACACGCTCCATCCCTATATTCCTATATCCATGGATGGCGCACGCTAAATTGGACACAGCTCTTTTGCGCACACAGCGGTTTGGCGCACGGCGGGATTGCACACCACAGAATACGAATTGCGCACATGTAGAATTGGACACAAAATGGACTGCGCACGGAACGAGAAATCAGCTGTAGTTTACCATCATGAGTTGTGCTGGGTGATTAGTTTATGGTTATATTTTCTAGTTATATTTTCTATATATGCATAATATGTCTATATTAGTATCAGAATTTTTCAATGGTGTTAGTTTTACGGAGTATTGTGTAAGATGTGATGAATATTATAAATTACAAGATATATACCGATAACTCTCTAAAAAAGTATGAACGAAACAAATATTAAATTTTCAAATTGGGATATATTTTATATGTTGCAGAAATGAAGACAGTGATTTTTGACGCTACCCATCATTATTGAAAAACTTGTAAGTACAAGGTGTATTATGTATCTAATAAAGTAAATAATGCTTTCTTGTATCACATATTACTTACCATTTTACTAATTTTTAGTATTGGAACGAGTCCTGTGTATTTGTTATATCCAACTTTACTTATATACATAATATAATAGTTACGTATATTAATTTTTGAAAAATTGTTCTAGGTCATCGTGTCGCCCACTAAGATATGCTGCCATTTTTCTTCAGTAAAAATGCTGCTCCGGTCTAGTCCAGGACATATTAGTACATATATATCGGTAAGCTGTGAGAGAAAATTTAACGGGTGATTCTTCAAGATAGTATGAGACGAAAATCGAGAAAAAAATGGTGATGTTCGTTTTCAATGGATGAAAATCATCTTCAATTAAACCATTACAACAAAAGATTACATTTTAATTTGCTTGTTCTTTTTAGCTAAAGCTGTTGCAATGATATTTAGCATTAAGAAATCACCAATCTAAGCCCTTCCTTTTCAAAGGTATCTCTTGAAACGATAAATAGTATTCATCAGTACAAGCAGCAGATTCGAAACTATCATCTTCATTGGCAATTTCACTGTTTCAGCTGAAAACAAATTATATGGAAATTATACAAATTTAACCTATTGCAGACTGAGTTCAAGTATTGATTATAAAGAGATTTATACCTTGCACTTTCATATCCTACACTTATGCCGGGTCTATGACGATGAAAATTTTCTTCACAATACACACAGGCAGAGAATTTTATTCTCGGTATCCCAATGTCAGGTTCTCAAATCCTTGGGAGGCCTCAGAGAATCTTAATTGGCACAGATTGCATCGTCTGTAAAATATAATTAAAGAAATCACAAAGTATCATGTCCATTACTTTTGAACTAACTTTTTACAGACAGAATTTACTTATCTAAAATATTTTAATCAGACTTTAGCATTCAATTGATGATTTTCATCCATTGAAAACGAACATCACCATTTTTTTCTCGATTTTCGTCTCATACTATCTTGAAGAATCACCCGTTAAATTTTCTCTCACAGCTTACCGATATATATGTACTAATATGTCCTGGACTAGACCGGAGCAGCATTTTTACTGAAGAAAAATGGCAGCATATCTTAGTGGGCGACACGATGACCTAGAACAATTTTTCAAAAATTAATATACGTAACTATTATATTATGTATATAAGTAAAGTTGGATATAACAAATACACAGGACTCGTTCCAATACTAAAAATTAGTAAAATGGTAAGTAATATGTGATACAAGAAAGCATTATTTACTTTATTAGATACATAATACACCTTGTACTTACAAGTTTTTCAATAATGATGGGTAGCGTCAAAAATCACTGTCTTCATTTCTGCAACATATAAAATATATCCCAATTTGAAAATTTAATATTTGTTTCGTTCATACTTTTTTAGAGAGTTATCGGTATATATCTTGTAATTTATAATATTCATCACATCTTACACAATACTCCGTAAAACTAACACCATTGAAAAATTCTGATACTAATATAGACATATTATGCATATATAGAAAATATAACTAGAAAATATAACCATAAACTAATCACCCAGCACAACTCATGATGGTAAACTACAGCTGATTTCTCGTTCCGTGCGCAGTCCATTTTGTGTCCAATTCTACATGTGCGCAATTCGTATTCTGTGGTGTGCAATCCCGCCGTGCGCCAAACCGCTGTGTGCGCAAAAGAGCTGTGTCCAATTTAGCGTGCGCCATCTCGCCGTGCGCCATCGAAGGCCTCTCGGGTACACGTACAGTGTTCCGATTGTTGGTTCACTTTCTCGCGCATGCGCGACCAAAATAGTAGCGTATCTACAATGACGCAGCAGAGCGGCCAGGGCACTGACTCCTTGAGGCAGTTATATTGGCAGAAATGTACCGAAACAATCTGTTCCGGACAAAAAGACTTTAGGACGTGTCCTACGAGATACAAAATATACAGTAATACACATGTTATACATTCATTTTTCAGAATCAAATCATACCAATTTTTTAAAAGTCTGCGTGGTGCTCAAGCTACCCGATTTCATCGAAAAGGTTACGTTACTGAGGCTGAAATTGCCGCGCATGCGCGAGAAAGTGCACCATCAATCGGAACATTGATCCATTTGGCGGCGACCAGAGAACCAACCGCTATCTTTTTCACTTTCCCGAGAGTAGCCAGAACACCTCTATAATACACCGTGCTCTGAATTAAACTCCAAGACCACGGTGTATTATAGAGGTGTTCCGACTAAGCCCTCTGTGAGGCTGAAGTTTTGACAAAGATAGCGGTTATACACAATCTCATTCTCACACGTACACTGTAATTGGGACTAGGATTCCATCTGGCGGCGACCAGAGAACCAACCGCTATCTTTTTCAAAACTTCAACCTCACAGGGGGCTTAGTCGGAACACCTCTATAATACACCGTGACCGTGACAGAAACCATGTGGCTATACAAAATATACCAGATACGAAAGTCTTGTCGGAATCTTTGATGTATATATATATATATATATATATATCAGGCATGGGCAAAAATAGCACGCGAGCTAGGGAATTCAAGGAATACCCCCACTTTTCCCGGCCGCGCGTCTCAATCCCCTTAGCAGCCGTACCCAGACAGCACATCGGCTCGATTTGGGCCTGCTTTTTATGCGCGCCATGGCCCGGAAATAGCCAGGCATGGGCTCGAGCCCACAGCCTGCCGGCCGTGCCAGATTTCAGCCAGATTTCAGCTCATTTACAAGATTGCAAGGGTGCGGCATTTGCGTTCTCATTTCGTGATAATACAAACATGGGTTTTTTCAGTAGTCAAAAACGCCAGATAAAAGATCAATCTAGGCAGCAAACGCCCCCAAAAGTCTTTTTTTTTCCTATACGAGGCGTAATTTGCATTATATATGTTATGAAAATAGTTACATGCGCAGTTGTATGCTTCCGTATGATGCAAATTACGACTCGTAAATGTAAAAATAGGACTTTCGAGGGCGATCACGGCCTAGATTGATCTTTTATCTAGCGTTATTGACCACTGAAAAATCAAATTTTTGTATTATTAAGAAATGAGAACGCGAATCCCGCACCCTTGCAATCCTCATTTCCATGCGACCCGCACTGTGACGCGCATGCGCGAGAAAAGTTGGGCTCAATCGAAGCATTGATTGGCCACATTAGACTCTGGCTGAAATCTGGCTGAAATCTGGCACGGCCGGCAGGTTGTGGGCTCGAGCCCATGCCTGGCTATTTCCGGGCCATTGCGCGCATAAAAATCAGGCACGGATCCAACGGAATCAGCCTCGAGCCGATCCAAGCATTGTGTTAGATAGTAACCTGTAGGTCACGGGCCTTGGGAGGTGTGGGCCGGCGGTGGGCTCGGGCAGGCTGTGCTGTCTGGGTAGTTGCACCGAGCACTAGGGCCGCCACGGGGAGCAAGACGCGCGGCCGGGAGAAGTGGGGGTATTCCACGAGTATTCCTTGAATTCCCTAGCTCGCGTGCTATTTTTGCCCATGCCTGATATACAAGGTGTCCCAAAATTCCTGAACATCCCGGAAATGGGAGGTTCCTGAGACCATTTGAAGCGACATTTTCCTTTGCAAAAATGTTATCCGCGGCTTTGTTTAGGAGTTATTAACGAAAAACACGGACCAATCAGAGCGCGACTTAGACGCGAGTTGGCACAGTCGGCCAATAGACAGTTGGCGCGCCGGGCCGACTGTGCCAACTCGCGTCTAGGTCGCGCTCTGATTGGTCCGTGTTTTTCGTTAATAACTCCTAAACAAAGCCGCGGATAACATTTTTGCAAAGGAAAATGTCGCTTCAAATGGTCTCAGGAACCTCCCATTTCCGGGATGTTCAGGAATTTTGGGACACCCTGTATATACACATAAGAACAGTGTTGCCGCTTCTTTAAAACCAATCAAAAATAGAAATAATTATCAATGATATCTCACAATAATTTTTATTAGTATTCTAGTGAATAATAGTATTTTTTTGCCCGTTTTTCAACGTTCACAATCATTCACAATGTACCGCATACAGTGTTTTTATCCAGAGTTGTCAGCATAAAAGATAGAGATACGGTAACCGGCAACACTGTTCGTATGTACGGGACTTCGCCTTTATATAGTATATATACATTGGTACACATTACTATTGCATTACTATACATCATGGTATATATTGCGAGATGATCACGAAGTAAAACTGTATGCTAATTATTTTGTGGCTTAATTTTGAAATGTGTTTTCAAATTAGTAAACAGTTTACATACAACATTCAACATTCAATGAAATATTTCGTTTCGAGAACAGTTTTGTGATAGAATGGAGAATAGTCAACAAAATATACCACCAAGAAGTAGTAGCAGTAGTGGTACTAGTAATTCACCTTGGATACCACGAACGCGAAGTATACAGCGTTTTAGTTTAAATGTCAATGTTGCACCAGTGGAAGAAGAAGAACCTATTGAAGAATTATCTGGTATTTTGCTTGTATTGTTATTGTAAACGTTTCAATTAGAAAGTAGTAAAAATTGAAAATTTATATTATGTACAATAGTAGAAGTATGGAGTTAGTATAACAGTATTTCATATTTTAAAGAATTATTAAATCAAACATGGACCGTCTATGGTGTATCTACACTATTTAATTTTCATCAAGATGAAGTTCATCTGAAACAGTATTCTAAACGATTAAGGGAAGAAATTGCCGCAACTTTGACACAAGAGGATGTTGCGTACAAAGCAAAAATGTTTGTTATGGATAATGTAACAACTAGACCTAGTCCAATGGATCCAATACCAATTAAGGTATTATCGATAACGAGATAAAAATTATACTGGGTACTCTACCTGGTTTAAGTACTTTCAATATTTCCTTTACCTTTTTTATGATATGAAAAAATATCAGAAAAAACATGATTTTGTTTCAGAAAGCAAACATTGTAATCAGTAAAAAAATTCAGTTAGTATAAAAAATTTTAAATAAATTTGATGTAGGCATCAGTAGTAAATTATAATTTAAATATTCGAAATTATGCCTATCAATATCAACACAAATATTAAATATCACATAATTAGGCCTATTTAGAAAAACATTCATGATGAATATTTTGGAAAGTGTAATCTTGAAATAACTGTCTGATATATTTTTGTATCATCTAAAATAAAAGAGATATCTAAGAGTCTCAAGTTAGGTGGGACAACCTGTACAAAAAGAAATAGCTATAATTTTTTAATAATGTGTTTTTAACATACAGATCGAAATATATGCAAAAAACTATGGTAATGAAAATAGTACAGAAAAGTGTATTTATACAGGAATATTATTGTCTTGGAAAACTACCACCAGTGAATTAGCCACACCTAATTCTATAAGATTACCGCTTCTGTTATGTCGAGGTACACGAAGTAGTATGAACGCTATCCATACTTTGTTAAATCACATGTTCGATTGTGTGATTATTGAGCTCTCCCCTCAAGAAGATGATTTAATGTGGCTGATTTCAATTATACTTACTCCAATTAGTAGTGAAAACCATTCAAAAGGTGAAATTCGTATGGAATATAGAATTCCAGGATTACCCGATACAAATGCGATAGTGGTGAAGTTTCAAGTCTCAGATTTAATAAAAATATTAAGAATGTACGTTTACATATTTAAAAAGATGTTTATAATACTTACAATATTATGTACTATATACATATGTAGTATGTCATTATTTTCAGAGTTATGAAAGATCAAATTGATACATCAAGAGATGAAATTGTCTTTAATTTGGAACACATCAAAAAATTTCGTGCTCTTTTATATGAACAAATATTACAAACTGCTTCCTTACAGTTAGGATTATGTATATTATGCAAAATCAGTTTACCTTCGTTTTCCATCAGAGGAAATAAAGTAAATAATTACGTTATTGATGTCAAAATGCATATTAACAATCATTTTTTTTGTTTCTAAAGTAATCTTTGTAATTTTCAGATGAAAATAGGGAACACGGAAACTATGAATCGTGTTTTGTTATATTTAAATAAAAAAGCCGTCGGAATTCTTCATACATTAACTTCAGAGCTATAACGTATTTTTTAATATTTTACTTCTGAACATATATGTATATATAGATATATAGTCAACTATCACCAATTGTATAAATAATGATTTCCATAATGAAAAGACATCATAACTGGTCAATCTGTGTATGTAAGTCATGTCTACAAAAATAAACTACTATTACGTTTTTTAATATATTATTTACTGTACTTCTTAATAAGAAGCTTATTCGTCCAAATAAAAAATTTTATTTTTAGGAATTCTCATCTGCGATGTCCATCTGTGTCTAAAAAGTAAAGCATAGTTTATTTATTTGATTATGAAAATGACTACAAAAGTCTTATTTTAATAAGAAGACAGACATACATGCGTTTCCACTTCTTCCTTTCTCTTTTTGGCTTTACTGCTAAGAATATAATATTTGAAGTCTATATACCCATCGGGTTTTTCATCGAGAGGTGCTGGTACAAAGATACCGAGTACTTCAGTCAACATAAATGGTTTCAACCATGTTACAAGTGGAGTACGACCTTTCGTATATTGTCCATCGCGATGATAAAATAGTAAACCATCCAAAGGGGGCAAGTTGGGGAGAGTTGCTAATTCTGAACTTATATCTAAGCTACAACTAATATTTGGTAAAGACAATATTGGAAATGTATTCATGGGCATATTTCTTTCCTGTAGTTCTTTTGTCTCTTGTAATTGTGATTTTAACCAGAAAAATCTGAATTCAGTCTGAAATAAAAAATTTGTCATAAATGATTGATGCATTACGATAAATTTTGAAATACAATAATAATAGACTGCGGATTTTATGCATTTATCACAATAATAGGCATGTACAATTTAAGGCAGTGACCATGTTAAAAATATTTAAGAACATCAATGTAGTTTCAGCTTAATAGGATAATTAAAAGAAGAATACAAATTTTTATCTGGCTCCTGTGTCCTGAAATTGTGACTTTGAACATCTTTTATTTTGCACAAAGATCCGCAGTCTAATAATTAATTATAGAAAATAAGAAATCTTACATCACAGTTTACGAGTGACTGATTACACCATGCGAGCACATCCAAGACATAATATACTTTTTGTTGTTTTATCCATATACAATCGATGATAGTACAATTACCTCTGTGACCCGAAGGATTACCACCTGGCAGTGCAGAATAAAATTTTCCAAGTGGCATACCTCGTTTATTATATGCCTTGGTTATACCCTACAAATAATATACAAAATATAGCGCTAGACATGAAAATGACATTTAAATATTAACATTCTTTTAACATACTTTACACGCAACTACTAAAGTTCGTTTTCCTTCTGGGCAAGGAACTATGATCCACTTATTTACAAAATCTTGAGGTACATCTAACATCCATTCAGACATCATTAATTGATTTGCGTAACATTTATGTCGTTTGAACGAATAATTTCTCTTTTTGTAACTTTCATCAATTTCCATATCTTCGTCAAGTTCATCTTCGGAATTGAAGGCTTCCTCCAATATTCCACGTCCAACGTTAAATGTACTGTCTCTACATCTATAAAATATCATTATTGTAATTATGTAATGTAATAATAAATAATTATGAGAATTGTAAACATACCTCTTTTGAAATTGCAACAAACGCTGACGTCTTAATTCTTGAGGAGTATCGATATTTTGTATATTTAGGTTATAATTATCTCTTTTAATCGGCTTTTTATAAAATATAGCACGTCGATTGCCATTTTCTTTTTCATTTAGTCTTCTTAAATTATCTTTCACTTCGGTTGTCATAATTGTTTAATATTTATTATGTGATACTGGATTGTGTATAGAAACAATGAATTAAAATTTTAGAAATTTAATTTTCTTTCGAAGAGCGAAAGATTTGTACGAACCTTTTCACAATATTTTTACGATAGATTTATATAATTTCTGTATGAAATAAAAATTACTCTTATACATTTCACTCGTTCAAATGATTCGCATTTATTAGTTTCGCGTAACACGTATTTACGCAAGATGTTCATTCACACGCAGCGACCTGTCACAGTGATTTTTTTTATATGTACTATAAATATGGGGCTACACTTGAAACTTTTCTACTGCTTTTCTACATACGTCCAAATACGTCATATGATTGGCAACATCAACAAACAAGTTTGTATTGTTGCGCAATCACATGAACGTAGGCACTATCGTATCCCTATACTCTTTGACTGTAATTGACTATAATTTCAACAATATATTGTCAATCTATAGATCTATAGAGACAAAAGTGAAATTCATATTATTATACTATATTATTATTATAGACTCTATATAAGTCTATGTATGCAATGTATGGGAATGTCGTAAGTGTCGCCTATTGTTGTGTTACGTCCAGGGTAGTGTCACTCTAATAGGAGAACTGTTAGCAAAAGTTTAGTACCGTAACACAAAATAAAGATGTCACTACTTGCAAGAGTAATTCTCAAAGTGTCCGCCAGATGGAATTGATGACAACATTTTGGTGCATGTTGTAAACAAAAATATACGATTTCAAGGAAATAGGTTGGAAAGTAATGTTATTCCGGTTGAATTTAATTCTGGAGTCCTGGAGGCAACAAACTCGTTGAATGCCGTTTCTGCATCTCTCTGGGATTTAAAGCATTTCACACGCAAGAAGTTGTCGAGGTGCTTAAAAAAGTGGTAATCGGTGGGCGAGAGATCTGGTGAGTATGGTGGATGAGGTATTTAGAGTTTTGTAGCCTAATTTGTTCAACTTTTAAAGGGTCGGTCGGGCAAAGTGTGGCTGGGCGTTGTCGTGGAGAAGGATAGGACCATTTCTGCTGACCAGTGTTGGGCACACACCTTGAAGTTTTTCATGCATTTCGTCGATTTGGTGGCGGTACTTTTCAGCTGTAATGGATGCACCAGGATTCAGGAAGCTGTGGTAAATCAAACTGACCACAGATCACCAAATTATCACCATGACCTCCTTTTGGTGCAACTGTGGCTTTGGTAAGTATTTTGAGCCGATCGTTGATTGCGCAAAGGTAGGGCAGATGACCCTCACGTTCTATGATATATGATGTGTTATGCGATATGCGATGTGTGTTTTATGATCTTGATGTATGTTCTGCAATATTTGATGTGTGTTATGAGATATACGAGGTGTGTTGTACGATCCCGATGTGTGTTACGAGATATACGATGTGTGTTATGAGATATACGATGTCTCTTATACGATCTCGATGTGTGTTATGCGATATGCGATGTGTATTGTACGATCTCGATGTGTGTTATGAGATATACGATGTGTGTGGATGTGTATTATACGATCTCGATGTGTGTTACAATATATACGGTGTATGTGGATGTGTGTTATACGATCTCGATGTGTGTTATACATTGTTTTGCGCTTTTCTTTGAGCCTGGTCATTGTTAATTGCTGTGATATGCATTTGATGTAGTCTTATTATGAAAAAATTTGTAAATAATGTGTAACTTGCGATATTTGTAATGAAACAGTGTTATCGCGCTTGATAATATGGTTTCAATTTATTAATAAGTAGAAAGTTGTACATATACTATTTGTAATTGTTTTAATGTTCAATAAACTATGTTTAAAATGTATTAAAATGTTTTAATTTGTTTTATTTTTAAATAAAAATTATAAATTAGCAAGGAATGGGTAGTATGGATTTTGAATCCCCGCGTTTTACCCATTAGTTGTGTAACACAAAATTCAGATGGCGCTGGATTGCCGTGCTAACAGAAAAGTACATTGAGTGACACTACCCTGGTTACGTCGCAGTGTGGTGGGATTAGGGAATTTACTGGGTTCGGGTGCCCGTGGAGCGCTGAAGCACTCTGCTCGTGGAAGGTTTGCAGAAAATAACTTTGAACAATGTAATGTAAAGAAAATATAAATATAGACTTTATTTAATAGTGAACTCGTTGTTGACTCTAATATCTCAGAAATGTATCTGCTTCGTATTTGCCTCGTCCTGAAGTTTATCTTCTTCCAGCATCCTTTTCCTTAGCCAATAGGAAAATTCGGATCTTCCAGCTGAACGTTGATTCGTCGGGTGGCTCGTCTTCGGTTGCTGCTCGATGGTGATTGGTGGTGGAGGTGCCTCAATAGCGCGCGCATGAGAGTGGGGTATACGCGAGGGTGAAGGCCCATCAACACGAGGGTCGTGGGACCGAGCGAGAGAGAGGTCCGAGAGAGTTCCAAGAGGTCCTTGACCGAGAATTTACGACTTCCCGTCCTTGACCGATTCCAAACTTCGACTATTTATATGAAATTGGAGAAGCTCCTCAAAGAGGTTACATGACTTTACCCAAATTCCTCGCATAGCCTCGCCTATCTAGTTTCGTCAAGGATCTCTGTGGAAACCTCCCGTTGTTTCCCTACTCATTCTAAGTCTATCGTGCCCGAATAAAATATATGTATATGAAATACACGGCTTTGATCTAAACGTTATGCTTTATATTCAAATTTCCCTCTCAGCGCCATTAATCGAACCTATATGCGGTAACGCTATCGTAACTATGTTCGCGTGATCAACGGCCCTACCCTTTGATATATTTATAAACAACTGTTACTAAATGAAAATATCAAGCTGTATTGCGCTGTATCTAAATAACCACTAAATAACTCGATCTAACTGATGTCCAGTCATGGTCAATTATGGTTCATGGTTCTTGTTGGTTCCAGTCCGTCCATGATTCCAGTCTTATAGATCATATGATCTAAGGTTCCAGTAGATATGTACTCGTCAGTTTTCGTAAGTTTATAATAAAAAGTAACCATAATCTGATCTACTTTGATTCCAATCGAAGAAACGTCAAAGTGATGTCATTATACGAGACTTAGTACACTTCAACATATGATAAGGAACAGATTGTCTAATTATGTTAAAATATTGGTTTCTCTGTGAACTAATTATCCAAGTAAGAAGAAACAGATTTTAGGATAAAATTTGTAATACAATTGACGTGTGCCAGAAGACTTTTGTATATGATAAGATACATATATACTTTTGGCAAAGAAGATTTTAATCGGAGACGACAATGGATGACCAACAATTAAATAATTTGATTAAATGGTTAGACACATTCGATATTGAAGCACCTCACTCATCAGCAGAGGATATAAGCGATGGTGTTGCCTTGGCAGATGCTTTGGCTCAAATTGCTCCGGAATGGTTTACAGCTGTTTGGAGAGCAAAGATTAAAAGCGATGTCAGTTCTAATTGGCGTCTTAAAGTCAGTAATCTGAAAAAGATTATCGAAGCAGTAATAGAGTACTATATAGAATGTTTAAATCAACAGTTATCTGGTTACGTGAAACCCGATGCAACTAGAATCGGCGAACATTGCGATAAGCATGAATTACACAGATTATTACAATTAATTCTTGGGTGTGCTGTGAACTGTAATCAGAAACAGCAATATATAACAAGAATTATGAGTATGGAAGAAACGGTTCAACAAGCTATTATGCAAAGCATTCAAGAATTGGAAAGTAATATGAATGGACCAAGATTAAGTTTAGGCACTAGCCTCAATTTTGAATCTTTGGACGTAGCCGATGGTATTCAGCAAAGATTAATAGCCGAGCTTCAATTAACCGCTGACATGAAAGAACAATTAGCACAAAGATGTCATGAACTCGACCAACAGTTGTCGCTTCTGCAAGAAGAAAAAGCAGCATTGGTTGCAGAAAATAAAAAACTTCAAGAGCGATTGGATGAATTTGAAAATCCAGAAGAAAGTGGTTCAATTATAAAATATTCTGGCCTTAGGAAACAGGTAGAAGCACTGAAAGATGAATTATTTAAGGTAGAAACTTCTAGAGACGATTATAGATTAAAGGTAGAACTATTAGAGAAGGAAGTAATGGAATTACAATCTAAACAAGAAGATTTACAAAAAGCAGCAGACGAGGCTAATAACTTAAAAGATGAGATAGATGCATTAAAAGAGACTGCAGACAAGGTGTCCAAGTACGAACTTACAATAGAGTCGTACAAAAAGAAAATGGAAGATTTGAGCGATTTAAGAAGGCAAGTTAAGATATTAGAAGATAAGAACTTGGAATATTTGCAATCTAAAATAGATTACGAGGAAGAATCAAAGCGAACCAATATGTTACGTAACCACTTGGAAGTTTGCAAGCAACAACTTGCTGAGGTTCATCATAAATTAGATGAGCAAATTAATAAGTGTGATAAACTTGAATTTGAAGGGAAGAAAATGGAAGCGAAATTAAGTACTTTACAGAGAGAAAGAGATAGGTTGATTGTTGAACGGGATGCTTTAAAAGAAACGAATGAGGAATTAAAATGTACGCAGTTACAAGCTGCAGAAAATATGATGAAACCCAGCACTGATAGTACTGTTGCGAATGCAGAAATGATTCCGCTTGAAATTAAGGAGAAGCTATTGTGTTTACAACATGAAAATAAAATGTTGAAACACAAGCAAAAGGTAAGCGATGATAAATTACCTACGGTTCAGGCGCTGATAGAAGATTCAGAAGAAAGACTCAAAATGTTCAGAGATCAAAATCGTAAGGCTAATCAAAGAATACTTGAACTAGAAAATAAATTAGAAGAGGCATTGGGAAATCAGACAAGCGAAGCGAATAAAATTGATAGCACCAATTTGGTGCAAAAAGTTACACAGTTGCAATCTGAGTTAAGAAAAGCACACGCCGAAAAGGAACGTTTGATTCTTCAAATTGAAGAAAGAGATAATACATTGCAAACTCAAAGGCAAAAGGTGTTTGCATTATACGAAAAGATATCGCAAAAGGAATATGAAATTACAGCGCTTGAAGAACGTTATAAAAAACATGTTGAAAAGGCAAAAAGCGTTATAAAGTGTTTCGATCCTAAACAAAGTAGCTCGTCTCCCAATGTAGTAGCTGTATTAAGGAATCAAATTTTAGAACAACGAAAAATCATGGAAGAAATGGAACGATCTCTGAAAGAATCAAAATTAATTAAAGAAATGGAAGAGAAACTAATGACATCTGCTGTTTATCGTTTAACTCTAACTTTGCATAGAGAAGCAATAGACCAGCGATTCGCAGCCTTGCAACCTCAGGGACAATCATTTTTAGCGAGACAAAGACAACCATCTGCAAGGCATAATTTGCCTTATAATTCTAAGTAAATGAAACTTTTAACAGACAACCCTATGTATAGTTAAATTTATAAAATAGAGAATCGGAACAGAAGAATTCTAAAATTGTAATTGCCAACGAATTATAAAAGAAGATCAGATCGAAACGAGCTCCCGTGACAAACACGTTCTGTCAACGATTGGTTATCCGTGTGTCTTGTTTTACAAATAAATACGGCTTATTCTTTACAATAGCTTATGATATCGTATTTATGCAAAATAAATTTTTTATTCTATATACATATTCTGTATGTACATTATTCTTTTCATGCTTCTTTGGGATAATAAAATAAAATAAAATAAAATAAAATTTCAAAATATAATATATATATATATATATATATATGTTGTATTATGTTTTTATTATACTAGTAAAGTGAAATATGATATTAATGTGTCTCCTAATATATTTATACCATATTCAACGGAATATTTATTTAACGAATATATACTTTATACTATTGCACCGGCACATTGGGAAAGTTTAAAGGTTTAATAAAAAGACTGTCATTAATGAAGTATAAGAATGCTATTCGAAAAAAAATGTAAAAGTATTAAAAATAAATCAACATGTTTCAATAAATTTGATATCTGTATATCATTTATATAGAAAATAATATAAAAGTTTGTAAACATGAGTAAAATAAATAAATAAATATATGTATGTACACGATATTTGTATTTATCATTTAGATATTTCATTTTGCACATGTACAATTAAAATCCGTTTTCTGAAGAGAATTCACACAGCGCAAAAATATGTACGATACACTTTCTTTTTATAAGAATATAACAAGACTTACAAATTCCTAATATCCATATTTATAAATATTTTAACAGTTTCGTGAAATTTAGCAGACTTGAAAAAATCTACTATACGAAAATATTTTTAAGGGCTTTGTACATATATATTAAATGCAAAATTCATATATAAAGGAACATATTGCGTTTACACAAATGTACAATGTGATTTACTTTTACTTAAATTTAAATATTATATAAATACTTTTATCCAAATATTCAGCACACTATTTTTAAATATTCGATGGGTATATTCTTTCGAGTGCAATTTGTTTCTTATGATGTAAGTTGTCTATGTATGTTGATTGTCTACTGTTTTGTATAGTAGGTTTCACATTTTGTATTTTCATTATCTTTTGTATATCGGAATAGCATCTTTGATAATAAAATATTGCGTTAAGGAATTCCCAAACATTAAATTCAGGCCATAATACATTAGTAAAATAAATGCATGTATTTGATATCTGAAATGAAATACATATTTAGAAAAAAAAGAAAATAGATTGACAATAATTTTCAGACTTACTTGCCACATTAGAAAATCACTAAATCTAACTTCTCCAGAAGTACGAATTAATAAATCAGGATTTGGTGAATTACTTGTATACAGGCAATTAGAAATTAAATGTTCATTAATGTCTTCTAAAAGAATATCACCGCTCTGAACACCTTCGATTACATCTTGAATTGCATGTGTAATTTCATCTCTTGCTAAAGCATTTTGTAAGATTAATTACAGAGTAAATTCAATTTACTTCAAATACAATGTGATATTGAAATATACCTACATGTGTAGGCAAATGCAATGTTAAGAAATGCTTTGTTATGATCTTTAGTGAACATCATAGCTTCTGCTATTAATTTCTGTATATTCTGAGGTAATAATGACAGATTACCAATTATACGAACACAAAGTCCATGCTTTTTAACTTTGTCTCTGCAATCAAAATACATATATTTATTACTTTCTATCGCTTTATTATAGTCTTGAAGAAATCTAAACATACTTTTCAGATAGTAGTTTTTGAAATTTCTGCTCTGCAAGATTCATTAGACCATTTACCTCTTCTTGCTTCCGTTTAAAATTTTCAATACTAAAAGCGTAGAATGTTACTTCTTCTATTCCAAGATCTCTACACCATTGTAGAGTTTCAGAAAATTTGTCGAATCTAGAAATTGATTACACACAAAATAATATACGTTTAGAAAATAAAAATTAGAAATATCTAGATATCTCACATTAATACATACCCTTTTGTATGGCCATCTAGTTTATCCATCCCATTTTTACTTGCGTAACGTCTATTACCATCCATTATAAATGCTACATGTTTAGGAATATGTCCAGTTTTCAATACTTTTGTAGCCAAAAGTTGAAACCAGGTTACGGTACTGTCTCTTATCCATGACATTATTCACAAAAGTTGAAGTATGTAAATATTGCCAACAAATATTTAACACTTATTTGTGTGCTGTTTATGTTGCTCGTTCATTTAAAACCTAACATTAAGTTAAAATCTTCCTGGGTATAAACTGTTTATGTAGTACTTTTCGTATATATTTTATCACTACGTATAACAGTAAGATACAACACTTTTATTGAGAAATATATTATATTTTACACGAATTTATTGGTAGCGAATACTGAATAATTGTACTGTTAACATTGTATAACACGTCAATGTGAAAAAACTTAAATAATTATCCTATGTACATATGTACTGACACGTCGACATTTAACCTTATCAACATTTTCAGTACGTGTTCAAAAATTTAGTAATTAGTTTCATAACATCTCCGTTTATGTAATTCTACGCTAGTGTATGTTAAATTAGTTTATTTTTAAACTCATTAATAATTTTTTTAGAAAGACAAAAACCTTATAAGACTTATATATGTATGTAAATAGATACAAAGGATTGCATTACATACAATACATTCATGCATACGCATACATATGTGTGAGTGTATATATACATATGTATATCTATCTATATACATGTATATATATACATATGTATGTATAACATCTGTGTATATATATATATATATATATCGTTACACATCGATATTTCGAGTCTCAGTCGAGTTGCTCAGCATCCATCTTGAATTTCAGCTTTTGGGAGAAAATTAATCATATGTCATTCTGTATGAACGCACACAAATTTTTTAATAATTGGAATAACAGTAATTAATATGTTGTCTACATTCTAAGTTGTCTAATATGTTGTCTACAGTAAATTAACATTGTGATCTACGAATTTCTTTGACAAATTACAAAAGAATTACACTGAGCAACATATATATATACTATTAAAATTATACAAAACCAATTTATTCACGCGAACGGTTAAAATATCTAAGTTTTTAATAGAAGGTATTCGATAATTTTATCAAAATTATATTTATCATTTATTATTAATATATTTTATAATTATCTTATTTCTTAAATTTTCCTGTTTCACGGTGAGAAGTTTTTCTTATAAACAAAAAGCATTTTGTCGCCATAACGATAATAGTTTAATCATATGTCGACATCATTTATCGATTTAAACGCCCGGAAAATCTATAACAAATCCTATGCAGTAACAATAAATCTTAAAGTCGAAAACGCTTACTTTATTTATGTTTCATATAATTGCAGTTTTCTGTCTCTATATTTTTAACTTCAAATATACCGCGTTACAAGGAGCAAATGTCATGAAAATATTACACAACGATAGAATTTTCGAAACGACACCAATTAAAGTATACATTGGCGATACGTTAATATTAGTTGTCTAATTTGGTGTCCTTTTGATAATAGAATAAAAAGTAAACGTATTATTTCATGTATATGGTAAGGGCATAATTCTGATGAAATTGTGCAGGGTTCTCAAGAAATGAATTACGTTCCTGGATAATACGGTACGTTGTGTCGACAATCGGGTATGGGGGGGGGACTACTTTCCGTTGAGGAGGTGAGCGTGCGTGTGCGTCTCGCGGTCGAGACCTCGCGAGAGAGAAAATAAAATCCGAAATGGTTATTGCCGCGCTATGACCCTAAAAAGTAAATGTTTCTCTTTGTCTGTGAGTGAATAATAAACGATTGGCCAGGCAAAATGGAGGGCAGCGTGTCCAAGAACGGGACTGCAATAGCACCAGGTAAAGAATGGGAGCGATAAGCGCCCTTACCATCCGCAACGAAGCGAGGCGTGCGGTTCGTTCCTAAGCAGCGTTCTTTCTTACAGAACTGTACTTCCTAATTGCCAAATTCTTAGCGGCGGGACCGTGTCGTGAGACCGCAGATGTAAGTGTTTTCTAGTTTAAAATGACAGTGCATTGTGCAAATGTATTTTACCGTGAAATCCATGTTTTAGGTGTTGAAGCGTGAATTGGAGCGAGCTAAGGTAAGATGATTGGTCTGAGTTGACGTTTTGCCGGGGTGACACTATACATACCCATCGACTCCACATGGTTTGCACGTGGTTTCTGCTTGTCAAAACATTAGAATTTCAAGGTCGATGACCTTCATGTGCGAAAAATTCGGCGAATACCGTACCAACGAAAAATGATCGATAGATCGATCATCGATCAATTTTTCAGAATTTTCCTATTTTTTACAGGTTCTGCCGCAAAGAAAAGATTGGGAAGGGCACGTGCATAATCAAACATTTGAGGAGTTGGTAAGTTGATCAATTTTTTGTTCTTTTCTCTCGTTGATGTTGGTGTATGAAAGATCTAGGGGACATAACAGAATAAATAGGCGATTTTTTCGAATAACATCGCGGAAAATTTTGTTTTGCTGCGTCGTGAGAGATAGTCGACGAGTACCCGATATATGAAGTACCCCTATTAGGGAGCTACCCCCTTTTCTGTCCCACTCCTCTACGATTCTCCACCTCCGTACTTCTGTATGCTATTGCACAAGATCCCCCCACTACGTTTCTTTCGACCAATCAGCAGTTACTTCCGGCCATCTTGCGCGAGCTGATCAATGAGTATATCTCGTGCCCAGACCTTATTTATAGAAACTGGTATCGTGTACGACGAGTGGGTCGTTCGGATTGGTTGCGTCCGTTTACTCGTGCTCGGATTGGTCGAAAGTAGGAACTACTTTACGTTTCTTCAAATCAAATCGTTGGCGGGAATCGTAACACTTTCAAATTAACTGTGCAGTCGTTTTTTGTGATTTCTCACGGAAATTATCGTTTAATCAACACTAAACCTAAACGGTGTTGGTACAACACCGGTCAAAATGTCTGGTTCCAGGTTTTTTATTTTACAATTACAAAAATAGTAAAATGATTTCATAAGAAACGATTGTATAGATACCTTTAGTAGTGCACTTATTACAATAGGAGCTGCACAAAGTCTAAATAAAATCAATCTTGTCATTTTTATAAGGGAACATGTACCAGTTACTTTTAAGGCTCGGTAGGTTTAGTGTTAAAACCTTGGATCAAAACTATCTATTATCTATTATCAATTAACCTTTTGCACTCCTTTGTCGAGTGTGAATCGACATTAGAGAAAGAAAAATGTAAATAAAACAGGTTTTTATATGTATTTGGTTCTTATTTTTTAGTTAAAAACAAATATAAGTTCCACAAATACACATTACAACAAAGTGTGAGAGCTATATTCATGTAATTAGTAAACAAAATTGTTTAAAATAAGTAGTAGTCAAGGAACTACTTTTGTAGTAAATTTCAAATGAAACACTTAAAATAGTAGGGAGTTGTTGGCAAGGAAATTGAAAAATAATTTGGAGCGCAAATGGTTAATACGTGTGATCGCCAATTGCAAGAATGTTACAATTCGTATACAGAAAGTTAGACACCTATGAATTCGAACATTTTAGGAAAAGAAGTATCCTCATATTGGACCGGAACATTTATTGCAAATATGTGCCAGAATTGGTCCAGTATTAGAGAAGGAGGTACCTCCTTGTATACCGGGAGCGATATCTCTTCTTGGCGCAGGCAGACAATCTCTATTACGTACCCACGAAGGTAAAATTCGAATGAAATATTATCTAAATGTTAATGAACGTGTGTTTTTACATTGTAAGTCCTTTTTGTAGATGTTTTACGTCGAGTGCGTATGGTCAGTTCATTTTCTGGAAGGATAGGAGGAAAACCTTTAATGGAATCACCTTATAGCTTATCAGTGCCTAACATAGGTAATTAGATATTTGATTTTATATAATTTCGATCTTACTATCATGATATATTATTTGATTGTTATTTCTTTTTTTTTGTAGTACATGTACTTCAAGGAAGGGAAAATTCAGGTCCTCTCAGCAGGCGAGAGGCGATACCCACAAAGTTCTATAATAGAATGCAATTGTACAGACATACATTAGGGCATTTATCTGCAGTTTATTGTGTTCTTTTTGACCGTACAGGCAAATATATTATAACTGGTGCAGATGATTTACTTGTTAAAGTGTGGAGTTCTATCGACGGACGATTACTAGCTACTTTTCGTGGTGCATCTGCTGAAATCATGGATATCGCAGTCAATTTTGACAACACTCTACTTGCTGCTGCAAGTTTAGATAGAATATTAAGAGTTTGGTGTTTTCAAACAATGTCGCCAGTAAGAAACTATGACGCTATTTACATTGTCACTCTAGAATTTAAACTTGTGCTGTTGTTAACTTTCATTTTATATTCGCGTCATTTCTATTTTTAGATAGCAGTTCTGTCTGGACACTCTGGCATGATTACGTCGGTCAATTTTTGTCCTATATCATGCAACGGTGTGTACTATTTAGTATCTACCAGCACAGATGGATCTGTTGCGTTCTGGTCTCATACAAAAAAAGGGAAAGAAAGAGCAGTGTTTCAGTGAGTTCAATTAAATTGATACATTGTTTCTTTATCGATGTAAATTTAAAAGAAATTCTAATAATTACATTATTATTGTGTATTTTCTACAGACCAAAACCAATTCAATACCACGAGAAAATGCGGCCCGGTCAGGCGCAAATGATATGCGCTTCGTTTAGCCCCGGTGGAGCATTTATGGCAGCTGGTTCAGCAGATCATCATGTTAGAGTATATGCAATGTTAGGAGATGAAGGTCCACGTAGAGTTTTAGAAGTTGAATCGCATTCTGACACAGTTGATAGTATACAATGGGCACATTATGGTCTAAAGTTTATTTCTGGCTCGAAAGATGGTACTGCAAACGTATGGCACTTTGAACAGCAACAGTGGTTGTATAAACGTTTGCTGATGACCTCAAAACTTCCTGGGTGAGTGAAACATCATGTATATGTTTATGAAACAACTGCAACGTATGTAATCTTTGTATTACGATGTTGTTCCTTTATTTTACATTTAGCGAAACGGAGACAGACGATGATACTAACAAGAAAGCTAAAGTGACCATGGTTAGTTGGGATGTGAGCGACGAGTGGGTTATCACCGCTGTGAACGATAGTTCGCTAAAAGTATGGAATGCAAAGTCAGGCGAACTAGTAAAAGTTCTTCGTGGACATAAGGACGAAGTTTTTGTGTTGGAGTCTCATCCGATAGATCCTCGCGTTATATTGAGTGCTGGTCACGATGGACAGCTTATAATTTGGGATGTATTGAATACAGAACCAATAGCCTGTTTCCAAAATTTTATCGAAGGTCAAGGTAACGGTGCTGTTTTCGATGCAAAGTGGTCTCCGGATGGAGCGATGCTAGCAGCTACAGACTCTCACGGACATCTTTTAATATATGGATTTGGATCTGGTGTTCATAAACTTAAAATAGTAAGTCGTATTTTCTTATAAACCATATAATGCTTTTACCTTTTCACGTTTAACAACTTATTAATACGTGCACGTTTTTCCCTTGTGTAGATACCGAAAGAATTATTTTTCCACACGGATTATAGACCATTAATACGAGATACAAATAATTATGTTCTGGACGAACAAACGCAGACGGCACCTCATTTAATGCCACCGCCATTTTTGGTGGACGTAGATGGAAATCCTTATCCGCCAGAATTGCAAAGACTAGTTCCTGGAAGAGAGAATTGTAGAGGAGAACAATTAGTTCCGAACATTGCAGTAGGTGCCGGAGGTATAGAAATTATTTGATTTCTTTGTATCACTTTAGATTTGTATTTCACATGTAATGCTGTCACATGTAAAATGCTGTTTATATTATTCCAGTTCCGATCTAGTGCTGGACTAGTAAATGTAATCCAGTGTAAAATGTAATTCAATGTAAATCCAGTGTAATTCAAAATATTTATACAATAAATGCACGTTAAATTTAATAGGGATGCAGGAAGTTATCGAAGGCCTCCCGTCTCAAGAACCACGATCCAATATTGATCAATTAATCGAAGCTCTTGCGCAAAGACAAAATCTTTATGGTGGCGGCGATGATAGAGAAGATAATATATTGGAACAACCTATTCGACAAATGGCTAGTCCTCGAGGAAGTAGATCTGGCTTGCGGAGAGCCGGTGATGTCGAAGGTGTACGACAAAGCAGTGGTAATTGGCAAAGAGATAATACAACACCTTGGAACACGCCTATTCTCGCTCGACCTATGAATCCAGCTCTTAGAGAAACGCAATATAGAGCTATGTATGTTTCAAACAACCTACAACAAATTCATTTCTTGATGTTACCTACAGAGAATAATTACGAAAATAATTCAAAATCTAATAATGTTTCTAGAAATGCAATGGCAGAGATGGAACTTGAAAATTGGAGACGTGAGATGCGTAGAAGGCCACAGCCTGCATCTAATGCTGTTAACCCTGAAAGTAATATAGGCAGTCGTTTGGCAAATAGGAAACGTAACAGAACTGCTAGACATGGATATAGAACTAGAGCTACGCGTGGCGATGAACAAGAGGAAGACGAATTTGAGGTACTTCGAGAATATGATTGATTAAAACGATTACATTTCTCCAGTTTTTGCAACTACAAGTAATTTACAGAACGCTGATAATGGAGGAACTTCGGGTAGTTCAGCCAGTAGCAACAGCAATGACTCCACAGCTCACGAAGAAGATTTGTGTTCTGATAGTTCCAGTTCTGAATCTAGTACCGAATATTCAGATTGGATTGCTGACCATGGTTTAAATCTAGAACCACCAAAAAGGAGTAAACGTAAGCCTGTGAAAAAGCGATCTCTTACTCCACCAAGCGACACAGATAGAAGACGCAGTAGACGTCCTAAGAAAAAGGTATGTAAACATATCTTACATGTTATACGTGAATATGTTCTTATCGTCTGTTTCAATAATATTTCTTTTTATTGTAAGGTCGTTCCAGTAGCAAATGGCATTGAGGAAATCCCAGAAGTTTTCAGACCTTCTGAATGGCTTACTGAAATAATCCCGCGGAAAGCTCCGTATTATCCACAAATGGGCGATGAAATAGTATATTTCAGACAAGGGCATCAATTTTACTTAGACGCAGTCAAAAATAAGAAAGTGTACGAGCTTGGTCCACGCTGTGAACCATGGAACAAAGTCAATATAAGGGTATGAATCTTGTTTTAAGAGCATTTTATTTGTGTTACGCAAATTGATAGTTACATATCTATTAATAATGTTGCGGACCGAACAGTGTCTAATGTTTCGACACCAAATGTTAACTTTAAGGCAGGATAATTCACTGACTACTTTTGGGGAACAGTTTTCAACCACCACGAGAGGTCAACTGACCCATTTTAAATTTTTTATTTGACAATTATTGAAATTGTAAAGCTGTTCTCATAGGAATTTATTGAATATATTTTTTGACTCCAGTATATATTATATAGTAAAAATTGCACAAAATATAACTAAATTTAATCTTGTTAGTTTTAACAAGTCAGTTTAGTGTTAATACACAGAGCACTTAACATTACACAGTAATACAAATACAGTAATTGCACGTGCTTCGACGTAAGACTGGACACTGTTAGGTCCGCAACAAATAATATAAAATTAATTTCAATAAAATTAATAGACTGTATTTGATGTTTTTATAGGCGCAGGAATTTGTAAAAGTAGTGGGTATCAAATATGAAATTCGTCCACCTCGATTGTGCTGCCTAAAGCTAGCATTAATGGACGAAGACGGACGATTAACAGGCGAAAATTTTACTATTAAATACCATGATATGGCTGATGTGTTGGACTTTCTAGTTCTACGCCAGACATTTGACACAGCTTTAGCGCGTAGTTGGTCCGAAGCTGATCGGTTTCGTTGTATGATCGATGACGGCTGGTGGATGGGACAAATACAGTCGATGGAACCATTGGATGAAGATTTTCCAGAATCATTTTTCATGTGCTTTCGTGTCCGATGGGACAATGGTGAATACGAACGAATGAGTCCTTGGGATCTCGAACCAGTTGACGAAAATCGTATGTTCGACGATTTTATAAATTCATTTTAACCCCTTGCCGTATCATTTTCTTTGCAGTTACAGTGATTAAAACGTTTATCCCTAAAAATGTCGTAGAAGAGAAAAGAAAATTTATATTCTTTAGATGGCTACATTTATTTTAATGCTTAGATATTGATTACGAACGAATAAGATTTTATTTCATTTAAAAAGAAAGGCGTAACATTCATATAACTCGAATTATCGTTAAAATACGGCAAGGGATTAGCAAACATATCATTCAATGACCAATTGACCAGTTATCGTCTATATTATGCCATTTAAATCTTCAAAATACTTATTATAGGACTTCCTGCAGAACTCGGAGGTGCCGTTCCTGTGCTTCCGGAAGAGATACAAACAATATTGTACCAGCCTCATGCAGAGGAATGGCCTATGGGGGACAGAGAAGCAACATGTCGCAGGATTATCCGTGGATTAGATCAAGCGATGAGTCTCGCGATTGCAGAACCTTTCGTTGCACCTGTTGATCTCAATACTTATCCAGCATATGCGTTCGTCGTCGAATATCCTATTGATCTGTCAACAATAAAGGCCCGTTTTGAAAATCATTTCTATCGAAGGATTACGTCCGCACAGTTTGATGTCAGATACTTAGCAACAAATGCTGAACAATTTAACGAGCCTCATAGTCATATAGTGAAACAAGCAAGAATAGTTACCGACCTTTGTCTACGTATCATAAAGTAAGATTTAATTTGTTTAACTAGACAGATTTTTATATCGTTCAGATTTTACTGCAGCATAGAAAAAAAGACATTTTTATTTGTTACACAGAGAAACTACGGAGGTGGATGTACCAGCTATTTATCATCAATTAGTTGATACATATCAGTCTTCCGACTCAGAAGTTGACGTGGAAGAAGAGAAAGATAGGCCATCGACAAGCACTCAACGAGCAACTTCAAGTAGGAATTTACGGTCGCAAGAAGTAGCGAACGACTGGCAGCTAGCTTGCCGACAATTGTTAGAAATGCTATGGCAATGCGAAGATTCGATTCCTTTCAGGTAAATTAAATTAACTTCGTTAGATTATGAATGTTTGATTTATAGCACGATTGATTAAACATCGTTTTTGGTATCAACATTTTATAGGGAACCTGTTGATAGATTGGAGCATCCCGATTATCATCAGATTATAGACACACCCATGGATTTACGTACGGTAAAAGAAGATTTACTAGGGGGTAATTACGAAACGCCCTTGGAATTTGCCAAAGATATGAAATTAATATTTACGAATAGCAGAAATTACAATACTAATAAGCGTTCAAGAGTAAGTCAATCTCCTATCAAATTCGTTCATTTTGACTGTGTATGAAATAGTATCTTGTAATTCGTTGAAAACATTGAAAAATTATTATCGTGAACATTGTTTTTAAATGAATTGCTGGGAAAATATCGATGTATTCGCATGAAGCTTATTAAGCTGAATACATTTTCTCGAATTGATTTTAAAAAATTTACATACACAAAAGTATCATTGTAATGATTTGAAATGTTTCCTTAAAATGTTTGACAGCTGATCTTTTTATGCAAAATAAAAGTTGTCTACCTGAATTTCAACAAATTGGAGTAAAGTAGAAAATTATTTTCTTTGTTAATGTTTCATAGATTGAAAATGGTACAATATATATATATATATATATAAATTCTTCTAATGTTTTTATTATTTTAAATTACACGTACTCATTTTTGTCAGAAATGCTTAAAATCCACAGTCTACTTATTAAATACTGTTTATTTGTAGATATATTCAATGACAATAAGATTATCAGCCATGTTTGAAGAACATATGCGGAAAATTATTTCAAATTGGAAATCTGCCAGGAGACGCAATAATAATAGATCGAATGCAAAAGGAAAAGGGAAGAAGGGTAAAGTTCGGTTACCAAATGGCACAGGTATGTGTTCTACTATAAAACTGTCTATACATTATACTAATATGCAAATTGTTCGAAGTATAAATGAAAATATATGAATTCCACTTGAAGGGCCTCAAAAATCAAAAACCGTTTGTACAGACGACGACGATGACGATGATGAAGTAAATAGTGACGATGAAGACACAGAGGAATTAGAAAAGAAGAATAGTTCCAATGTATTTGAACCAGGTATTTATTTCGAATCTATTTAATCATTTAGTCAGTTATATTCTGTATGGCTACGATGTCTAATATTATACGTATCTTTTCAGGACCATCGCGTATGACAAATGGCCATACCAAACGATCCGGTAATTCGTCACGAATGTTAAAATTACGAATTTCTAGGTCTACCGTATCTAAAAAGGCAACAAAAGAAAGTGAAAGTGAAGCTAGCGAATCAGAAGCTTCCATAGATAGTGAAAGTAGTGGTAGTGTGCCAGTAAGAAGGACACGAGCAAGAACGGCAGTACCTAGTGCAAGTACTGACAGTGATTCTGGAGATGTATATACACCCGGTGGTCGTGAGAAACAAACCCGAAAAAGTCGCACCAAAAATAGCAGCAAAACCAGTAAGCAAACAAAGTCCAAGTTAAAATCATGCGTTGCTGCAACTACAGCTAACGATGACGATGACGATGACGACGAAGATGAGGATGCCGAACATTTTGCTGCGCCAGAGACCTCGGAAGAAGAAAGCGAAGAAGAAGTTATTAACAGAAGTAGCACGAGATCACGCAAACTTGCATCTGCCTCGGAACAAGAAGATAGCGTAACGAAAAATGGAAAAAATGATGAAAGTCAGAGCGAGGAAGACGAAGATGACGATGAGGAGGAGGAGGAGGAAGAAGAACAGCAATCTCGACGTAACCAAGACTCGGACAGCGAAGACTCGGATACAGTTTTTACGTGGTCCAGGCCGCAAAGAAAAGTTCGCGTATCCAGAGAAACGCAAATACACGAGGTCTCACTAAACTCGAGAAGAGCTGCAAAACGTCCTCGTTACAATGAAGAAAGCGACGAAAGCAATACAATGCCTGTTAGGAATCGGCGTAAAATAAAGCGTCAATCTTACGCGGAAAATAGTGATGAGAGTTTACCGGAACCTGAAAATGTACCAGGCATTAGTATAAGTAGCAGAGGACGTGTACGAAAAATGACAGCAAGAGCACGGGCGTTTCTTCAATTGAATCAAGAATCACCCTAACAGCATCTTTTATGCTAGTAATAAAAGTGTAAATTATTGATCCTTCGAAAACTAATTCTTGCAAACGGTTAGGAATAGTGTAAAAATTTTAAATGTTATTTGGTAATGTTTGTTCTTTGAAACATGCGACTGTATCCACATTAGTAGCATTACACGAAGTCGTGTGTATGCCAGGATATTATTTGCCTGAAAATCTTTGCATATGATTATTTTATTATTATTATTATTATTACTATTATTATTATTATAATAGACTGTACGTATGAACACTTGAGATTGTCATAGCAATTCATGATAAACACTGCTACGAAGTACTTCCATTATTATGAAGCACGTTGATAATGTTATTTTTTTATGTTCAAATACACCGTCGAATGAATAATGTGTAAGACAGACTTGGTAGCAAGCGGAAACAGTGAAATTATGATGTTATTTTATTTTCCATGATTCTTCATATATGTATGTACATTTTCTATTTTTGTAATGCTACTGATTCTTCGTATAATGATATACCTATCTAATTTGTCACACTAATTGATATTCCCGTTGTTTCAAATGCAATGACAGCTAAATTGTTAAGTATTTCAACGAATGATTATTTTTGCAAAATGTTCCAAAGTGTTATTACTATATACTGGTTAAAGGTACAGATAGATAAATATTCTTTAGAAATTCTGAATTTCTATATGACGATACATACTAACCAACTAAATATTATGTAATAGCATTGTATTAGATTAGATTGTTAAAAAACGAAGTATGTTATTGTACCTGGAATCACGTGAACAATTCGCATTGTATTCAGGGAATTGTATTTGTAAGATTAGCTTAAATATTTTAACGTTTTGCTTGTTTCAACAATGTCAGTTGACAAATGAAAAACTACTTTCATGCTAGTTTCATACTATGGTCTTAAGCAATTAAAAACAAAAAAATCAAAGCATTATTTATAATACATGCAGTTAGCAGAAGGGATCTGTATCAGTGTTTATATTTGCATGTGTTAAAATTATGATGAATTATTTTCTTCTAACAAAAAATATTCCTTTTAGTGAAAATGACATTTATTCAATGAATTTAGCACTTTCATATTTGTACATTTTTCTAATTGGGTAATTCAATAATATTTCACATATATCTATATAACTTTGTCAAAGGAAACTGTACTTATCTACCACATTTTGTAAATTGCACAAAATGAGGCAGTGCCTTTACAAATACAATTATTTATTTAAAGAATACAGTTAACACAATTTTTCTCTTTCATTTTGACAAATAATGCCAAGATAAAAAGACATGTACTTCTTTTATTGAAATATAACTTGAAGTTTTACATATAAAATCAATTTATGTTAATGGCACTGTTTTCGCTTTTTCCAATAATACTTAAATAATACTATTACTTGTAAATACAAACACAAGTTAAAATGAATTCAACATTTTCTTTGTTAAATAATACATCAAAGAATTGCGTGCTTTACACGGTCTGTAGTATGAAGTAGTAACTTTTTACATGTAATTTTTATGTCCATTAGAAGGATAAGAACCAATGCTCGTGCGATTTTAGCAATTTTTCATATGTAGAAATAGACATTTTTCAGATTTGTATAAGGTAACAAATTACTCCACTCATTATGTAATAGAATACACGGTTTTCAAGACAGTTATGCAATTGGCAGACTAATATAACATAACAATATGTGCACAAATATTGGAAGTCTTGACTGTCTCGAGTCATTGTGATATTAGTTTAAGAATATTAAATATATATAATGATATAAATATTAATAACTAGGAGTATAATAAATATTTTTTTAATAATGTCACACATAAGAGAGTCATATCATGTGGACTCAACAAGTAGAATTTCTGATTATGTTAATTTAATACAGAATATTAACTTTAATTCAATTATATATACATATTGCGATATATATGTTTCATATCTTAATCTTCAGAATTAATATAATTTCGTGTATATAAATACTGTTAAGTTACAAAACTTCATTAACATGACATAGTTTCAAGTTTGCGTAAAGGTTGAAACTTTGATTGTCACACCAATTTAATATGTTCTGTTGTATATCTAGTTTATTGAAACCCACCGCCACCAATAAAAAGAAACTTATTAAATTGTTTCATATATGCATGTTTTATTTTAATTCCTGTATCGCTTTTCTAAGCAAACCAAAATCAAAATATTTAAAAGAATACAAAGTAAACATAATACGCGTTGCTTTCGTAGTATATATATATATTACTTATTTAGGTGGTCTTTCATCAGCTACCATTTTGAATTATTTATAACATAATAAGATCGTATAATAAGTTTTTTTTATAAAATAGTACAGTATTACGTAGTCGTATGGTTCAATTAGGAAATTTAGGCTGGTGGAGCATCAATCGATAGAGTGCTTCGAAACACTCTACTCATGGAAAATACTTGTATAAATATATTTATGTATAGTCTTTTCCAGACTTTATTTACAAGGTCCAGGAAAATATTTCTTGTGAAACTCAAAATTTCGACATTTCCTCTCTGCCTTCAGCTACAGCTATATACATAACATAAATATGTATGTACATAATAAAAGAAAAATGGATGTTCCAGCTGGTTCCAGCGTTGATTCATCGATGGTTATTTTCTCCTGTTAGTACTCGATGGTGATTTAGGCTGAAGATACGAATTTGATTTATTTTATAAGGATAAACGAAATTTAAACAATAACTTGAATGTAAAACGTAAATGTGAAGAAAATATAGGAATATGAACTGGAATAAAACAAGAATAACAAACCTAACTTTCAAAACAAACAAGCTTGAGCTCTAACTGACACAGAAGTAAAATCTTTCACAACTTTTCATCTTCAGCTGTTATTTACAATTTTGTTTGAACCATCTACGTGTAATATGATGAACTATAAATTAAGATTACAGTTTACAATATATAATTATAACCCAGACAGCACACCGGCTCGATTTCAGCCTGCTTTTTATGCGCGCCATGGCCCGGAAATAGCCAGGCATGGGCTCGCCTGACGGCCGTGCCAGATTTCAGCTAGATTTCAGCCCATTTACAAGATTGCAAGGGTGCGGCATTTGCGTTCTCATTTCGTGATAATACAAACAAGGGGTTTTTCAGTAGTCAAAAACGCCAGATAAAAGATCAATCTAGGCAGCAAACACCCTCAAAAGTCTTTTTTTTTCCTATACGAGGCGTAATTTGCATTATATATGTTATGAAAATAGCTACATGCGCAGTTGTATGCTTCCGTATGATGCAAATTACGACTCGTAAATGTAAAAATAGGAGTTTCGAGGGCGATCACGGCCTAGATTGATCTTTTATCTAGCGTTATTGACTACTGAAATATCAAATTTTTGTGTTATTAAGAAATGAGAACGTGAATCCCGCACCCTTGCAATCCTCATTTCCACGCGACCCGCACTGTGACGCGCATGCGCGAGAAAAGTTGGGCTCAATCGAAGCACTGATTGGCCACATTAGACTCTGGCTGAAATCTAGCTGAAATCTGGCACGGCCGTCAGGCTGTGGGCTCGAGCCCATGCCTGGCTATTTCCGGGCCATTGCGCGCATAAGAAGCAGGCACGGATCCAACGGAATCAGCCTCGAGCCGATCCAAGCATTGTGTTAGGTAGTAACCTGCCGGTCACGGGCCTCGGGAGGTTTGGGCCGGCGGTGGGCTCGGGCAGGCTGTGCTGTCTGGGAAGATTTTCTAATAATCTCTTATTACAAGACAACAAGATTAATATTGCATTTCATAATTCAAATTTCCCTCCTATCTCTATCGGCAATACTGCATGAATTCTAGCGCTTTTGTGTAGTTAAGTTTGCATCATTGCGCAATATTATCAAATTTTGTTTCATCATTGAATTTTATTTAAGTAATTACGAGAATTCTGCATAGTTTCGTACGTAATAAATGAATTTTATTATAAGTAAAAGTTATGAAATTACAAAGAATAATATGTGTACTTTTATTTAGGTACAAAAATAAAGGAATTTCAAATGTTGGACATTCTGATGACTATACTCAATACCTTCCGGTGAGAGGTCGCGCATCTTTCAACGTTTATGGACTCTTTTCCGGTAGGGTGACAAAATGACTGGCTTCAGTAATAAGGTATGCAGTTTGTTTTATCATTTTAGCTCGTATAAGTTCATTAGTAAGTGAAAAATATGAGTGTTATAAGCAATTGGCTACACGGAAAATGTTAGTAAATATCTTACATATGTATCTAACGTAAATTTCTTATAAAAACTTAGTGGTCAGTGTATCATTTCTGGTCACATACACGTGTTTTCCTCTAAATTCCTCTTGTTTTTTGGAAGGATACGACACATATCATATATTTTTTATCGTTTTTGAGTATTATAACAATATGTATCGCGTGATATACTTATTAAACAATAGACTTTATTCTAAAATAATTTTTATGTTTGACACGTGTTAGTTATTATTGACAGTATTGAGCACAGACGCATGTCTTTATGCATGTCTTTATACATTCAGTCGTTTATACAGCCGAACAAATTTTATACATAGTTTTCTTCCGTATCGTAACTTTATCGAATGAATTAATAGCAAAATATTTTACTGTATAATTATATGTTTTCAGCCAATATTAATCGATGGCCGTGGCCATTTACTCGGTCGGTTGGCAGCAATTATTGCCAAAACGATTCTACAAGGCAACAAAGTAATTGTTGTCCGCAGTGAACAACTTAATATCTCCGGCAACTTTTTCAGGTTTGTACAGATTTCTTTCTTTCACTTTACATTGCAATCTTCCTTCGCACTAAACAAATATGCTATACAGACAATGGTCTTCTTTCTTTTGTTTGAATATCTTTATAAATATTTAATTTGATTTGAAACTTTTGTTACAGAAACAAATTGAAGTTTATGTCTTTCTTGCGCAAAAGATGTAACGTAAACCCAGCCCGTGGACCTTTCCATTTCCGTGCACCTAGCAAAATACTATGGAAGACAGTTCGTGGTATGTTTAAATGCTAATGGTTGTTAATTGTATAATTTAAAATTTGAACCGATCAATGATTATTTTACATCTTACCTACATTATTTGATAGTATAATGAAACAAGTATTTGTATGAGATTACTTATCGTTGAATATTTCATAGTATTCTTTAATAAGTATTAAAGAATTAAGAAAAAGTTTAATATGTAGGCATGATTCCACACAAAACACAAAGGGGAAAGGACGCTCTTAGGAGGTTAAAGGTTTATGAAGGATGCCCACCACCGTACGACCGCAGAAAACGCGTTGTTGTACCAGGTGCAATGAGAGTTATGTGTCTTAAACCTGGCAGGAAGGTAAGATCAAATATCCTTCTACTTTCATTATTATAAAACAACCATAATATATTTCTTTATTTTTATATTTTTTTTAACGATGATGGTATGGTAATTTGCGTCTGATCATGATGTCACTCTTTTGCTGAGTTAATACTATAAAAATAATTAATTACATCACGGTTTTAAGAAATACATTGTACTTACACTTCGATTTTCTTCCTAGTATTGTCACGTAGGCAGACTGTCTCATGAAGTTGGATGGAAATACAAGGCTGTGGTACGCACACTGGAGAACAAGAGACGCGTCAGATCAATTCTTGAGGTTCAAAAGAGAGATAAACTCAAGGTAAATTTCAAAAATAAGATTGAAACATTTTACAGAATTATTCTTGTACTACATATACATTATTTGTTCCAGAAACTTACTAAACAAGCTGAGCAGTCCGTTACCAAAGCTACAGCACCATACACAGCAATTATTAATAATTTTGGATACAATTAATATAAAAATTGTAAAAATAATAAAGTTCTATAAACATTCTACTTTAACTCATTATTGTACCTTACATGATTATGAACTTCCTAAATTTAATTGATAATAGCAGAATGATTCGCAACTTTAGTGATATTAGATTCCTTGTTTAAAAAGTGTTTTTGTAAGCTAATATCTAACCAAATTTGAACAATTACGTATACTCCCATATGTGGACAAAACGTTTAATTTTTATATGAATCTTTGATGCAGTTTTCAATTTTATGCGGTCTAGTTTGCACAGTTAATAATTCATTAGATATCTCACCAATAATAATTATTATCTTGAGAAGACAGCAGACTACTCTAATGGATCGTCAATTAAATTTTACAATTTGGTATTATTAGAATAAATTATACTTGCAACAAAGTATCTGCATACTTTTTAGCAGGAGTGTATGTTACGGACAATATGTCTAATGCAAGAATTCTATAGAATGCCCTCTTTTCTGGCAATGTGTATAATGAGCAGGTATTTCACAAATTGTCCGGACATTTTATATAATACCCACGGTTTGTTGGGCAGTGTGTTAAATCCATATTTGACATGTTTTAAGTTCATCTTTTATAGCGGTTTTGTGTGACTTAATCACAACTCACTCTATCATTCTATACATTGTTCGAAGGATAGGGTATTCCATACATTGCACGTAACATGTATATTAAATTAATTAGCAACTTATTTGAAAATATAAATGAATTTATTTATAAATATATTTACACAATATTCACAGTTTTCTATAAATAGATCGTATTAATGATCTATACTATCTACTGTAAAAACAACTGTACCCCGTTTATCATTATCCTCATCATCATGTACTTCGTTTTCTTCTTCGTCCTCTGAAGTAGAAGATGAACTGGAATCGTTATTATCTTTCAGTTGATAGCTACCTACATTTTCTGGCGGTGGTCCAATAGTATGTAAACCAAGTTGTTCTGCTAATTTTTCAGCAGTATGTTTAGCTTGAATTATCTACAGAATATTATAATTATTGATGAATGTGCTTTATGCACAAAAAAAAATATAGATCTACTGTAACTACCTGAAGCTTTTCTTTATGTTCTCTCTGCAGCAATAAAGATTCGTTTAAATTTACTACTTTTATCGCACCATGAACTATAAGTGGAGGCGTAGCTGCTGTTACTTCCCAATTTTTATTTGTCTTTCTTTGTTTCTCTTTCTCTGGATCATGCACATTAGATTTGGTAGTTTTGTATGGCTTAAAAGGTTCCCTTGTTTTGTCGTTTCTTTCTGAAGGATTCTCTACTTTATTAAGAATATATTTAACGTGTTCTGCTTCTTGAAATTCTTCTTCCTGAAATGATTCTATTTCCGTTAAATCTTCTGGTTTAATTAAACTTTCCTCTGGTGGTAAGTGGATAATTTTCTTTTTGTGCATGCCAGAACCTGTGGGCTGGAAACATCAAGTATCTTGATAAATATTAAAAAATATTACTAAAAAAAAACTATGAAGTAATGACATAATGTTTGGCAGTAAATTTTTGGCAATTATGTCATTATTTATTGTTAGTACATTAATATAAAACTAACTTGTGCTAATATTTTCAATGGATCTTCTTCATCATCGCTGTCAAGTTCAACAATTTTTACTGTATCTTTTGTTTCACTATATTTGCCTGTCCATTCTAATTCGTTCATAGCAGCTTTACCCTCGGATGCTAAATTTAGTCTTGACAAAAGATTGGCTGCTTGTTCAACTTCATTCTTATGCTCTATTTCTTTCAATATTTTCTCACGGAATTCTTTAATCTTCTGCCCTTTATCAGGAAGCTTCATAACAAATGTTCTAAAAGATATACATTACATATTAGAATTAAAAGATATACATTAAACCCTTTGCACTCCGAATTATTTTTTGATGTTCTTGCCAACAACTCCCTATTAGCAGTAGTAGTATTTATTTATTTCAGACTCGCAGCCAAGAAATTGGACTTTGTTTACAATGTTTGTAAATCATCAAGAAATTGTGTTTATTATTTATAATCGATGCTAATCTATCCTAATATTTTACATCAAATATTGTCTGTTTCTCTCTCCTTTTGTTTATTTCTTTCCCTTTTTTCTCGATACTCTTAAGCCTTAAGTCTACTATTTCTCCCACTCTTTTATCTTGTACTATCTTTTCAATACTTATATTTATTCTCTCTACACCTTCGCATTCCTCTGCCAGATGTTTTAGCTTCCCCAGGTGTCCCTCACATATCATGCACATTCTCTCTTACTCCTTTCTCCAATATTTGTTCCCTTCTTCCATATTTCCACATCTTACTCTAGCCATCAAACTTTGACTGTCTCCTTCTCCTTTTTCCACTAGATACCTTGGTACCCTTACTTCATATATTGTATATTTATATCTATCACAGAACCTAGATCCCATTATTTTACTGTATTGCCACTGTCCCTGAGTTTGTCTATCGCTCTCCTTTAGAGTCTCGATAATTTCTATAGTTTCTTTTCCTTCCTTTCTTTCTTTCTCTATTCTCTCTTGACTGTATCCCTTGCTATTCAGGTACTCCATCCTCTTTTTGCTATTTCTTGTTATCTTTCGTACCTTTCCTCTTTCCCTCAGGCATTCCTTTACTAAAACTCTTCTCTCCGTTCTACAACCCCTACTATTGTGTTTTATTCGAAATTTACTTTCAATATAGTTCCTTAACTGCTACTTATTTTAAACAAGTTTGTTCACTAATTATATTAAATATCATACTCTACAAAGGAGTGCAAAGGGTTAATGCAATGTTTGTTACAGGGCTTACCTACTTATTAGCAAGAATTTTATTCTGTCTTTCTAATAGTTCTTCTAATTCGAATTTCTGTTTTTTCCCCAAGTCTTCTATGTATCCTTGGCTTTCTTTTTTCGAAGGAGGTGGTATTTCACCTGGTACTCTCTGAATAACTTTCTTCAACATATTGAATTATCAATTTTGAGATATTTTCAAAACATCTGAAATGATTAAAAATGAACATATATTTCGTCGTTTCCGAAATTCCAAATTAAACAGTACTATTTTTGTATATAATACTAATCTAAAGATCAAATGTTTATATATACGTTACCTAAATCTTTAACCTGCTTATAAATATATAGACAACCGATCAAAATATCTTTATAAATACGTATTTACCAGTTTATCTATAGGTACATATTTTGATATTCCATAATGTATATCAACAATACATTGTGAATCTTATGTGAATTTTATGATCTCCATCATTTGAATTACGGCCGTTTTATTTTGCGAAGAGAAGATTGCAATGGATTGTAAAAACAATCAAACAACTGCTATGTATTTACCTCTGCTTTTGCTGCTACGGCTACGTCAAGCTCAGTCAAGCTACGTTGTGCTAGATACGTGCAGCAACGTGCAATGTGCAATACCACAGCGCCTGTGTGTACATCTGTACATGCCTTGAATTGAATGATACGAGATATCGAGATTTGAAGAATCGATGTACTACGACATGTTGAATGGAGATCCAATTCCAACCTCAATGAAACTTTCTGAGGCAATTGAAATAAAATGTTGAATCTGTCAGATGTCGTTGAATTTCTTTTAACCAGTGACGAATGAGAATAATAATTTTCATTTGATTGGATAAGAACGTTAAAGTAGCAAGCATATTCTGTCAAAATCAACTATTTAGAACGTAATTTTATTAAAACTAGTAAAAGTGACGTAAAGTTGTAATGATTGAAAGCAAGTTCGCAAAGCAACTGCCAATCTTTAGAAATGAATTGCAATGGGGGGTTGTCCGTGGGTGGTGAACGCAAGACAAATCTCTTTATGGATTCTAAGCCAATTATCACATGTAAGTTCATTGATCAAAATATCCATTTATTTAACCTCTTACTTGGAATGCCATCGCGAAGTATTGTTATTGACGCCCACGACTAACTGTCAATCTTTATGACATTTCATTTCTTCTTACAGTACAATTGAAATATAATTTCGTACATTTCGGACGCTGCAACACATAATAATAAATTCTTTCGAAATTATAACTTCTTTAATGATGTTCGTTAAGTTTTAATGAACATATGTTATTTTGAATAGGTTAATATATGTTTTTCTGTTACTTGAAACAATATATTTTCGCTTGAATCTTGTCAATTGTATTGCGTTTATAACATTGCTTATCTTGTATATCACGAATATATGTCTGTATTTACAACTCTAACTCTTGTCAATTTTATTTCGCAATGACATAATGATTTTTTTTAATACAGACGCAGGAGATGAAAAATTATTCTCCACTGTGGAAAATAGTTTGGTCCAAGGGATACCTGCGGAAACAGTTGAATGGCGTAGATCGTTTGGTAGACCGATTAAGCACGTTAAACTTGGGGGTAATTTCGTGCCATTTTCAAAGGATATTCTATCCAAGAAGGATGGGCATCTGATAAAACAACCAATATTTCATATTTATTGGAGCGAATGTTCTGTAAGTGTATTAAGGAGGTAGACTCGTTTACAGGATTGCAAGGGTGCGGGATGTGCCTTCTCATTTCTCAATAATGCAAAGATGGGGTTTCTCGGTAGTCAAAAGCATTAGATAAAAGATCAATCTAGGCCACGATCGCTCTCAAAAGTCCTATTCTTACGTTTTCTAGGCGCAATTTGCATTATTCTGCAGCATGTAACTGTCGCAGCTTTATCAGCCAAACCTCGATAAGTCGAATCTCAAGGAAAGAACTAAAATCTTTGAGTTACAGAGGTTTCGAGTAAGAGAGGTTTACCTTATGAAAATTCGACTTACAGGGAGTTTGTACAAAAATTTACTGATTGTAATAGTATTAAAGAAAGAAAAGTTGAATTTTTGGAGATGAGTTATTTATTATATATATGTAGTAAATATAATCTACTAGGCTCTTACATATTAAAGAAATTTGTGATTTTATTTTGCTTTAACGAATTAACAGATTATTGATCAATGGTATTTTCTACGGTAACCGGAGCAGAGAATACATTTTCGTTAGTATCATCGCATCTTTCTATTAAACTTTGTGAAACATTTACTGCTGTTTTGGCTCGTTTAGCTTCCACACTTGTGGAAAATAATTCGAGTTAAAGGAAGTTTTATTTCGATTTATAGAGGTTTTTAAAGTGCAGCGGATGAAAATGAACAAAATTTTCGTCTTACAGAGATTTTCGAGTTAAAGAGGTTCAAATTATCGAATTCGAGTTACCAAATAAGATCGTGGCCTAGATTGATCTTTTATCTAGCGCTTTGGACTACTGAAAAACCCCATTTTTGCATTATTGCACCCTTGCAATTCTGGAAACGCGAGTCTACCCCCTTAATATAATATAATAAGTATAAACGAATATTTACTAGAGGAGTTACATTGAAAGCTTTATTTTTAGGATGTAGATACTTATAAGACCAACATTAGAGATGACATAGACAATTGGTTGAAAACGTTAACGCAGTATCATATACAAGACTGGATGATTGTTTTAGTAGAAACATACGACATAAAGAAAACTAATAAACTTTTACCTAGAACTACCGTTCTAGACAAAATTCGAAGTGATTTCGCTTCTAAAAATGGAGACAGGTTATTAATATTCAATATATGTTCATTCCTCATGATTCGTTTCTCGTTATACATGTTGTGCGTCAAATTTATTACAGATGTTTCTCTGTAATAAATTCTGTAAAATCAGAAATGCGCTCAGCTGAATCATGGAGGGGTTTAATCAATCGCATACGTCAATTAATGCTTATAGCATACGACAAAACATTGTCTGCTTTTGAAGATGTTGTTAGAGAACAAAGAGAAAACAGGAATCATCCAACCTGGAATTTCTGTCACTATTTTTTATTACAGGTGAAACAATGAACTTTTATTTAATTGTGTTATCACATGAATTTACAGTTTGCAACCAGAAATTTTTGTTTTAGGAAGAGCTTGCATTTGTCCTTCACATGTTAGGTTTGTACGACGAAGCATTAGTTCAATACGATGAATTAGATGCTCTCTTTACACAATTTGTGCTTAATTCAAATGTTGGAGGTACGATGAACCTTTTTCCATGTTTTGTCTCTGTTATTACAATCAAACAATAATATATGTAATCAACATTGTTACAGACACTCCACACTGGTTAAATTTGTTTCAAAGTCCTTTAAATAATTGGGAAGGTGTTAATTTAAGTAATGGTACAAATCATCATTTAAGATACCTTCTGGCCGAGTGTAAAGCGTCGTTATTAGATCTTAGAAGTTATTTATTTAGTAGACAGTGTGCCATGTTATTAGCGTTTAATAAACCATGGGAGGTATATATGACATTTTTCTATAATTTTATTTTATTCACAATTGATGAACTGATAATTGATGAACATTCATATAATTCTTAATTTAGGTTGCAGAAAGGTGCTTGTCATTTGTACATAACACATTAGGCGAATTACGAATCTTAGAAGTTCAACGTCCCGAAGGTTCCATCGAATGTTGGTCTTTTCTTTGCGCATTGGAAGTATTGCAAGCCTGTCAATTATCAATTTACAATACTGATAATAATCAACAACTAGATCTATGCTCCCTTCACACAGCCAGTCTGTGGGCTCTTGCCAGAGACAAAGTAAGTTAGAAGCATTCTAAAAGTTATGCCTTACCGATTAAATGTTACTATAATTTATTTCAGTTAGGAAGCTTAGGAAAATTATGCGGTTTAATGCCTGGAAATGAACCTTCTAGCGAGCAGTTGCACACAGTTGTCTATCTGATAGCTGGAATGGGTGATTCCGAACCACAAGTAGAAGGGAAATTAACACCAACTGATAAATTAAAGGAAGCGCTTTCGTCGAAGGAAGCTTTCAAAAAACAATATCTCGAACATGCAGAATTAGCTATGGGTACTTACAAACATGTAGGTCGTATTCGATCGGCGAGATTAATAGGGAAAGAGTTGGCACAATTTTATTTCGAACTCGGAGAGAATCAAAAGGCTGTAGCATTTTTGTTGGATGCTTTGAAAACTTACACCGATGAAGGTTGGAATCACTTGGCGGCACAAACTCAATTAGAATTAGCACAGTGCTATAAACGAATGGACGACGTTGAGAAATACGCGAAAATTAGTGCAGCGATTGCTAGTTTGGATGTGTTGCATATTACCGTTCGTAATACGTATTTTGAAGAAATGTTCGGTTACATGAAAATGATCACATCCCCTCAGCCATTACTCATAGAACTTGGATATGCTTTTGTAATACTCAGTATGCAAGTTAAAGTAATGGACAAAGTGGTGCAAGATTGTGTCGTCAATATCGAGATAAGTGTAAGAAGTTTATTCCCGAGAGAAGTGAAATGTACTAAAGCATCTATATCTGTGGAAGACATTCAGAAACCACCAACATCGAATAAATTAAAAAAGGGATCAAAGGCTGCAGCTGAACCTACAATCCCATTGTAAGTAACGCATTTCTCAATATTATTAGTCAGTATTTAATCAATTATTTTCTTCAGTTTATCAAAATGTACGTTTGAAGATATGAAACCACCTAATCCAAGATTGCTTCAACTGGAAGTGTATTCATATTTAAATTATAAAGAAGATAAAAGTCTTGCGTCAGTTAGCGTTATGCACAGAAATACAAAGCCAGTTGTAAGACGTTCCGATAGTACAAAACATAGGAAACCGTCTGTAAATGCAAAAGGTGACTTTAGCAAAGCATTGTCGTGTGACGAGTTCATAATGAAACCAGGTGTGAACACGTTTACACTGATTAGACGCGTTGATCAGCCTGGCTTTTACAAAGTTGGTCAACTATCGTTAGTCATCGAAGAGAAATTGGAGTTTCTGTCACCTATATTGAATCCCCGATTATGTTACGAAGTAGCAAAGACACAACCAACTATTACTTTAAAATGTGGCAGAGACTTACTGGCAGGCCTTATCCAAGATATAGAATTAATCATAATGTGTGGCAGCATAAAAGTAACAAAAGATATGAAACTTAAATTACGTACATCTAGAGGATTAGTAGTACAAGTTACTAATTCGGAACAAGTAATGTGTAAAGAACTAGAGATACCACTGCCAGTTTACGAACCATTTCAGACCATAAGATTACAGTTAAAAGTTTTGGCTGAGCTACCACCAAAGAAAGATGCTTTATCAATGGAACACAAGGTACTTGCCTTTTTAGGTGTAACAGAGTGAGTTACCTAACCCTATCACCTTAAATTACTTGGAAGTTATTTGTTATATGAAGAAATGTTTCAACTAAAAGTCATGTGGAAACAGAGGAGGAGCAGGGCGACTTTAAATGGAATGTCGAGTTTGCTAAATACTCGCCAAGAATCTCGTATAGCTTCAAAACTCTATAGTTAATAAGATCGTTTTTATCGCTTTAATATTATAAATACTACTAACATAAAAAATTATTTAAAAGATTAATTAAAGATTATTTAAAGAATCATTACTTAAATCATTTTACAGTTATTTCTGTTGAGGCTTTCAGGTGTAAGCCGAGTCCTAAAGGAAGAGATTTCCCAACATTTCGCAAGCATTGCAGCTAGCTTCATCAGGGGGTCGGAAGACACACTGATACTGGTGTGTGCCTGATTTGTGCTCCACTTATATAGTGGAGGTTGCTCATGTTCTGGTTCAGTGAGCAACCTCCACTATATAAGTGGAGCACAAATCAGGCACACACCAGTATCAGTGTGTCTTCCGACCCCCTGATGAAGCTAGCTGCAATGCTTGCGAAACGTTGGGAAATCTCTTCCTTTAGGACTCGGCTTACACCCGAAAGCCTCAACAGAAATAACTGTATGATGCCGGGCCGTGAAAGCCTCAAATCTTAAATCATTTTATTTATCATTCAATAATCTTCCAAATTGTTTAATTGAATGCTACCCATTACAATTGAGGAAAGTGATCTTAATAAAAAAACACGATAACAAGAATGTAATTATTATATTCTAAGCTGCCTTCCCCTTGAACCCATGAAATTTTTATTTAAAACATTTTTTCATATAACAAATAATCTATAAATAATTTTGAGTGGTAAAGTTAGAGTTTAGTATATTCGTCTTGTGTATTATTATACATAGGATAGATCAATAACTAGAATTATTTTAAAAGCTAAAAAATATATGCAATAATAATATTTATTTTACGAATAGAGTTACTTTGTAAATAGATATTTACTTTGTAAATATTTCATAAGCAATACCATCCATGATAAATAATTAAGATAGTTATTGGCCTATCTTGTATAATGTATAATGTTTGAATACAAATTTTTCTGAAATACAAATTACTTTTTCTAGTTAAATATACAATGTCCATGGGGCATTGAAGAAAGCATACCGTTACATTTTGGTCCTCCGCTTATGTCGAATATGAAACTTCACACAGCGAAACGAAGAAAATTTCTTCAAATAGTTGTAACTGGATTAACAAGACAGCTCTTACAGTTGACTGAACCAGAATTAACAACAGTAACATCTATAGATATTAATTTTAAAAGTTTAAATCCAATCGCTGGCCAGAGATTAATAATAGGCAATGGAATAAATGTGTCGTTTATGTGGGAACTTGAAATTGGCAAGGATGAGAAATCTATGATGACTATAAAGACTGATTTTCATGTAAAATATATACCAATTAATGATGCTGAAGATTCGCATACCATTGACGATCCTTTGCATATTCAGAATGTGCAAAGAATGGAAAAGGGATCTAGCGTTTACAGATGTAATTTCGATATCACGGATTATGTGGTAAGTGCCTAAATTATATTTTCTTTCTACTATTGAAATGTTAAAAAATTAATTAAACGTATTGCGATGGTTTGTGTAGTTTATGTATCAATTTTCACTAATAATCTAATTGTTATTGGATCTAATATAAAAATGATTTGACGTATGTGTTCATGGCGCTTAAACCATTATATAAAATCTTTTAAACAAACAAATTATTATTTATAACATCATTTTCCAGACTTTGTTTACAGTGTCCTCGAAAGTTGAACCAGCTGGAAATGGAGGTGAATTTTGTCGTGCTGGTAGCATGTGCCATCTTTATCTCACAGTAACACGTATATTGCCCAGTCCCACTCCAAATCCTCCACCTCAATTAATGTATGAAGTTCTTGCCGATCAAGCTATGTGGGCTGTATGTGGCCGTACTGCTGGTATTGTGTCGTTGGAAGTCTTAGAAAAACAAAGTGTCACATTGGACGTGATGCCATTAACCAGTGGTTATTTACCCCTTCCTGTTGTTAGATTGTCTCGATATATTCCAGCATCAGAGTCGAAGAATGGTAAGTACATTGATGCGTGTAAGAAAAATGTTTTAACCTTGATTAAAAAGTTGAAAAATTACAACAATTTTCATTTGTGATTTGTATGTTTACAGTAGTATTGATTGATAATGTTTATCTATTTCTTTTTAAGATATTCGAAAGAGCGAAATCGCTTCCGTTCCAAGATTAGAACCATTCAGTCCTGGACAAGTCTATAATGCTAGCAAAGCGCAACAAGTTCACGTTTTACCAGCAGCACCTTCAGAAGTAAATTAAAACAAAGCACGCTATTACAGACGTACAATACATTTATTGCATTAGAAATGCAAATTGTATCAATGCTGATTACCATCCTTTATACATTATCCGGCATAGTTCTTTGATACCGAATACATATTATTATTCGCTGTTCAGTCGTCACTATAGTGGTTTGTTTACGTTTTTATATTCTTTTATTGAAATTTGAATTTCAGACAAATAAAATTTCTCTCTAACTCAAAGATATATGTTTGTAAGAGGCTTTGTCTCAAAATCAAATTTCAATATGCATTGTTGTTTATTTGTACCGATAATAGATAGCTATTAATTTAAATTTTACTATAACAAGCGAAGTAAATATATAACAATATGTAACTAGCGTGTAAGATTATAAGCATTTGTAATTAGTTCAGAAATGCATAACATAGAAAAATGTTACATCACAGTATGTCTCTTGAAAAAATAATGTAGTTTGTATTCTAGTTGAGTAATATTTGTTTCGTATCTACTTTTGTTTGGATTCCATTCGAAAATAAGTTGAAAATTGGTTTTCCTTTGGTTTCAACCATGTACTTATGATTTTTCTATGGTGTACAAGTTATTACTTGTACGATAGAGAGATACTCTGAATTATTTTTTATGTACCGAATGTTTTACTTTTATTTAATGTATTCTATATGAAGTTGATTCACAATCTGATTTCCACTAATTACAACTGATTTTCGAGGCTTTTAGAGAATATGTCACCTTAGAGCCAAGGTGATCAAATATTTAATTATCCTTATTGGATATATTATTCTGTAAAATTTGTACAAATGTTTAGCAACAATATACTCATGATACAAAATAAGAATTTCAAATTAACTTGATTCGTATGAAAATAATTACGAGAAGGATTAAACATTATAAGGATGCGTTCTATAATGATTGTTTATGTAAAATGTAAGTACATGTAAAAAGATCAAGATAAACGTTATGTATGTTACATTTATTTCGTGCCTTTGTTATTCAAAGTATGGATATTACATAAAATATCATTATGTTGCCATGTTAATTAGAAAACGATTTCTTTTTCTTAATCGGGTGTCGTTATAAACTATGTAAATAGAATACATAATTATAATACTCAATATTCAATATTCCTATAGTGAAAAATATTGAAATTTGACGTTTATAATTAATTTGAATGATATTTTTAAATAATACGAAACGTAATTTAGAACAATATAAGAGTAAACTTTGTATCTCTATATAATTTATTAATTGATAGATAACTACAATTATGAATGACAATAGACATATATTGTACATTTAACTATTTACGGACAAAACAGCATTAACATCAATACAATGTTCTCAAAGTTATGTTTTCTGTAAAATGTTAAATATCACTTTTAAATTTATAGAAGAATGATAAATACATGTATACATGTTTCATTATATATGTACAGAGATATGTACATAAATATATCAAATGTAGATTGTTATTCATTATCTTGAAGTGACATATAATATATTTGATTGAAAAAGATATAAATTATAAACATCATTTGTAATCAGTATGAACATATATTAGAGGATACTAGGATTATAAAATATTGGTTCAAATGTTTTAGTTTACAATAATATTTTCATTCCATGTAAACAGTTTAGAAAATCTTTGTTATTATGAATACATATGTAGTTTGTATTATCATAAACCATCTTTCGTATAATGTTAAGATTATTACACATTAAAAGGTGGTTTTGATATAATCCTGTTAATATGTTTTTCTAATAAAATTGTATCCTATTTGAAGTCATTAGATATTGTATAATAAATTAAAATATAACTTTTATTTTTTATATGTACATGATAAGGTAACTGAATTCTGAATAAAATGGTATTTATAATAAATAAGATGAATAATCAGTTTATCGTGTGTAGAAATTTTAAAATGATTTGCCACGTACATATTCAAATCTAGATAGTTCATCTTGGTGATAACGGATGCTACAATATGCCTTCAATAATATAATTATCAAAAAAGGAAGTGGTAGGCGTTATACATGGTAACAAGTATTCCAAGAAGAGTAGAAATATGTACGAATAAAATATATACATATTTATTTCAGATTTTAAAATTTAATTTCATTTTTCTGTTATATAGGTACAATTAATTATAAATAACATGTACGCATTAATAAGTTGGTAATGGTTGCTGTGTGAGTAACAGACCAAATCTTCTTTTTAAAGTTATTCTTTCCCTTGAATATTTATCTTCGGGTGAAAATCGAGCTAAAACCATTTCAATTATTAAATGTTTGCTGTTGTAAGGAAATCAAACATAATATTTTACTTACCTGGATGCGCTGATAACGTAGGTTTTCCATTTGGATCGATTTTCTGGAAAAAGAAATAAATTAACGTGAAACTAAATAACTGAAAGATAGTAACGTTAATTATAATAATAATGTTTGTTAAATAAGTATATAATATGCAGAGGGAAAATACATATAATTCGTTGACATACAGATATTAACCTTGTACTAATTCTACAAACTTAATTTTTTAATTTGCATGAACATGATATATTTATTTAATACCTTCAGTGTATACACTCGATCGCCAGTTTCATTGAAATAATACATTAAATACATTTTAATGTTTTAATCGGCAAGCTTCTTCGTGTAGGTTATGGTTGGCTTCTACCTCGTGGTTATGCGTTTATGTTGTAAATACTGTTATGTTGTATACTGTATACTATATACAGAGAGTATCCCCTCTCCCTCCCTCTCTCTCTCTCTCTCTCTCTCTCTCTCTCTCTCTCTCTCTCTCTCTCTCTGCGTGTTATATATAATATATATACTTGTTTTCTAGCGCATGCGCAGTTACTATATTGTTATAATTCGACTATGTATTTACATGTGTACTCGAAATATATCGAGAAATCGATAATCAAGAGATCGACAAGAATATACTATTTAAAATTTTTAAGGATTCGTTAGTGAAGAAATATCAACCTATAATGAAATATGTGTATTTGTAAGTAAATTCATTCTAATAATAACATTTAAGTGATAATTAAAGCAAAATTGTCTATAAAATATGACTCGCAGGTTAAGTTACATGCGTATAAACAGAGTAGAAAAGATAATAATAGTAGAATGTATTTAAAGAATAATACTATATATTGTATTTGAAAATTTTGTATACATACGTAAAATTATATTTCAATTATATTTAAAGTGGTATCAGATCAAATTTTACCGAGTAATTAATGCTACTGTTTAAAGTAGCGTGATTATATAAATATTATAGTTTCTATGTATAAATCTCTGATAAGCGGTTGTAATATCATAGCTTTCTTTTTAATATTTTTTTATTACATAAAATTACAAGATGGTGGAGTTGTATAATATTATCTCAGTCTATGTCCAGCAATTGATCAACTTCGAACGTTTATAAAAATTCAGCAAATTAAAATATAAAAAAAATCGTACGCTACATTGACGACAATCTATTTTTATTTAAGTTAATATTTATAACAACTTTTTTATTTTTTATATTTCAACTTTCAACCTGAGTATAAGGTTTTGCTGGACATGGAGTTAGATAATGTTATACAACTCCACTACCTTATTGTAATTCTATGTAATAGAAAAAATATGAAAATGAAGCTAAAATGTTTCTTCTTAATGTTCCCTAAACAAATCTTTTTTTTTACAATATCTTTATAAAAAAATGTTAGATTAATTCCATTTTATTGGGCTTACAGGGTTGCATACCAAGTCTATGGTTGTACTATTACGTTTAATGAAATGATTACAGATTAAATATCGACGATTTTGCACAAATCAGAAATGTAGTGTTGAAATACTTTTTGGATCCACTGTAGAACATTGTGGGATCATGTGCGCGTTAAGACTATTGTACAAGAGGAATGGTGTATTTCAATTAATAACTGAGACGAATTTACGAGCGGAACGTACTCGTGCCGGAATATCTCGTCAGTGGGAGCATTGATTGTTCGTGTGGGTAACTGACAGATCCGTGGGTGTAAAACTTCTGACAATTCTTCTTGGCAAACTCGACGCGCGCGTGGTCGATGCAACGATCCGACAGATAGTCACAGCCCAGGGTGTCACTTCCGTTGACAGACAAATCATAGTCAGTGTGAAACGAGTATTGTCCGCGACAACGTACACAGTTGTCGATCTAGAAACGATTCGCATTTCTAAACACTTTCCTAATGTTCTGCCGTACGACTTGAGGTAAATGGCTCGCACAGTTGTTCCCTCGTCAATCATTCACCTGAACGTTACACGTTCACTCATTTTCAGATCTAGTGCGCTAGTGTACATTGCCGTTCAAAAGTTTTGAGCACGTTAACGCTTTCGAAGTAAACAAGTAAATGAATGTTTCGTTGACATAATGTCATGGTGTTATAACTAGACTGCGGATTTCATGTATTTATGACTAAAACAAGCTGGTGCAATTTAAAATGGTAAAAGGATAAAAATAATTTATAATAATACCAACACGCTATTTTCAACTAATTAAGATCATCAAAGAGTGAAACAATCTTGTATATGGTTACTGTTTCTTGCAATTGATGCAGACAATTTTTATTTTGCATAAAGATCCGCAATCTAGTTATAAAACATTGAACGGACTGTGGACGTTTATGTAAAATACGAGTTTTCTATAACAACTGCAAAAACAACAGTTGAAAATTTATCTGATCGGTTCCTAATAGTTTTAGGAAATCGAAAATGATATTTTCGAATATTCTTACCGTTTTGTATTTTACTTATACAACTTGTTATAAAGTATAAAGAGTATATTATAGAACAGATGAAAAATTGCGAGTTCACAATAACATTGTATTAATTTACTTTTAATGATAATCTACGAGAGTGTACAGAGTATGTATACAATATATGTACAATTATATTTTTATCACCGATCTGAAATATTCATTAAATTTTACTACACTGCATATTTTTGTGCAAAATAAAAATTGTCTTCATTAATTGCAAGGTACTAGAATCAAATAAATATTCTTTTCTTCTAATAATTTGAATAGAATGATGACAACACATCGATGCTCTTAAATTTTTGTAAACTTCCGATGTTTTATATTTCACCTATTCATTTTTGTTATAAATGCATAAAATCCGTAGTCTGATGTTGTGTTAATTAATACTTACAGTTCAAATATTCAATAAGCACGTATGATGGTTAATGTAATGAATTGAAATCTGTTAATTCAATTCTTCCTTGCGATAACGAATTCTAATTAATTTTAGTAGATTATGTAAATATTTTTCGAGTGGCCCGGTTTCCGTAAAAATTGATAGGAGCAAAATTGTCGGCACGCCGAAGTTACGATTACAGCTGAGGAAACGCATTCTGGCTCGCATTATCTATAACCGCTCTATCCATAAAAAATAATCGTGTATACCGATACCGACACATCGACATCGGCATTGAATCTATCGTGAGCCATTCTAACCGCGTGCAGTTCGATGCTGTCTGATCAATGATTCGCTTCGGACGAACAAAAATTTGACAACGGGAAGTGAGATGAGTGAACAGATTTGTTCTTCGCAGATGCAACCGAGAAAAATTCGTTGGATTATCCAGGTCGAGGAAGACCCGTGGCAAGGCGGAAGTGTCGAGGAGCAAATCACCAGCATTAAATGTGAGTTCTAATCATACATGATATCAGGAAGAAATTATTTCGTAGAAGTGAAACTGCTAATAACGAAAACACGTATGTACCGAATTGTAAATATCACTATACGAGATCTCATTAGACTCGATGGAGATCCGCTGGCATAATAGCAATACACTCGTTAGGAAAGCATGCTCAGTACTGACGCCACATGTCATTTACGTAATTATAAATAGAAGTGATCAACATGATTACGTATTGCACCGTGTTTTACCTTGTATCATGGACATCGCGTTTAAATGTAATTAATAGATGGATCTTTATGCAAAATAAGCATTTTCTACGCCTGTTGCAAGACACAGGAGCAACTTAGAAATTTCTTTCCTTTTTTAACGATCTTAATAGCCTCAAAATAATATATCAATGCGCATCGATATTCTTTTAATCATTCTAGTATTTCAAATTACTTACCTCTTATCATAGTTCCATAAAATCCGCAGTCTAGTAAATGATTCAGAAAGTATACGCGTTCTTCCTTTCTATATTTTTATTACACGAATACTTTACGCTACTTTACATTCATCTACAATTACATTTATGTAAACCATGATTATATAGAATTTTTTTCTTAAATTCACCGTTAATTACAATACGCTTTTCGGCATACTAATCCAACAACTTTTAAACAGTACATACGGGTCAGGAAATTAAATTAAATAGTATAATTTTTACTTACATTTTTGAAATACTTCTTGTTTTAGCCTCGCTTCAATTTATTCTGTGTTCATTTATGTTACATTCTATTTTTATTTTCTCACAATGCTTGATTTTCAATCGCGTTCCAATAGACGATTCAAGGTGAATCAAAACTACCGAATCTTGTCAACGACGTGTCTTATCGTGTTGTGAAACTTTAAAGTGTAAGTAAGTGTAAAGTATCGGATTGAAGAGCGGTCTTTGATGTACGATGTACAGGGTGTATAAAAAGTACTGATCATCTATCCTAGGGGTGAATCTACACCTCTCGATCGGTGGATATTTGTAAAAGAAACTTGCCGAAAAATTGTTTATGTCAAAGAAAATTGTTGTTAAAGTTTGTATTTTCATCAACACCTTCTACACATCGAGAAGAGAAAAAAGAACCATATGCCGTAAACAAATACTTATTAAGATATAAGTTGTTGAAGTTCTGGCAACATTTGATTGAGTAGAGGTAAATCGCACAAAACATATTAAATTTAATCTTGTTATTTTTATAATACTACACGCATCAGTCACTTTTGGTTATTATTAAATTTCGTTTGTTTCGCGGGCGCACACGATTATATTCTCTTTCATAGGACACGGTAAGGTGGACAGTAATACATATATGTAGTAGGTTTTCGTCTATACGTGCGTGTAACTCCACACAATCAAATTTTGCAGAAACTTCAACAGCTTGTATCTTAATAAGTATTTGTTTACGGCATATGGTTCCTTCTAAACTTTTTCTCTTCTCGATGAGTAGAAGGTGTTGATGAAAATACAAACTTTTAACAACAATTTTCTTTAGCATAAACAATTTTGCGGCAAGTTCCTTTTACAAATGTCCACCGTTTCAGAGGTGTAGATTCACCCCTAGGACGGATGACTATTACTTTTCATACACCTTGTACTTACAAAAATCTATTTTTGTACGTATAATTTAAAGGCTCCTTTAATAGAGTTTCCTATTAGAGATTTCTCGCGGATGTTTCCACGGAGATTTTCGCGGATCTCTACGAAACACATTTTTTAAATTTCCGTTACAGGCCCAAATAAATTCTTCGTAATTCAGACGAAACGTAATTTTTCCAAAATGTTCATTATACATCTAGTAAACTAATTCATTTAGTTCGATAAAAAAGCTGATGTCCATTTGAACGTTCGAACGTTGATGAACGTTTGGTCCATTTATAAAACAATTATTCTGATTTAAAGTGTGTGCCATCGGTTATGAGAGTGACTGTACGTACGTGTATATTTGCATGAAACACATTCAGATAGTATTGTAAAAAGTGACTTGCTGATCCTAGAGTATGCTTTTTGGATATAAAAATAGGTATATAACCTTGAAATTATCTGAAGCTTTTTACTATTGTTTTATTATTCCGTAAAATGTCCATAATCCACAGAAGTACCGTGTGTGTAATTTAATTTGGCTCAGTGTTTATTACGCGCGTCATGTCTTGCAATGCATCCATTAGCAGGCATTACTCTTTGTTCATATTCCCTCCTATAATTCGCACGTGACGGTATTTTTAGAACACGTGCGATATTTCTGGTAAGTGCATTTCGCGAAGGAAGGGCGGTGGATGTATGTAAACCTTCAAATCGAACGTTTTGATTGTATATTCCTCGAACAATCGTATGTATTTGCTTTTCTCTCGTGCAGAATGAAAAGATTTTCATTAAGAACCATCCGTGCTGCTGTGAAATGAAGTGAATCTCTGAGAATCGTTTGTGCAAGTTGACTGCACAGAATTGCAAAAACTCTTCGACATTAACTAAGGGACATACTCACAAAATAATTGAAGACTGGAATTAAAAAATGCTGTAAGTGTCAAAATGAGAATTCCAAAGAAAATTCATGTAATACTTGTACGATCGTCTTGTACCACCATTCTTGTAACGAACTCAAAACTGTTAACCAATCATCAAGGAACTTTCAGCCTTATTTATTCAAAAAACAATGTTTAAAAAAATGGCACTTACAATCTCGTTAATTCCAGTCTTTAATTACCGAGTTCTATAGTAACGTATAGACGTGTGTCAAATGTGTAGTGAATTAATCTTGAGGTTTTGATGAGTTATCTGTTCAGATACAAAACACGTGTAGGAACATTGCGTTGTCGTTGCTGCCTACGGAAGATTATACACTTCTAGTTAACAGCCAGGGTTCAACGTCGAAGAATTCTTTGAATATGTTTTATATAAATAGCTGTTGTCAACTCTATCGCGAATAAGCAACTGTGACATTACAATTCGATGCGTTCGAACAAATTCGTTATTTGATGCGTCGGCGCTGACTTCTGGAAAGAAGATCGCCTACCAAGCATGCTTCCCAATACATACCTTACAGTGCAGCGACAGACCGCATGGGACGAGGTTGTTCCATTTCGACGAAATCAGGAAGTGTTATCCATTAGAATACGATTAACATATATTAAACAATGTGCTCGGACGACTCGCGAGACCTTGTTACTTAAACTCTTGGAAATCGTCATCTCTTATACAGAGATTTGAAATTCGTTAAATAAATATTGAATAAATGAAAGAACACGCGATAGTTTTATACAGTCACAGTTCAAAATTAAATTTTACATTTGAATTTTAACACTTACTTGTGTTAGGTTGGAACGAAAGTTTGTGGCGTTTTAAAATTAAAATTCGAATATAAAATTGGGATATTTAATCAATATATTTTCCATTCTGTTCTATTACTTTTTACCATTTTTGTGGTAACTTATCATGTTATTGAATAAACCTATGCGTAAATATTTTAATCATATCTTTGAATTTCAATCGAAAAACGCAACGAACTTGCGCTCCAACTCAATATTAATTATGTTGTTCGTTTGTTTGATTTGGACAACGAGTAATTACCATGCATGTAAATAATCATCCCGTTACAAATTTAAAAAATTATTAATAGATACAAAGATTATAAACTCGTGCGATGAGAGATCTCGTTTGAAATAGAAAACTGTTTTAATTATTAAATACATTGACTATCTTCATTCTTTTTTTGACATTATAAAAACAGGTGCGATAAGTGTTTGTTCGAAGTATTGTTCCCCGCGAATATGGTGAAGAAGATTTGTTACGTAAAGTGCAGTGAATCGTGCAATGTTTTAATGCAAGTGTAACGAGGGTTGTGTTATTTAATTACTTCAAATGCAGATCTACAAGACTAAGCATGGATGATGATATTTGTAAGTAAATTTACCAATTGCATTGCGTGATTGCTTATTTTATAGTTTTAGAAGCAATCGGATAATATGTCTTATGTCTACAATTGATGTGATTAGCGGACGAATCGGAGGCAAACGCTCTGTGGGAGGTCTTAATACAAAGACGTAAACGCTTTTCTAAGAATTGCAGTAATTTTCTGACGTCACGGTTCGATAGGGCCATCAAACAGTCGATTTATGTTAGAAGATAACTGAAATATTGACAGTTTAATATAATAAACTCTTTTATTCGATGTTTGAAAATCATTGTATGTTCAAATTTATTTTTATGAATGAAGATGATAAATAAAAAAATAAGTATTCATATATTAAACCAAAATTTCTATTATCTTTTAAATAGCAAAGTTAATTGAAGTTTATTTAACTAACAATGGAACAGTGAGCAGCAAAGATTTAATCCCTAATATGTCTCCAAATCAGAAACATTTTAAAGTTAAACTACATAAAACTATAATTGATTTACTAATAAGAATTAGTAGAATTTGTTAGACTACGTTGTTATAAATTGAAGGAACAAAGTTAATTGTAGAGTAACTGACCGACAAAATATCAACGCGGTAATATAATATAATAATTTCTATTAAGTATTGAGCCATCTCTTAAAATTTAAATACGAATAATACAAATTATCGAAACATTTTTTTTGTTTTTTTTTTATTTAATTCTTCGTTTTTTATTATTAAAGAGCTTACTAATAGTAGATATATTCAAGGTTCATAACAGTACGAAACTATAACAGAATTCACCTTTTGTACTTATATAATGGAGAGATAAGTAAATTAAATCTCGATACATTTTTTTCGTGTCTTTGTACGGTGTACTAACGATATGGTTCTGCAAAAGGAATAATCTTGTTATGATGATTTGTACGCACGCAGGAGTTGTGCGCATTGTGGGGACGCATGACCCACCACCGTCCGTCTACGTCTACCTGTTCCATTCTAGAGACCACTTCTTTCGATTTCTGAGATCCTGTTTACCTGCGATACATTGGGCCTTACGGTTCGCCAGGAACGGGCCCGGGGGCCTACTCCACTGTTCGTAGTCCCTGATTATTGTCCCTTTCTTTGGGACCCAAAACTGTAACTCCGAAATATTCCAAGAAATCATATGCTTATCAATTTTAATAACCAATTTGTCAGTCATCGCAAATTATCTACTAATTAGTGTAAAAGTTACATAACATAATACATTGCGTTCGGCAATTATTTACTTGCAATTACAATCTAATCTAGTATTTCGATATTGTATTCAAAGTTACCCAGCAATTTATCACCACAAGTTAATAACAAGTCATCATAAATTATCTACTAAATAGTGTAAACATTACATAATATAACACATTGTAATCAACATATTGTATTCAAAGCCATAGGAACGATTTTAAGCAATTAAAATAATAATAAATAATTATTAGTGGTTTTATGCATATCAGTAGTAATACAACCAAGCTAAACGAACATATGTATTAGTCGTTAAATAGAAATACAATTATCAATTGTATAATCAAATATATGTATGTAAATTAACTAAAGCTACTAAACAATTAAAAGTGAGATCAATATTACACGTTTCGTTTTGAAGTTACCAAAGTCGGTTTTACGCGAAAATTTTAACTAAATTAATTTATTCGTGTGCACGCAACGTATTGAACATCGCGCCTTTTAACGAACGTATTTTTGTAATAAGAGAATAAGAGAATATGTTATCGGCGCCAAGGTTCGATCACTTAAAAACAAAACTTTCACTTGTATTTTTGTAATTTTTGCGAAAAATTCAACAGGAGCCACTGAGGTGCTCAGTATACTTTTCGATAGCACTAAATTTAAATGATAGAAATGTACTACATAATTTCTAATATTTTATTAGTCACAATCTACATAGAACAATTAGTAGGTAAATTGTCTTGAATTATTCAACCTTTTTCTATCAGTTATGTACGTATTGTACAGGAAGACAATTTTTAAATTCCAGTAATCAATTTATTAGCGATGATAACATAGTTTTTTAACATGAATTTGACATTGCTTACCCTACGAGTTACAAATCGAGAATAATATGGTTGTAACCATTCAATGATATTAAATTCGCAAGATGTTACATAGAAACAGATTTAAAAGCTAAACTTTTTATATCCCGGAAGACGAAGAATTGTATAGAAATTGTTTTAACAAGTTACAACGAAAATAAGATTACGGAGTAATAAAACGATGACCGTAGTTCCTGTAAAAGTCGATTTATACTAACCGCACAATGCGCAACGCTTTAATAACAATTCTTTTATTTAGTTTCCGATACGTGTCTGTGCTGATACAATGGAATAGTATAAACACCTCTATTCAAATTCATTGCAGACTGTTTTTGTGTGATTAACCGTTCCGTACCTGTGCGGACCAATAAATCGACCTTAGACCGTGGTTTTCGAAACTGAACCCCACGTTTCGACCCAACAAAATGTCAACAATCCTCGCCTTGTCTTCTAAGTACGTGGTATTCGACAAAGTCTCAGAACAAGGGAAAGGGACGGCCCACGATAAAGAGCGAAAAGGATCGCGGTAGGTTGAAAGACCGAGCGAGATGGAATCAAGTGTGCATCGGTAGAGGTCGGCGAGGGTGGGGGAAGTTGGGCCTTACTTGTCCGAGTGTCCGAGGTTGCCAGTTCGCTCGAGACTCGGCCGGTGTGTGGTGGCTTCGTGCGTTCTGTTGACGTTCGTACAAGAGCGAGAACGTTTGTCGGTGTTCCTTTACACATTTGTTTCGGTCGGTGGTTCTATCGTGTTCCAGTGATCATCGATCTCTTTCCTTTGTCTGTTCTTCTCTGGTTGGTTCGCTCGAGGAAGGAAGGAAGGATAGGATCGTGGTTTCACATCGTCCGTGTTTCAATCACGGCAAAGATTGTGAAGTCTCGGGGAAAAAACGCCATCCTCGGTGGAAACGGTGGATAAGCAGAGAGCGAAAGACAGAGCGCAAGGAGTTGAAGAGAGAGTGAGAGCGAGAGAGAGAGAGAGAGAAAGTTAAAAGTCCATGTGTGCAAGTGACAAGGTGTTCGCGCGCATACGGGTGCAGTGGTCTTCTTGACAGTGTCGAATCAACAAGTGTCGCGCACGGAGCGTCGATGTCGCGCGGTGTGTGTGCGCGCGCGCATTTCTAACCTCATCCTCGAGATCGGTTCGGCTCAGCTCGGTGGATCTGAACGCGGCAAGCCTTTCGTCGTGCCCCAGTACTCGCGTTTCGTTCGTGCAGGCTCTTAGACAGTGACGAACGTGATCGGTGTGATATCATAATTTTGTTGTTTCACACGCTCTTGGATACATCGTTACTATCGTTACGTCGTCGTCGTCGCCGTCGATCCGGTGGCTGCGTCTCCGCCAACGTCTCAAGATGGAAGTCGTTTATATAGGTACGTCATCGAGCGCGCGAGTCCGACCCGACCTGTGTATCACGGGCCCGGAATCCCTGCGATCGTTGTGTTACTTTTACTTAGGTAATCGGCCGCGTCACGTGAGTTGACACCACGGTTTACTTTGCGGTTACGTCTTATCTACTCGGCGACTTGACAGGTTCGCTTTTACATAGCAGGAATTGTTCGCCGACGGGGGTTTTATTTGCCCTTCGAAAAGCCGGCAGCTATTCTCGATCGGCTTGTTTACTGTATAATAGCGATACACAGTGTGCAAAACGCCCAAAAGCTGGCCATGCAACAATATTAACGTCCCACAAGTGACATTAACGTATCGGTGACCGGTTTTATATTTTTCATTTCATACTTGTTGGAAATTTATATGGCAATTGATTCGATACATTTTTTCATTCAAGCGCATATTGTAATAAAAATTGTATGGAAAGACTTTCTAAAAGTACCGTGTACTAAGGTTTTTCGCTGATCACGAGTTGAATGCTTGATTAATATTTTAATTAACCGTTTGTGAAGAAAAAATGACATTTTTATTGAAAAACCTATTGTATACATCTATATAAGAATATAAGCGTTTTTCTATCTATGAACATTTGCTTGAACATCAAATTGAAACATTGATGTTTCAAACAATAAATGTTCATTTATAATAGAAGTTTATATTCTTATAATAGTAAAGTGTACAAAACAAATATAAGAATATTAACGCAAATGATAAATATTTCTTAATTCGTTTATTTGTACTATGTTTCATCTTGAGAATCGGAATCAATACATCGATTTTCTATCAATACGTTAATAGTGTCACTTCAGATGGTATCCGTGTCTTATTTTTAGATATTTTAGGAAGAGTGTCACTCTGAGAAATACACTGTGAACTATGTCCTCATTTGTTTTATCCGTAAGTCCTTTCGACTGTATTCTGTTCTGTATTTTTTAAATAATTTGTGTCCATGCATCAAAATCTTGTGTTCTGATAGTGGCATGTAGAACCAACGATATAAGTTAATAAATAATTTTGCCGTATCGATACAATAGATTTGAACACTTTCGGCGTTTCGAGCGACTGAACGTTGAGAAATAAAGGTTCATTTGAAACTCGTAATCAGCGACTGTAAAAATCTCCATATAGGATGCACTGAATAATACATAGCGTCTAAATTGCATAAGTTTCCTTATTTGTTAGGTTGAACATGCCTTTTCGATAGTAACATAGAGTCAATTTAAAAATATTCTTATATCGACTCCAATTTTTCAATCTTCATTAACAAAATTAATTCAATAAATTATTATTATTATATTATGTTAAATATATAAAAATTAGACTCCAGGAGTAGTATTGTTTATACAATATGCAATATATGAGTTAGATCAGACCGCAAGCACACGATCGTATTGGTATTCGTACATTGAATTTCTTCGTATTGTCTTACACTGAAAATTTAAAACATGTTTTTCTTTTTTTGGCGCAAACATGCGCAAGATTTTCTTTTAGAGCATTGTAGACATATTTATAAATATTTTCCATGCAAAGCAAGCATGTTGTTCGGTATAGTTCCTTTCTTTATTTAAGATGAAAAAATGGGACAACATAATTTTTCTTTATGCAACCGTATATTTTAAACTCTATACATACTCGTCCATGATCACGAAAGTATTTCCATCATTATAATTTCATCGTTGAGTCATCAAGGAACAATTTTCGAATAAAATTATGCTCCAAAGTGTACAGATTTAACACAATATGTACGAGGAAATAAGCGTAACAGCTCACAGTATTTAAATGAAGGAAAACTGAGTTAAAGATATAATTTAGCATGTTAAAATTAATTTTTATAGTTTCTCGTAGTTTGAACTATTATTTGATGACATCACCATTCAGGTGAACAAAATTTTTTACCTAATTCTGTCCAATACAATACAATACGGTTATACTGTCTGCACAGACACGGAACGGTTTCGTTCAGTATAATATGTACTGTAATAAAACTTTTATTACAGTATTTATTAGTTCTTTTCTATTGTTTTGTTTTTGTTTTCCGATATAAACACCTATTATTCAAATGTTTGTCTGTTCCGTGCTGAACCGTTCCGAGTCCGTGCGGATAGTATACATAAGTTGGCTTTTAGGGGCGCTTTCTATATAACGGTAGTGTAAACAAATGATTTTTAAGAATTTTTTTCAGAACTATTGAACATATGTGACCTTTTGGGGATGTACACAGATAGTCTTGAGGTACAAGAGGTTTTTCAGGTCAATCCTTATTATTTATTGGATAATACCTACGATTTGATTTCGTATTTATTTATAATGTTGTTAGTTTCCTTTAAACTGAAATAAAATTCTATTTTGTTGTAGACGATATACAAGCCTATTTAGAAAATAGGCATACAATAAACATAAACTTCTAACCACTATAGCCACAAAATAAATAGTGGTGCTAGGAGTTAATAGGGCTGAGTTTTAGTAAAAATGTAATACATAATCCCAGTTGCAGTAAACCGATGGAATTTTGAAATGTGGCATTCAGTGTATGCCGAGTCCACGTGATTTAGAGTATTTTGCATCACGTTGGTATTGTTACGTTATTATAGTGTACATGAATGCGAATAAAAATCGGTATTTTACACTACTATTAACTACCTGTAGATTTTCGTAGTCTCGCTGTTATGTCAGTAGGGTACCGGGGTTATCTGGCTTTTCTAAAGTATGTCTTATCTAATCTGCGGAATATTTATTTACTATATACGCAAAAGATATACATACATGCATCACAAAATTTGTGCGGTACACATGCACGTCTATTGAATAATTGGGCTGTGTAAGTGGTGTCATTTAGATTAGAATGCATGCTTTCGTGCGAAGGGTTCAACGAACGTATCATTTAACACGATAATTCAATGACACGTTACGCGAAAATTGACGCAAACGCGAAAAGATTAACACTATTTTACCACAACTTTTAATACTGAGTGATATCGAAGTATGTACATATATATGTATAGTGATAAGAACTATTCGCTATTATTTACTTAGAATGTTTGTTGGCAGGGTGGATGGTGCCATCAACTCAAAACCTGCTAACTAATATAAATTCTTACTTGTAAACATTACAGTATTATAATTGCATACAGTTTTCCATTGTTTAGCATACTTTGAATAGCGAAAAATTGGCGGGAAAACTCGACCGCGCGAAAATCAATTTATATTCGACAGTTTTGGTTGTAAGATGTGTTGAAAATTATAGATAATTTTTCATAAAACTGTCGATTATTCCGAAAAAATAAAGAAATCGTATATAACATCCATATTGTATTGTTACATATTAATATACTGATTATGCATTAATTGCAATTATATTGAAGCACAATTAATATAGCTTAATTTAACAAAGTATTAACAAGTATTTTTGCAATTATAGTAGCGACAAACAAATATTGCAAGATGAAAAAAGAATTTGTAAAATGTTGGGAATATTCCTTTTTATTACAATGCGATTTAAATGTAAAACTGGATCATTCGACCGTAAAATTAAATAAATTTTTTAATAGTATTGGCATCCACACTAGTTTTACATAAAGATAATATTTAGCGGTCACTGTGTATATTGTTCGGTATCAGTATGTATGTCATGTATTGCCAGGCGCCTTATGATAAGATTTATAGACTTAAAAACAAACTTTTTATATTGTTTTAATGTACTCGTATCTTCATATATGGATTGTTTCTCGAAAGAAGATATCTGAAGTCGTAATAGCTATCCACTCCCTTCTTACATCGCAAGTCAATAGTAATAGAAGTGGCGTGAAGACTTACTATGGCTTCAGCTATCTTCTTTAAAAAAATAGGTACATAATACTAATTAGGATACTAATTTGCTGATTGAAGATTAGGTTGCACTTGCAGAGGTATTAGTATTTACTTTAAAATTGCAAAATCAAGAAACGTTTAAAAATTGTGCACTTGCATGAACTATATCTCATCATGAGATATACACTCGGTAAAATAAGTCTCCGTACACCCGTTAAAACAGAATAACTTTTCTATAATTATACCAAATGACCTGATTTTTCGTGAAAAGCAACTTTTTATATTTTCTCCGCAATTACGATTAACACTAGATTATTAAGAATGCATCCATGAAAATTTCTTCAACAAATTTATTTCTTTATTGGTTACTTACATTAAAAAAATTGCTAAAAATTTGGATATACACATTTTTGTTATTTTTATAGAGTAATGTGTCCTGTAGTAAGCTAATTGGTCTAACTCCTCAAAAAAATTGTTTGCTCGCCACTTTCAAGAAAGGTATTATTCTAATAAAGAGTGTACGAATACATATGTGAGTCTTATCGAATACTCGTCTTCCGAATAAGTAACAATCCAATCATTGTTATAATAATTAACGCTGGCAATGCTACCTCTTTGTGTCGGACGTCGCGCGAACCTGAGCGCACCGAGCGCGAATAATTGTATCATAGCTGGCAACTTTCATTTTTTATAAGTTGTAGCATGTTTTACTTACATCTAAAATGAACATGAATATTTTCAAAAGAAGGTAAAACTTATCAGCGAGAAAGTTTGTCCGTTTGTCCAGCCACCAGCAATCGACAAGAATCATTGATGCACTGTATATTGTAGAAGCGATGACTCATTGGACGTTTGTCAAAATAATGGTCCCTTTGTTCCTGTGAATTCAATGAATTTACTTTGTCAGTGTGCAGTGGACACGGTTTGTACCTTTTAATACAGGGCATTCATTTACAACTTGAAAGAGTGTTCCACTCTGTCGGGTCTAGAAAACCGAACTTTTTCCAATATAGGTTTGGAAATATGCTTCTAGATTTTGTTAAAAGTTGAGCTGTTAGCAAAATTTCAACTATGCACTCCAAAGCCGTTTTTCATAGGTTTCACATTTTTATTTTATAATTATAATTAGTGTGTGTGTGCTCCCATTAGAAATTATTAAATAAATTTCTTCATTCAAGTACTTCATTTAAGTAAATTCAGTCCTACAATTTTTATAAAACTAAATAAAACATACGTTGATAAGTACTTTTGAAAAATGGTAGTATTATTCGTCCTTAAATGATGCATGAACATTGATCATGTTCATAATAACTTTGAATGTTAGATGTTCTTCCTTTAACTTCAAAATCGCATGTATTTCGCATTCATTTAGTTTCCTTCTACGGCCCATTTTTAACAACTATGCTTTTTATATCAACTAGATTTATTGATAAAAGTAAGCAGCATTGTAATCAACAAGTCCTGTCAATGAATTTCAAGATTCTTGATTGTATTACGGTATAATTTCGTGGTCATTCACATTCTTCATTTTGAAGATTGTTATCTTCATTTTGTAGTTTCTTTTACCATCAACGAATAATACGTTGAAAGAATTTAAAAATTTCTTAAAATACATATATTTACTTAGGAAAAAGTTTCGTGATCTACATATTTATCATTCTACCATAATTTACATACAAAAATAATTTTTTTCTGCTTTTCGGTGGAAGCACTCCTTACCGCGACTTTTGAAGGTTTTCCGAAAATCTCAGGAAAAAGTGTTTCCAAAAAAAGTTGAGCAGTATTTAAATATTTACAAATTTTCTATATATAAAATTTCGAAAAAAGAATTTTTCGACAAAAAGAAAAATAATTATGATTTTTTAATATTAAAATGCTTTTTTGATTTTATAAAATCGTAGCTAACGTTCTAAGCAACGCTAAAATAGTTTTTTCCGATTTTTCGGGTTAAATACCCCAAGTGCGGTGTGTAGTTTTTAATCAGCACCGTACATTCTCTATTAGAGACAGGGTCTATTGTAGGGCATCGTGTCTACTCTTTCAAGTAATTTCGTGGAAGCTGTTTCGTTTCTCGAAGATGGTTTAGTTGCCATTGGTCTACGTAAAATAGTAGGGCAGTCCGATTAACGGCAAGCATTCCCATCAACTCGTTTGACCCGCGAACTTCGGTTGATGTGTTTAGGGGCCAACGACACGCGTTCCAATGACGATGAGGAGACGTAACCCGCATTGTCATCTCGTTTAGACGATTGTTTGGCGGCCGTACACCGGCAGTGATCCGAGACTCTACTGCTTGTGTTGTTCGCAGAGCGTTTACGCTGCTTGCTCCACATGCGTTCAACGCTGCAACGATGAATGAAAACGCGACACTGGTCGAAAAAGCATCTTCTAAAAAGCTTTTGTGCGAACGGTTCTGCACGATCTTTTAGGCGCAAAGTGCACCGTATCCGGAAAACGAGGGAAACGCTCTGGCCCAAATAAGAAAGTCTGCTTGCTTAACAATCTCCAACGCTTTGATACATTCTTTGCTGGGAGTATTTCTATTACTCTCTGCTACAGGGCGAGTTGTGCCAAAGCAAGTACGCGCAAGGAGAAGGTGAATGTGTGTAGAATAGAATTGTATGTACACATACACGGAACCTAATCTCGATCAAGAATCATCACGAAAAGATAGTCACCAATTCAGTTCAATGTTGCCATCTGAGAAAATTGTTTTAGATAAGTTTTGTCGACAATTTTTCGGATTACATAGCAGACTGCGAAAACCACGCATACACGTCCTTGTAGGCTATGAAACGAGTCCAAAAATGTACTTCCTTGAATGGGGTAATTCCTGAGGTCATTTGAAGTAACTTTTCCCTTTGCGAAAATGTTCTGCGCGGCTTTGTTAAGGACTTGTTACCGAAAAATATGGACCAACCAAAGTGCAGCTGCAGCTGAGCCTACCGTTGACATTGGTTGAGATTGGTTCTTGTTTTTCGTTAGTATTTCGAAAACAAAAAGAGAAAACGAAAAAGTTGCCTCAGAAATTACCTCTTGGAAGGAAGTACAACTTTGGCACACCCTGTATACATACACCGATCTGATATGTATGTATACATATGAAGCTTTCGATGTAAAGAGTAAACCTATTCGGCCAAACATCTTGAAAATGATTATATCTAAACACAAAGTTGCAACATCATTTAAAATAAAAATTTTGGATGATTAAATATTAAAAGAAATCTGAACATTTAAAAAATGTACTGTACATTTTATTTTTCCCGTACATATTTTACGGTAGCAATGTTTCTTAATATGCATGCCTATGAAGGATTATAATGAAAATGAATTGAGATTGTGACTAATGATTTGCGATGACTCGGGTTGGTGCCCTTAACAGGATGAAATTCATTGTGTTTGTAATGCGTCGCAAGTAGTATGTGGACGGGGGCCAAGGATGATCTAATTATACCAGATTTTACCAATGACCGTGAAGATTAGTACATTGAACCTTTGTAGACTGTTAGACATCAATGTTTGTAAGAATATTTCGGAACAGATGTCGAACGTCACACTTCTTTTAGAGTATAATATATTGTGTGAATGGAAGTATCAACGTGCGAGATTATTTCATAATGATTTCGTAAGGAGTGTATTCGCAGTGGTATCAGACGAAGCTTCCGGATATCCTTTTAGAACTACTGCCTGATCTTTTTTTATTAACCCTTAAGTGGTACGGTGCTTGCTCAGATTATGAAGTATCATACTAGGACTAAAGAATTCAACTCCATTTCACTTCACTTTAGACTAAATAATTCAAATGTTCTGCAAAAGTAACAGAAACGTGATATTTGTAATGATTAGACTGTGATCTTTATGCAAAATAAAAATTATCTGCATAGATTGCAAGAAATAGAAACCAAATTGAATGTTATTTCTTTCTTTAATGATTTTAAAAGAGGAGCACTCATATATTGACATCTCCAATTTTTTAAATTTTTTAACAATTCTGAATTTCATCTACTCAATTTTGCTATAAATGCATAAAGATCCGTAGTAATGATCATATAATACAGCAGTGAAAGTTAGGGTATAGAGAAATTTTGCCTGAGGCACCACTAAAAATTGCTGTACCATTATCAAAAATATTGTTTACATTATTAATTTTGTTTATATTGAATAAATGATTTAACATTTAAGTATCAATTTCATATCCATAAAATTAAAAAAATCATATAGAATGGAATTATTCTAGGTCGGAAGCTTTAAATAGCTTCGATTGCAAAGGGTTAAGGGTTAAAACGACAACAAGTAGTTTTTTGTTAATCATTATTACGTGCATTTGCAATCAGTCATCTGAATTCTTCGAGTTAGAACATGTTTATACTTGCAACTGAGCTTGTTTATGTTACAACCTAATCGGATTTATAAGCTATGTGGACAACAAAGGGTATAATGATAATAAAACTGTCGTATTATGGTCTCCGTAACATTTTAACACTCGTTTCATTATTCTGTATCCGGATACCTACTGGGTTGTGTAATAAGTCCATTTGCGTTTGACATACCAAGTTTTCTTAAATGCAATGTAACGGATTTATGTGATATATTGGCAATTTCCACGGTCGTACAAGGTCTGTCCGGAAAGTAATGCGACCACATTTTTTCTTCAAATCTATTGAACATATGAGTACAAACCTTTAAAATTCTTCAAAGTAGGACCCTTGGGCGTCGACACATTTTTTCCAGCGCGATTTCCATGCTTCGTATTGCTCCCTGGAAGGCGTTATCTGGAGCCTCTCGTAGTACCTTCGTCACAGCCTCGTCAAGCACTTCCTACCAAAACTTTTCCGTAGATTACGGGGAAAACAGTAAACGGTACTTCTTAGTTGGATCACAACACTTCCTCAACCCCCGTGCAGTCCTGACTTGTCTCCCGCCGACTTCTTCTTGTTTCCAAAAATTAAAAATTTGCTAAAAGGATGCCATTTTGAAAGCGTGGAACGCGTCAAAGAGGCTGTGACGAAGGTACTACGAGAGCTTCCAAAAAACGCCTTGTAGGGAGCATACGAAGCATGGAAATCGCGCTGGAAAAAATGTGTCGACGCCCAAGGATCCCACTTTGAAGAAATTTGAAGGTTTCTACCCATATGTCTAATAGATTTTTTTTTAAATGTGGTCGCATTACTTTCCGGACAGACCCTGTATATCTTGAATTCCGAAAGATTAAATTCACAATTAAATCCACATTAATCATTGATTACCTGCCATCAGTTTTCGATAGTCTAACGTTAATATCGACATCTTTAAACATTTTGATTCACTTTTCAATGCTCCGTTTGTTGATTGCAGTGTCACCGTAAATGTCACAGTTTTGTTTTCATAATTTCCACCTTTTTTCATTCGGAAGATACAAAAGAATTAAGTGACAAAATTTAATGAATATTCTGTTCATTACCATAAAGCGACTAAAGCACATCTAAACCGTAACAAATTTAATACATTTAATACATAGATATCACTTCTCGAGATGCACCGTCGACGCAAAAGGTTTATTTCTTTACATTCTTGCTGACAAATAGCACAATTGTTGCTACTAGAAAAATTATAATATAATAGATTTCTACTTTCGTGGATAATTATGTATGTTTAAATTTGAGATATAAAAATATGAAACTAAAAGTCTAACGATTACGATGTTATTAAACACCGTTTAAAATTGCGAGTATCAACACAGGGGTTAAATACTGTCCGAAGAAATCTCCTTGTAAATGAATTTTTCTTTTAGAATAGTTAAAAATTCATTCTCGAAATGTTGTTGGGGGTTATCTAAGCAAGAATACTGCAGCCGACCCAGACCTAGAAAACAGTGTCTGTTTATAATCCCGCAGGGTGGTTCACTATCTCACTATACACATAATGTATCCCAGACCTTACTACACATACACGTGAAATATTCTGATTGAGAAATACTATTACATATCATCTATTGGGTCGGCAAGAAAGTAATTTCGGTATTTTAAGGTGAAATAAAACCGAATTTCTTTACTCAAGCGCTGAACTTTAATCAATGAAATATTGTCTTATTTGTTCTTTTTGGCAAAAGATCATCGAACAAAAGGAGAAATCTCTTATTCATTAAAGTTCATTGCTTGAATAAAAAAAACGAGGATCTCTTTCACCTTAAAATACCGAAATTACTTTCTTGCCAACCCAATACATCGAAGATCGTATCGATCTTCATATGTCCTAAATCTAATATTTAGTTCACGAGATACAATATTATCGAAATAATTTCCCATATGCACTTACCATATTCAACTTGGGGAACGTCAATTCGAGCACCTACTAACCTCCAGGTACATAGTTGAAAATATGTTTAATTTACACAGACCTACAAAATGTATTTTTTAAATTCTCAATATAGGCATACATAAAAAAGTTGTAAAATGCAATTTTTAGTATATTTTCTACAATCCCAATCAATTGCAATTTTTGGAAAAATTTCTTTTCACATCCTGTAGTAAACTAATTGTTCTAGCTTCCCAAAAAAGTTCAAATTGTATAGTACAATATTAAAAAAGTTATTGTCATTTTTTAGAGCGTCCGTATATTAATTCGAGTAACTGTATGTATTAAAAATAATTTCGATAATATCTCTATTAGATTTATTAGATTTAGGACGTATGAAGGTCAATGCATTTGCACGTGGGATTTGATACTCTGTCGATTTATAATAAAAAAAGTAGGTCATTTGTAGGGGTGTGCGAGAACCCGAAATATCGGGTCGGGACGGGAACACGAAATTTTTTCGGGATCGGGACGAGTACTCGAAAATTTCAAAATTCTCTTTATATTCGTTTTAATGAATACATTCATAGTTTCGGATTTTTTTATTCTAGAAAGAATGTTGTCCTTCACGAATTCTTTTCAAGAGTGTCTTATGTCATATTCTCGAAATTTTCGGGAACCCGATTTCTTCGGGAATCTCGAAATTTTCGGGAACCCGACCCGACCCGACCTCTTTTCGACTCGTCCCGACCATCGGGTTCCCGATATTTCGGGTTCTCGCACATTCTAGTCATTTGAGTAAAGGTATTAGTTGCGCCTCTGAGTAACCACTCAAGTGCAAAGGGTTAATTAACAAGTTTTATTAAGAGAAAATGATATTTGCTTAAAGTTAATTGTTACGAATCGGACATTTCATGTGCAATGATCTAATAGCTACCCCCTAGTGCACTCGCTTACACGATGCGCAAGTATCCGTCCTCATTTTTGAATCGCTTCGGGGACAGATAACAAGGATACGACGCGACGCGGCACCAAAATTGGAGTAGATACCAAAATAGGAGTAGTGTCTTACGATCGTAAAGTTTCCGACAGAAACGGTGGGCCACTAATAATAACTGGATGAGAGAAACCGATGCGTTGGATATTTATAGACTAATTTTCTTCTCGGGCGAGGGTTAAGAGCCGCTCGATCGCGCGATACGGGTCAAGATTTACAACGAAATCGAGGTAATTTATCGGGAAACGACAACGACGCACGTTCACCCGCTGGCTCTTTATCGCGTCTTTCGGAACTGCCGCTTCTCATTTGCTCTCGGCATCTGCATCTTTTTAACGAAGAGGCGGCGCGCTGCGCCGCGCCGCACAGTGTTCCGAAAGTTTATCTACTTAAATGTCCACGGATTTCGAAAATGAAGAAATTCACATTTTGTATACAGAACAGAATTTTTATCTAACTGGTACATATCTCTAAAACTTTGATTGTTTTCAAACGTGTTTGCCTAATCTGAAAAATCTGAGGAAAATACAAACTAATAACACTGTCCAACACCAAATTTGTTCCCCAATTACTGTTGGGTCTTTTGTATGGAGTTGTTTGCGCTGATTCCGATTCTGTTTTTAATTTTTTTCCTATACGCACAGTTTTTGAGAAACATGACTTTGAAAAAAAAAAACGACAATATTTGTTTAAAGTTGAAAAATATGTTTTTTTTCAAAGCCATGTTCCTCAAAAACTGTGCGTATAGGAAAAAAATTAAAAACAGATTCGGAATCAGCGCAAAAAACTCTATAAGAAGGACCCAACAGTAAGTAGGGAACATAAAAAAAGTTGAAATTTGTTGGACAGTGTAAAATTCACAGACGTGTGTGCCATTAGATAGAATGTTCATGCATTTTTCCGTTATTTTTTATTAAGCAGCAGAGAAGAAATAAAACATATTCTCCCGTCCATAAACCACATTTCGGACACTTCCAGCTTGATTTTATTGTTTTATTTTGATTAGATGTAGCTATTACATAATATTTTAATATTGTAATGCAAAATTAAATTTATGTATACATATACTATTTGAATAAATGTTGCTCTACAATCTAAATCGGAAAACAATTACCCCACTTAACACTAAACCTACCGAGACTTAAAAGTAACTGGTACAAGTTCCTTTATAAAAATGATAGGATTGATTTTAGTTAGACTTTGTGCGGCTCCTACAGCAAAACGTGCTCTACTAAAAATATCTATACAATCGTTTCTTATGTAATCATTTTTATTATTTCAATAACTGTAAAATAAAAAATCTGGAAGCGGTCATTCTGACCGGTGGTGGTAGGTTTAGAGTTAAATTAAAAAAATTAGAAAATATAAGAATAATAATGAAAAATTAGAAAATATATGATATTTTGGTCAGATTTGATTTACATGTTCTCCACATTAGAGAAAATTAGTAAGTACCATTTTTATTTCATAATATAGGTTCTTTAATAACAAAAATTCGTCTGCATCCAAATTTGAATAAGTGACCGGTGACTGCTGGACGGATGTGTAATTTGTTAAAAAAGAGTACCGACTTGAAACTTGTCTCACAGAGGTTTATTTGAGAACCAAACTTGTGTGACCAAAAATCAATTTGGTTCGGGGGTAACCATTGATTATCCGATCCTGCACGCTACTGTGCGAGAGACAGGGGGTGAGGTTGTCAATTTGAACTTGATCGGCTCGACGCGTTCCTAAGAAATTGCACAAGACAGGCTAGAGACCGTCGCGACGTGGAATTACGACTCGATGCGTGCAATTCGCTCGGGGAGATACGTAAGCATAATGATATATGGATGGAGAGCATTTCTCCAGCGAGTGGATGTCGACTCGCACAAAAATCCTGCGTCCTTGAGGTAACCGATACTCGAGATCGTGTCGCGACAACGATACTGCAAACCTAGCGCGATATCGGTGGCGCAATGATCACTGATGTAATCGGATGATTAATATCTCTACGTTTGTAAACACAAAATCTTTGGAATCGCGTACGGCTAGCGATTCTCATATTCATAGAAAGTCGACTTGTAGATTTTCTAGCACTTTGCGCATTGGTGCAATAGTGAAAGACCGTGCCCAGGCATGTGTCAGGTTTTTACATTAGCGATTATTCCGTAGCGTGAAAGACAAGGTAGTCGGCGGAACGGGGAAACTACGTGTACACAGTGACTCATAGTAATATTCGGAAACTTTGAAAAGAACGAGATAAATAGACAATTGCTGTTGGTATGAATTTTGGAGAAAAGGTTGTTTTATATTATACAACTTTTTGATACGGGCCTATATACCGCAGATCTGTATTAATTATGTCCATTCTGAAAAGTTCATTAAAATCGGGTAATATTGCAATGAGCTATACAAAGTTGAAGATGGTGACAATATTTCAGCTTTCGATGTCTTCTGCCGTTCTTTCTGACCTCGACTAATGTCAGTAAAATGTACAGAGTACAGGGTGACCTATTTGAATCTATAAATGCAATTATGTCCTCAAATATTTGTTGAGGGGAAGTAATTTTATGAAAATAGTGTATTTGTAGATAGACGCGTGAATCATATAATTTTGAATGCATTAATCGATCCATCTCTGCATTAGCTATAGAAAAAGTATGAACGCAGTATCATCGAAAAACCATTAGTTTAAGAGATACTTTGATTTAAATATTGCGAATCCGTGCTATTGGTACAGGAACATCTGCATAGTTTTCAATGACAGGGTCATCATGTATAACTGATATTTATCTACGCAGTTTCTAAATTTTCAACACAGGCCCAGATAAAACAGTTGTAAATAGTTGTAACCTTCAACATTCTCTCCACAGTTCTGACCAGTTGGATTATTTTCAACAAATTTTTCACGTCAGTTAGTAAGCTAATCCTAACGTTTTGAAAAAAGTCCACTCTTAAAAAAGTGATCGTCTTTTTAACCGGTTGCCGTATCATTTTCTTTACAGTTACAGTGAATGAAACGTCTTTATCCCCAAAAATGTCGTACCAGAGAAAAGAAAATTTATTTGAATTCCTAAATAATGATTACAAACGAATCAAATTTTATTTCATTTAGAAGGAAAGGCGTGTAACATTCATATTTGTTAGACTTTGTTTAAAATGTTCACGACGAGTTCATGACCGTTAAAATACGACAAGGGGTTAAGAGTTTCCGAATTTTTGTGACGGTTGTTTCATTGAAACCGCATCTTTTTAACGAGCGAGCACAGAGCGTCAAGATCTCCCAGTTCCTTTTCAGAAAAGACGGATAGGCGTCAGCAGAACCTCCTCCGCGAGAGCTGTTTGTTTCGTTGAATTGCTCTAATGAATGTGTGTATAGCGGCGAGGAGACCGCATGTTAGCGAGCGTTTAGCTAAGTTTAGCGGCGGTTTCAGATGGCTGCCACTGTTTTCACGACGATGTGTTATCGGGGCGTTAACAGCATTACGCGTCCCGAACTTGCGGTTCGTTCAACCCTCGCGAATCGTCGAGGGGGTGGCTGAAATTTGTTGGCGGTTTGAAAGCCACTCGAGCGGCAACATTCAGACCGGAATCCCAGTTGAATCAGATATTGAACGTCGAAATGAAGAGTAATCGCAGCCGAATTTATTGTGCAGCTCCGGTCACCTAAATGCCATTTTATTTCATCCCCTTAAACCAGTTTCGTTCCACTGGAATTCGTCTCTTCTCTATTTATTAGCAAGTATAATTTGTTCGAGCCACGCGTGCATAGACTTCAAATAAAGTGTCTTTGTGTGCACGGCTCTCCCCGTTATTTCATGGTTCACTCACTACTGTTTACGTTTGGAAACGAGCGAACAGATGTGCATGTATAAACTGTTGCGTCTACCCCGTGCAACTCTCGATTCCAGAAAATGTTGGAATTCGGTATAATCATTCGATCCACAACCTGCATTCGATCAGATCTTTCTGTCTAGAATTTTAATCGTTCGGAAGACTTCTACTGATCAAACGCTTTAAACCAGAAACGAGTTTTCCGTACCGATCGTCCAGGTTATAAACTATTGGCCATAATTTTGTTATGGGTAATATATATAATAAACGTTAGGAGATATTTAAAAAGAGTTTTATTGAAAATAATATTTTGGGTTACAAGTAGACAGTGGATCTTTATGGAAAATTAGAGTAAAATAGAAATTTATTTTCTTTGATAATATATTTAATAGCATTAAAATTTATATCATTAAAATTTTTTTTTAATTACACACTCATTTTTTGGTACCTTTTTTAATACAAATTATTATGTAATATATTTGCAAGTTTATTCTAGCATCCTTTTTCATATCCGCTCTCTGATCTTATCTTTACTGTAGGTAAAACAAATAATATATTTTCAACAAAAATTGAAGAATGGAATTAAAAAAGGCTGTAAGTGCCAAAATGAAAATTTCAAGGAAAATCCATTTAAAACTTGTAAGAACGTAATTCATTTCAGAGACACTTAAAAAAATTGCAATGTGTAGAAAAAAAATAGAAAAACGGGGGGGGGGAAATACTGGAACATCAGAAAAATAGAAAGAAAGTCTTGTCGTTTTCTTGAAAAAGGAACACCAAATTAACCAATCGTCAGAGAATTTTCAACCTATTTTATTGAAATGGCGTTGAAACTTGCATTCTTGGTTGCAGAAAAAATAATTTTTGAAAAAATGGTATTTATTGCCCTTTTAAATTCCAGTCTTCAATTATAAAGCGGATTACGTTGGTTTAGCGCAATAATCTTTGGAGTGGTCGTCTGTAATGTCAGGTTTCCGTATTTTCGTGTACCCTTTGTCGGCCCACTAAAAAAAACGCACTGACTACAAATAAAATGTTTGACTTGTAAATGTATGTGTAACGGAGATAAAGGGTTGCTTCACGGTCGTTTCGCCGATTGTATCCTCCCCCTTCATCTTAGAACACTTTCCTCTAATGTCATTCCACTCGAAGCACGGAATCGATTTACTCGAGGAAAGTATGCAGTTCCATTAAAGAGAGGAGCAACCGGAATTTGCAGGTGGCTCGAGGAAAGTGAGACTCTCTACTTTTTCTTTTATATCTTTTTCTACCCTGGAATTGATAAACTGAAAATCAAGACTTTTGCGATGACCCACTAAAATAAAATAAACTTGGCGACGTCCTGAATTATTTTCTGCGAGAAGAATTATTACCGAGCGCGCCCGTTCGGCATTGGTATCGCAATAGTACCATTACTCTATTTGTAATATAACCAATTTTTTCTGAATCCTGTAGCGGTACGGTACCGAACATTCATCTCCATCGAACAAGATCTATCGGTCATTATTCTCCGTCGCGTAGAATGCGTTGTAGCCGCAGGAAGTCGCGTTATAGTCAGGGTGCGGCCCTGAATTCGTGGTATAACCGGATAGAGATGGTCGATGTGAGAAAATCGGTCGAAAATGTATTTTACATTTCTTCCAACTGAACAAACTACAAATAGTGTCGATTTTATTGTCCGCACCACCTTTACGTGCGTCAACATTCGATTCCTCGAGTTTGTTGACCTCTGTTGACCTCCATTTTGGCTGTGTTTAAGGACTATTTATTCTGACGGAATAAATCGAATACGAATACTACGAATAGAACAATTTTTTACTGAAAAATTTCGTTTTCGTGTAAACTGTTAAGTGTTCCAATTCGCATTAGCTATGAGCAAACTGTAAATATAGTTCCGCTCAAAGGTTTCATATCGAAGATATGATATCATATCTTATTTGGCTACATGTTATTTGAAATAATCGCGTGTTATTTTATTTGAACAGACTAATTTTTCTGTAGATTATTTCGTTATTTGAAATAACTTCTCATTTTATTCTCAATTTAATCAAATATTTTTTCAAGTAAAATCTCAAATACTCTAATTCAGATTCGTATTATAGCGCCTCATGCACGTAACACCACATTTTAGGTTACTATTATATTATACAACTCAGTTAATTAATTACTTTAGTTTACCATTTTATTATTATTATTTTATTTGAGTCAAGTATTTCCAAATAATTTATTTGTATGTAAAATAAAAATAATTAAGTATTTGAAAAAATTCATAAATTCAGGTGATCATTTGTTATCGTCTTTCAGATAAAACGTGCGTAATCCTGGTTATTCGTGCAATAAACAGTCTGTAGATAATCTTTTTAGAATTTTGTCGAATCGCTTCCAAACTTTCCAGACAGTGTATTTATTTCTTGTTAAAAATGATTGTCTCGTATTCGCGACAGCACACGTAGAGCAATGATTCTTCCAACTTAAGAGTGAACTGACACAATTCAAACAAAATAAATTCATATTACTGTATTGTCGTGGGTAGTACGATAAGAAGGTCGGCATTTCGCGTTATCAATGCACTGTTACTCTCGAAATCATCTACCATTCGATCCATCAAGCGAAATAAGGTTTACGAGAGGGTTTGCCGCATCGATTGTCGTGCCATGATATCGGATCCGCACCCAGTGTGTCGTTGTTCCGTTTTCTGACACAAAACTGCAGAGATTCTCTCGGCGAATATGCGACGTCGGTCACCACGGAAAGAAAACTGGCGATCGTACTGCCGGCAGAAAAGAACTCGATGCACCATATTCGGAAGTGGCATGGTTTCGTAAGGAAACCTCCACGTTGCCTGTTGCTAGCGATGGGTCCAAGTTCGATATTCATACGAGGTGTGATCAAAAAGAAACTGGACTCCGTCAGTGTCTTTACTGAGGTATAAGATGAAGATGGCTTTGGCAAAGCTGGGTAAAATAGTATAAGTGTACAACTTTAAATTAAATAGGATTTATTTTAATTTATACAACGATATGTATTTAAAGATCGTGTTTTACTTGAAAAATATTGAGAATACGTAGATTTAATCTCGAGATATTTGATTTATTTTAAGTATTACTTGTTTTTATTAAATATTTTATTACTGTTAAATATTATCTCTAAATCTTCTATGAGAAATATGCGTTTCTTCGGATTTTTGGAGATTTTCAATTTTTTTAAAACATGTTTGCCCAATCCAAAAAATGTAAGAAAGGAGACATTACTATCTGATAACTTCAATATAAAATAAGCAATTTGAAGCTTCTGGAATTTTTTAAACATCAAGTTTGTCGTTAAAAATTCAGAAAAAGATCACAGGCGTGTGTGCTATCAGATAGAATGTTCATGAATTCTTTCGTAATTTTTTGTTGACCAGAACGGAAGAAATCGAGCATAATTCTCTAGCATGATTCTAATACATAAGGTCTCTAGAACGAGTAGAATTCTCTGAACCTTTAGAACAGTCGGAACACTATAATAACTTCAAACTTGAGGGTAACTTTTTCTTCTGAATTCGATTAAATTCCCCTGATCTGGCGGCTCTGCTTTGAACACTACGAACCTCCAAGGCGGTAAGAACTCTATGGACTTTAAAACCGTTAAGAACACTAACAAGGGAAGGACCCCAAGTGTCCGACTTCGATTCTGATAATCTTTTGTGAGACGATAGTATATGGATCCCTAATAATGTCTGCAAAATATTAGGTGTAATTACGCAATATTTTTAAATCATGGTATATCAACAAGGTATGAAAGCTTAATTGTTTATATCTTCAAAACTGTTGAGTAACTACACCTAATATTTTGCAGACATCATTAGGGATCCATATACCATATCGTCTCACAAAAATGATCAAAATCAAAGTCGGACGCTTGGGGTTCTTCCCTTGTAAGGTCTCTAGAACGAGTAGAACACTCTGAACCTTTAGAACAGTCGGAACATTTTAGAACGCTGAATAACTTCGAACTTGAGGGTAACTTTTTCTTCCGAATTCGAGTCAACTCCCCTGATCTGGCGACTCTGCTTTGAACACTACGAACCTTCAAGGCGATAAGAACTCTTTGGACTCTAAAATCGTTCGGAACACTCAGGTCACTAGAACGAGTAGAATACTGCGAACCTTCAGAACAGTCGGAACATTTTAGAACAGTCGGAACATTTTAGAACAGTCGGAACATTTTAGAACTGTCGGAACATTTTAGAACTGTCGGAACATTTTAGAACTGTCGGAACATTTTAGAACTGTCGGAACATTTTAGAACGCTGAATAACTTCGAACTTGATGGGTAACTTCTTCTTCTGAATTCGACTCAACTCCCCTGATTTGGTATTTCCTCGAATATTTGTCAATGGCGGAACTTACGATCCACTTGGTCCCATCACTGACCCATGTCCAGGAAAGACACAAGACAGTCTCGCGCGCGTATCTTACGGCATACTTTACTTCGACGACGTGATCGGCATTCGGGATTCCTTCGCTCGTTGCCTCCCTCCGTTCCCGCTATCTTGTACTCGTTCTATCGTAAGATAAGTACTTTCCGTTCATTCATTCTCTGCCGGTGACGTCCACGCTACTCGTCGTGTTGCTCACCATTTACAATTTTCTCGAAATATAAAATGAGAAATTAGTATCTTGTACAGACATAGATGCGTAGTTCGAGGGCACCCGATAGACCGTGATTAGTACTCTCGCGATGTAAATTAGGCTAATCGGCTCGGGATGTTTCATCTTGCAATGATTTGGAGCGTTCGAGAGATACGAACGGCAACGATTAATGCGGGTTTATTATACAGGGTGTCTCACTTAAGTATCACCACAGAATATTTTCTATTTATACCCCAGAATTTTGACACGGTAAACATTTTTTTATTAAGTGGTCAATATTTATCTCGATATTCCTTATGCTACGAAAGACACTTTTTACAGACTTGTGTGTGTTAGCATTTCTTGCAGACCCTGCATTCTCCTTACAAACGAAATTTATGTTTGACCTTCATGCTCATATATGTAGCTATCTAAAAAAATAACATCGATGTTCTCGCAAACTACGAGAAAAAAGAACATGTAAAAAGACAATCCTTGCAGGATACTGACCACTTGATCAATTGAAATTAAAGATATTCTCAGTATCACACTTAAGTGAGTCACCCTGTATATGACATACGAAGAGCATGAATGAAATTAATGATTACTTCGGAAATATCGTTATCGTTTCTGTATTCGGGTTATGCAAATCTTTATTTTTCGGTAGTTCTAAAAGCAAATAAGGAGTTTCGATGATTTTTTTATTCTTGATAAAGTATTGTATAAGTGCATGCAATTGAATGTTACATATCAAGTCTAATTAATTTTCTTTGTGACGACGAATTTTCTACAGAAAATGCAAATGCTAGAACTTATACTTGTTGAAGGATGTTTTGAAAAAAATGCTTCTTAACCCTAATCATACAAAGAACGTCCAAATGACCGGTTTCACAGTTTTTATCTTATAATTATTGAAATTATGGAGGTAATTACAAGAATGAATTTATTTAGATTTCTCGTAACTTTTATAACTAAACTCCGTATTTTATGCATTTTAAAAACAGTGTAAAGATTAAGAACATTAAGAATATTAATATTTTATTTTTGCTACGCTAAAATTACTAGTGAAACAATCCAATTTATATTTGGTTCCTGTGTCTTGCAGTTGATGCACAAACTTCTTATTTCACATAAAGATCCGCAGTCTATTTATAACAATATGTGCTTGAATGAAGAAATTTATTTAATAATTTCTAATGCTTTTACATTAAGTAAATTTGTTCATTCAAGCATATATTATTATAAAAATGGCGAGAAATCTAAATAAATTCAGTCTTGCAATTACTATACTACATATAAACCAACGTATACCAATCACATTCTGGCCGCTGTACGGTTAGTGCTAACTTCTGTTAATGCTCGTGACCTTAAGATACCATGTCTACGTGAATTTGAAAATTTCTAAGAACAATAACATACACAGTATACATAGATAACGTAACGCTTGAGACCAAGTGCCAAGTTACAGGTGAATTGGAGAGGATCGGCCGGGACGTTTATGTTCTAGAACTCAAATACAATAAAAGGGATTATAAGATTGTCCTTACACCGTTTGGACTACATAGAGAATCCCTCGTAAATCTACGACGCAATCGTATACGTCTGCTATCTTGGAGTTGCAGAGATTGCTTCTTTTGAAACGTTAAACGTAATTTTTTTTGCCTGAAACAACATTTTTCAAGCTGGTTTAATATCTGCGGGAATTTCTATCAGATTCCATTGCGATGCAAATACGCCGTCTTTTGAAATTTTTACTATATGTAGATTTTAATTAAACTTTTTCTGGTGAATTTAGTGCAAAGATAAGCAGACCCATGTCCGAGCGTTTTTGACAATACTTACTATTTATAAAGATAATTAACATTTAATTTTATGATATCCACAGAAAATGTCTTAATACAATTAATTTCTTAGTCATACCTTAATTTTTCCGGCTGCGTATCTGATTTCAGCATTTTTGGTACACAACAATATTGGCATCTGACAGATTTATTTTTTTCAACGTGAACCGAGTTTGCTTTAAATTAAGTCTATCATCAATGAATTAGTTACTCGACGAAATTTAGCATTTTATGTAACCTTGATCTGTACCGGAATCTGTAAATGCATTTTCCTCAAAATAGCATGGGTCCAACTGGCTGACATCATAACTCAAAAACGTACTTTTTAAGCAAAGGTGAATGAACCGACAGAGTTTAACTATAATGTGCACAGTCATGTTTCTGGTACTAATTAAAAATTACCATCCACATTGGCCGTCACGCCAGGTACAACGTAATGCTTTTACTAAATTAAAAATAAAATGCAACTCTATTAAATTATATTAAATATTTTGTGGAAGTCACATCCTTATCTTTCGAATTGTTGATTCTATTTTTTCTGTACCGTTTTAGTATTTTCTGTACCGTTCAATCAAAGGGTACGCTTTGAATAGCTAGTTAGTACTTCAGGTTCTGAGAAAGTGTAAACCCATCACTATGTGTCGGCAAAATGATAGGAAAATTATTAAAATGGTAGATGAAGTAGAACTCGATTCGTAGATCTCAAACTCAATCAATCCGTACACTACGGGGTTAAACCTTCTAGATTGGTTAAGGACTTCTGCAAATATTACTTCCGTGATATACTTACAGGTCTGTCCGGAAAGTAATGCGACCACATTTTTTTTTAAATCTATTGAACATATGAGTACAAACCTTTAAAATTCTTCAAAATCGGACCCTTGGGCGTCGACACATTTTTTCCAGCGCGATTTCCATGCTTCGTATGCTCCCTGGAAGGCGTTATCTGGAGCCTCTCGTAGTACCCTCGTTGCAGCCTCGTCGAGCATTTTCAACCAAAACTTTTCCGTAGATTACGGGGAAAACAGTAAACGGTACTTCTTAGTTGGATCACAACACTTCCTCAACCCCCGTACAGTCCTGACTTGTCTCCCGCCGATTTCTTCTTGTTTCCAAAAATTAAAAATGTGCTAAAAGGATGCCATTTTGAAAGCGTGGAACGCGTCAAAGAGGCTGTGACGAGGCTACTACGAGAGGTTCCAAAAAACGCCTTGTAGGGAGCATACGAAGTATGTAAATCGCGCTGAAAAAAATGTGTCGACGTCCAAGGATCCTACTTTAAAGTTTAAAGGTTTGTACCCATATGTTTAATAGATTTTTTTTAAAGAAATGTGGTCGCATTACTTTCCGGACAGACCCTGTATGTTACTAGATATTCGAATTTATACTCTTATTGACAATGCTTCACCAACCAATAAATTGCAAACATCATACAAGTATCGAAAATTCTTACAGAATTATAATGCTATTTGTTGTAAATCTTTGTATACTTTTTACCATTGCAAGGTTAACATAATTAATTTAAAAACGCTACGAACTTTCGTTCCAATCTGATGGATATAGCATCACTTTTGCAATGAACGCTGATTACGTAATCGTAGTCTTTCATTTTCTGTTGGTCGATAGAGAGAGTCACAGGTATTTAACAACCCTGCTTACAACTTTCTGTTGGTCGACCTAAATTTCGAGAGTTTACTGCTGCATCTACCGGGGTCAATGAGTGTCAACGCGATAGATGATGAGCCGTCGTTGCCACGTCGACAATAATTTCGCGACGGTGTCTGAATGATAGTGGATCCGCCACTGTTATCACGGAAACAAACAGTTATTTGATGGAGATGCGTTTTTTAACGCGCGCAATAATAATTGCGATACCGGTACAATATCTTCTCTAGTATTTGCTACTGTTATTATTCAATGGTCTCGAATACCATCAAGTCATAGCTATGACATATCCCACTATCTATTACATACAATAGTGGACGTAGGAAGTGTTCTTAGACCCTTTAAAAACGAATAACTATTTTAACCAGGGACCATAACTGTTATAACTATAAAAAAAAAGTCACAGAATAACAAGTATTTCATCGACTAAAATCGTATTGGTTACAGATAAGGATTATAAGTAACCGAACATTTTTTTTCTTATTGATAAATATTATCGTTGAGAGAAATTCATTTCGATGACTTATACAAACAGTTATCAACGAGAGAAATTTATTTCGATCGCTCATAACAGTTATTCGATAAGATAAATTTATTTCGGTCATTACAGTTATCAATGAGAGAAGTTAATTTCGATCGCTCATAACAGTTATTGATGAAGGAGATTTGTAATAGTTATTATTAAATAGTACAACTTTCAAATGTTAGACAATCAATTAATTCATAAATTTTTTATTCGTAAAATTAATTGCTACAATCAAAATTAAATGTGACAAACAAACAGATTTTGTGTTGTTTTTATGGTCTTTTGATTCGTCTTGTTGTACGAAACCTTCTCAATGAATTTCACAGGCTTGCTCCATCCGAAAAAGAGTAGCCCAATAACTTAATAATGTAATAGTGATAGTAATAGCAACTCGATAATTAAATAAGCAACAAAAATGTATTTTCTCATCGATAACTATTATGAACAAGTGAAAAGAAATTCGATCATCGATAACTCTTATGAGCGATCGAAATAAACTTCTCTCATCGATAACTGTCATGAGCGATCGAAATGAACTTCTCTCATCGATAACTGCTTTGAGCAATCGAAACAATTTTTCTTCATCGATAACAGTTATCGAGGAGGATCCAATTTTTTGAACACTAATAACAGTTATTTGTAACAAAAAAGTATAAATAAAAGTAACTGGTACATGTTCCCTTAGAAAAATGACAAGATTAATTTTCATTAGACTTTGTGCGGCTCCTATTATAATACGTGCTCTACTAATAATATTTATACAATCAATTCTTAGAAAATCATTTTTATTATTTCAATAATTGCAAAATAATAAATCTGGAACCCGTCATTTTGATCGGTGGTGGTAGGTTTAGTGTTAATTTATTTATAGCTTTGCACAATTGTAACATTTTGAATTGAGTTCGGTATAGTACAATCATGTAATTAAAATGAAAGAATTGTTGTCTGCAGAAAGATTGTGAATTCATAATACGCGAACAAATGGAGGTAGTTTCTGGAATATTTGTACACATTACAGCATTTTCACGGTAACTGTCAGGAAAATGATGTATTAATGTTACTGATCAAATGTTTTTAAGTATATAGCAATGGTATGCGTGTTATATACATATATAAGCATGTTTAATTTCCCAAGTCATGCAATCATGTGTATTTTTGCTTTACAGACGAACGAGAAGATGTGCAGAAGAAAACGTTCACGAAATGGATAAATTCCCAACTGCTGAAGGTAAGTAACTTCAAAGCATTCATGAACATTCAGTTACATAAAAATGTTTAAAAAATCGTAGAATTTTGGATTTAATCAGTAATCATATTCTTCGTAGAATCAACACGAACCAATTACAGACTTATTCCTCGATTTAAGAGATGGCAATCGCTTACTGTCCCTTTTAGAAGTCCTTACGTCTAAAGTTTACGTAAGTATGCGACGTTTAACAAATAATTATACATTTAAACATATTTCTTCCATCACCTCCTTCTATTCGTCATCTAATTTCATTTGCATACGATGTGATTCAGTATAATCTTCTCACTATGTTAATTATCCATTATGTCTGCAGGTAGCATAAATGTAGCATAAATTCGTTCGGTTGTAAATATAAATGTGTTCTAATTTTCAAGATTTAGTTGAAGGTAAACGCCCACCCTTAACTTATAATTTGAAACATTGGAAAGATTAAAGAAATTGAAGAGTATGAATATACTGCTTTGGAGCTACTAAAAATTTTATAATTCACTTCTGTTTCTTACGACGGACGTAACTTTTTATATTTTTGTTTAAAGATCTATGCATAAATTAAAGTTACATGCAGCAAGTTTAGTTATTAGCTATTTATATTATATTTGAATACATTTTTGGGATATCTTGTATTATCTTCACTACATCCAAATTATTAGTGAACAATATCAATTTATATTTAGCTTCTATGTCTTGTGATGGATGTACAAACGTTTCATCATTTCATTTTACATAGAAATCCGCGGAGCCGTCAACTCATCATGAATCAATAGATGTACGATTGTACAACGCCGTTGCATCTTAATTGTTTTGCGTTCGATGTAATTATTGAAACATTCCGATACTCGTCTTATTTCTGATCGTCCTGACGGGTAGTGGCATTTGTGCGTACGTTTACGAGCCCCGTTAATAGAATTCCAGGCAGGTGCGCGTATCGAGTATTACGAATATTTGCATAAGCGCGACGATTATCTATGCACGGTGGGCGTACACGAACACGCCGAACGAAATGTGCGCGTTTCCTTGTCCATTTAACTCGTTTCATAGGTGTTTCTATGTATGTATCCCGAATACACAAACCGACTTGAGTTCTTTTTATAAATCATGTGATTTACGAATCTTTTTTCGACGATGAGCCCAGAAACAAACATCCAGCCACGTAGAAGGCGTGTAACAATTGACTCATCCTTCTTCCTCAAGCAATTAAACGATTCTATTTCCAGAAAAGAGAACGTGGTCGAATGAGAGTGCATCACCTTAACAATGTTAATAAGGCATTGCAAATTCTTGAACAGAACAACGTAAGTCAACATGACCGTCTAAAGAAAATAAATATGTGTCTAATTGTGTTTCATGTAATTCCTAGGTGAAACTTGTAAATATTAGTAGCAACGATATCGTTGACGGTAATCCTAAGCTAACATTGGGATTAGTATGGAGTATTATTTTACACTGGCAGGTCAGTTTCACGATCGATCTGGTTTGCATTAGATAGAATTGATCTCTAGACACAGAATAGATTTTCGTCCACACCGAGTACTAATTACTTTATTTATGCAGGTACATTATCATCTGAAGGATCTAATGACAGAGCTACAACAGACAAATTTGGAAAAAACACTTTTAGCATGGTGTCGTCAGAATTCACAGGTGAAACGTCGCTTCGAGAAAGAAAACAAATATACACGTCTATCTTTATTTGACTAAAAATGTACGCCTGTTAGCAGATTTTATACTTGGTCGATATTTTTCAGAATTATTCCGGAGTCGATATCAAAAACTTTACCACGTCCTGGTCCGATGGTCTCGCCTTCAATGCGATACTTCACAGAAGGAAACCACATTTATTCGATTTTAACAATATAGCTCGCAAACATCCTAACGCCAGGCTAGACCATGCGTTCCGATTTGCTCAGGAACATCTGGGCATCGAACGGTTGCTTGATCCAGAGGGTAAATATCCTTGATCCCTCGGTAATAAATCACAAGTCGGGAAACAATCGAAGTGTCCTTTGGACTGCATCATCATCTGTAGTAATGCTTCAATAGTAGATTCCCATTCGAGACTTGACTGAAGTGTCCTTTTTTCAAAGAATTTCTGTAGTAAGAAAGCGCTATTGAAAACTAGCGGCGTTTAATAGATTATTATATGTAGTATCCTAACACTGGGTTCAAAAAATGTTTGCAGACCGTCATCATTAGGACATTTTTAAAGGACATTTTTTCATGCTGTAGTACGTGAAAAACTGAGGACACGTTGTTGGTTTAAAATGTTATAGATTGAATCGTTTGAAAAACATCAAAACATTTTTTTTAGCAAAGTTTTAGCAAATTTATTTTTTTAACATTTGAAGATTGAAGCTGTCTCTTCACAACGACTCTTCTAAACTTGATCTACGATTTGTTTTGGCTGTCTGATAAAACAGAAATGGGGATCAAGTTTGGTCGTGTATCATTCAAAACACACAATTCGTCATCGTCAAATCGTCATAAAAATCAATGGTGGATTCGATAAAAAAAATGTTCAATGTTTATACAGACGTTCGAGTACATAGTATAATATTTTCGACAAAAAGTACCTTCAGTTTTCCGGCCACTGTATCATGAAAAAAAATCTTACAGGAAAATGAAGTAAGGATTGCGAAAGTAGAGGTTTTAAGCTTTAAAATAGTTTAAAATGATTCTTTGAAAATGCTCAAACACTTTTTCGATCCACTGTACATAATACTGGGCTGGCACGAAAGTTCGTAGCATATTAAATAAAAATTTCAAGATAAAATTAAAATATTAATCATAGATTTATTCGATAACGTATTTTCCATTTTATTCTATTACTTTTGTGCCATTTTTGAGGTAACTTATCTTACAAACCTATAAACCTGTGGATAAATGTCTTAATTTTATTTTTGAATTTTAATCTAAAAACGCTACGAACGTTTCGTTTAATCCAACAGTCAAAAAGTTTTCCAAATTTTAGAAGAGGGAAGGTAAGGGAGACACTAATAGCGATTTTAATGCGTCAATAACAGATAATATTTTGTAATAATGATTACATTAAATACCGATTTTTTCAACAAATTCTTGAAATCGGGGAACCGGGTGACGGTGCACTAGCCGTGAGGAATACGGTCGCATCATTATTTGTAATGTAGTAATTACGATTTAGCTAAAGAATTCTGCGAAAAGAGAGGAGTGCATAATAATAAACTAGCAGCGGTGTGTAATAGGATGTAATAACGATGTAATACATTAAATTTACATTTTTTTGCAGACGTGAATACATCCGTGCCGGATAAAAAATCGATAATGATGTACGTAATGTGTCTCTTCCAATCGCTACCTCATTCTGGAGATGACATAGGCGAGTTAGATCTTTCCGTAGCGAGCGATGGCAGTCCGGTTACGACGCCAGGAGCCGAGGTAGCAATCATTCTAATAATCGTGCATCGACAGATAGGAAGCAGCGACATCTTGGGTCATTGTAAACGCCTTGATACGATTTTCGGTTTATCTTCAATTTGCTCTTTATTACAAATTAAGTAGTCACCATCATTCTTCATGACTCTTTGCCAACGTTCTGATAGCATTTGTATGACTTTCTTTTTTATAAACGCTGACTTTGCAATGAAGAAACAATCGACGTGATTTTCCGAAGCTTCTAAAGATGTACAATTTTGCACAAACAGGGAAAGGGGTAGAAATCTGACAGTACAATGACGAAAATGCATTTGATTTACGCTCATGTTCAACAATTATATTTATGACGGAAACACTATGAAAGTAATTTAAACCTGTTGTTACAAAGCAACTGAAACTGTACTCTTTCCAATGGTATCATGATCTCGAATACCATCAAGTCATTGCACTATCTACTACTTACATACAGTAGACATAGAAAGTGTTCGTACACCCTTTAAAAACGATTAACTATTTTAACCCTTAGCAGTCAGAGCTATTTTACTTCGACAATTACGATCTAGAATAATTCCACTCTAAATGATTTTTATTTATTTATTGAAGCCGTAAACCATGTTTGGTTTATATGACATACATTAGTATAATACTTTACAAATGATAATGAAGTCTTATATCATTATATAAAGTTAAATTAATACGAACGGTAGACGCTAAATCCTAATCTTACATTTTTTGAAGAAGTTAAAAATAAATATTAGCACTGTAATATCTCGTACGCTTAGAAAAAAATTAATAATGTGGGGAGGGTAGTATTAAGTGATCTCGTTCGAAATTAACTGTACTCTCGCCAGGGAAGCATTTAAATTATAGTGGTTCGAGGAAGGCTTTATAGTGGTTAGGAACGTATCAAGACTTTTGCAATGACTAAATGATGCATGGCTACAACAGTACGTTACTAAATCTTCGAATCATTTTCACTGTAGAATCCATTGTCCTTCACAAATTTCGGAGCACCGGCGTCGAGGCCGATGAGTTTAGCCACAAATGTGTCGGTGGAGCTTGGTGGTTATCAGGTTGCCCTCGAAGAAGTTTTAACTTGGCTCCTGGAGGCGGAGGATAAACTGAATCATGCCCCGGAACCAGGTTCCAGCTTGGAAGTGCTGAAGCAACAATTTCATGAACACGAGACGTTTTTAATGGAACTGTCTGGCCATCAGGACGGAGTAGGTGCTGTCTTGGAAGAAGGTGCAAGATTATTAGCGGAAGGCGCCTTACTCAAAGACGAAGAACACGAAGTTCGTGTTCAGATGTCGTTATTGAATTCTCGGTGGGAAGGGCTTCGCATGCGAGCAATGGAGAGGCAAACTAAGATTCATGAGGTATGGAAGTTATGGCTAAATAGGAAGTTCCCTTCAATTTGTGGCTATGTGTAAGATTAACAGGGAGGAGCAAAATTGTAGCAATGAACTCACTTTTACAGAAAAGCATTGTTCATATGTTTCTGTTAACACTAATCGAAATTACAAGGTTGCATTTATTAAGATATCTTGCAATTTCTATAACAAAATGCGCTTGAGCGAAGAAATCTATTATAATGTCTAATGGAAGCATCTATGTAATTTTAATAATCATTAGACTGCGGATCTTTATACAAAATAAAAATTATCTGCATCGATTGCAAGAAATAAAAATTAAATTGGATGTTGCTCATTCCTGAATAAATTTAATAGAGGAGAAATCATAGAATGACATCTTCAATTTTTTAATTTTTCAACAATTTTGTTATAAATGCATAAAGATCCGCAGTCCAATAATCATTAAATAAATAGTGTGTAACCGGCCATTTGATCGTGAATGGCCTGATGGATTTCTTTTTCAAAAAACTGCGTGGTTTTCTTCAAAGTAGGTTTTTAAATCTCTGAAACTCGTGCACGAACTTCTGTCATCATTCGGTATTATGTTCTAACGTTCCCTTATTGTTAACAGGCTACGTTCGACGTGTCTTTAATAAATGAATAATATAAAATAAATTTACAAACGTTTGCAGGTTCTGATGCAGATGCAGCAGGGCCAGTTGGATGATCTCAGAGAATGGTTAACAAGAACCGAAGATAGAATTTCGCGAATGGCGGCCGCTGAATTGAACCCATCTGCCTTGGACGAACATCTGAAACAATTAAGTGAATTGGAGCAAGATATCCAGGCGCAGCAAGGAGTTGTCGATGGTATGAGGAATATGGTGGTTGTTGTGGACGAGGAAAACTCGGAGGCGGTTTACGCCCAAATGGAGGACCAATTGTCCGCTCTTGGAGAACGATGGACGCATATTTGCAAGTGGAAGGAGGAGAGGCGGCAGCGTTTGCAGTCGCTTTCTCAGCTTTGGCAGAATATAAATGATGATTACAAAAGACTAGTCTCATGGTTAAATGAAACTGAAATCACTCTGAAACAAATGGAGGCGAACCCAGCGTCCGAGATTGGTGAAGTATTGGAGAGAATTAAGAAGTTGCAGATACTAAAAATAGAAATGGACGCGAACCAGAAGAAATTGATTTCTTTGCAAGAGTCAGTCCAAGAGTTAGAGGGTCAGAGTACCTCCTCCGAGTGTGTTACTGTATTGCAAGATATCGAGAATTTGCAGGACAGATGGGAAGCAGTGGGACAAATAATGGAAGTTCAGAGTCAAAGGGTAATGTAAAAGAATTCCATAATTCTTTATAAATCACACTGTTCATCATATATTTGCACTTACAATTTTTGATAAGCGTTTCCTATAGACTTTTGTACGCTGAATGTAAATCTGTAAATTATGTTTTCTTCCATATGTACTTGTCAAGAGAAAAAACTTTAAACACGATGCATATTTCTACTTTTAAACAAGTGAAGAATTGTATATTTTAACCCTTTGCACTCGGAGCTACTTTAACTCGAAAATTAAACATTTCTTCCTAGCTAAAATAATTCCATTCTATATAATTTTTTCATTTTTTGGGTATGAAATTGATATAATACCTGGTAGAATATTTAAATGTTTCGTAACTGATTAGATACCCATATGATTAATAATGTAAACAATATTTTGAATAATGGTACAGCAATTTCGAGAGCTAAGCTAACACCCAAACTTTTGATATTTTCCAATTCATTTAAAAAACTGGGAAATTAGCTAAAAATATAAATCTATCATACCATAGGGCGAATCTTTGTTCTAGATATATTCATAATGGAATTTTAAAATATATTATTTCGTTGATAGAATTGTAAGAATACTTGATATTAGTTGAACAGTACTAGTTTTCAATCTATCAATTCGTGCGAGATATCATTTTGTTTCTTGTTTATTATGATAGATAACAAGTTCAGGATTCGAATTTGATATAACATCTGAGAAGGAGGTGACATTGATTTCTGGAAACGATTGGATGTCTGAAACAGTTACAAGTATTGCTTACAAAGAACACATTACCGCTACGGTACGTACATTTAAAAATATTGTCGAAAATTTTATATGTAAGGTAATTGTTCCAATAGTCAGCCATTTAAGGTCAGTAGTGAGCCATCTTAAACGTTGTTATTATTAATATGCTATCTTTTAAATATTTTATAATATGAGGACATGAGGCTACACATCATTATTTGTTAGTAGATATTTATTTTCAAGCAATTTGTTCTCAGGAAGACTGACTATTCGATAGGGACTGAAATAAGGCACATTTACCCTACTACAACGTACTTATATTACATATTTTCGTTCCAGTCTACGCCACATAGTGATTCAAAGAAACGGCGTGTGGACAACACAGTTAGGCAGGAGTTTGAGTCTGCTGTCAATAATCTCTACAAATGGCTTGATTACGTAGACTTGGAAATTGGTCGATCTGAGGGGGTGTTTGATGAATTAAGCATTGAAGAAAAGAAAGTGGTTTATAAGGACACTATAGTTGATATAGAATTGCACAAAGCTGATTATAATAATGTTTTGGACTTGGGAAAGCAACTTCTGGAGGAATTAAAGAACGCAAACGAATCGACAGAAGAAGATGAGATAAAGCTGAAAGACGTACAGAATTGTTGGTCAGCAATTAATAATCGTTTGGATGAAATCAAAGCTCGCATAGAATATCTTGAAGAAGTAAAGAAGTTCAGAACAGAATTGGCTAGTCTGAATTTGATGTTAGATAGTTATTCCAAATGGTTGGACTCCAATAAAGGAAACAACCAAGTTGAACCGTTTAGGGTAACTATTTCAAATAATGTTATAAATAATTATGTCGAAATGATCGAACAAGATGTACATCAAAATATTTCTTTTAAAATTTAGGTAAAAATAAAATCGATGAAGTCTCACGAAGAACGCATTAAGAAATTGATGGAGAAATCGAACGAGTTACTGAAAAATTCCGCCGCTACTAACGAAAGCTCCGACTTGAACGCGGATGTACAAATGTTCGTTACTAACTGGGAAGCATTATATAAAACGTAAATAATTTGTTGCATGTCCACTTGAATTTTTAACGAAGTGTTAGCTTAATTTTCGAATTTTGTTTTAGACTGTCTGAGAAGCTAGCTGAGATCAATGAAACTGCGGATAAAATTCCGCCAAAGAAATACACGGACGCAATTGCTAATCTCACCGCATTTATTAACAACGTGGAGAGTACGTTGCTATCCGAGCATATAGTAATGTCAGATGATCAGGCAATGGCGGAGCAGTTAAGAAAATTCAGTAATCTTCAAGAAGCTCTGAAAGAACACCAAGAGATTTTCAATTATGTGAACACTATCGGACACGAATTAATCATGAAGACTAGTGGGGAATCTCAGGGTCAAAGACTCAAGGATGAATTGCAAGATCTTAATACAAAATGGAGCGATATACCTATAATATTAGAAGAGCGTCAGCAAAACTTGTTAAAAGGTATACTTATAGAATTATAATTGTATAAATATTTTTGACAGTTTTAAAAAATATAGGTTGTTATTCTGTAGATATAGAGTGTCTGAAAATGTTCAATAACGAACTTTCTGAGCTTGAACATTGGCTCGAGAGTTCGTATCAATATTTGGAGGAATTGTCAAAAGAAAGTGTAACCAACGACGTTGAAGCTATGGAGCGGGGATTGAAAAAGGTTCAATATCTTTCCGAGCGTATCAATCAAACGAAACCGAAGATAGAAAAATTACAAACATCAACGAACAGATTACTCGAAAATTCGGAGCCGAAATTTGCAAGTGTATTGAATAATAAATTGGAAGTTATCTCGCATAAATGGAATGCCATTGTAGACGATGCTAAAAGTTTGAACGACAAATATGAAGATACTTTAAAGAAGAATGATGAGGTAATTATTGTAAGATTGCCCAGCACATATTTTCTGTTTTAAGAACCAATTTGTCTTATGCATTTTGATCCAAGTTTTATCGACATTGATGCGCTAATGATAAATCTGAAATCTGTTTTCCCAATTGTTCTGTTCTTATTGATTTTATGAAAGCATAGATTGTAATAGAAGAACGAATAGGGAAAATAACATACTGTACAATATTTAATATATTTTAAAAAATCATACAGATAATCAATGGAATAGAAGACTTTACAAAATGGCTGTCAGCTTTAGAAAAAGAAATACCGGCTGAAACGAAAATAACTTCTTCGGTGGAACTGTTTCAAGTTCGTGGACGATATCAGTTACTGAAAGAAAAGATTGACAAACGAGTCGAAGAATTCAGAAACCTTAATGAAATGGGCAATGACAAGTTGTTGAGTTCAGAAGGATCCTCGGTTCAAGAACTTGGTAGACGTTTTACGTTCTTGAATGCTCGATGGACCGACGTTACAGATCGTATTTACGAGCGGTACAGACACTTGCAGAACGCAAGCCACGAGTACGGTGAGTTTCGTGCTCTGGTTGCACAAGCAAGTGCCTGGTTAGATAAATTAGACAAACGACTTAAGAGATCTACAGAGAGTGCTACTGATGCTGAAGAAATCTCAGAAGAACTTGACGTAAGTATAAGTCGTATGAAGGACTGCATGTTGATGCATAATCTATATTTAAAACGTAATATAATATTGCTTCGAATAGGATTTGGAGAATTATATACGAAATCATCCGGAAATGAGGCTTGAAAAAATCCAAGAAATCGGTAAACAGCTGATCGAAAGTAATATCATGACACAATCTATTCAATCAGACGTTGAGAGCTTGACGAATCGTTGGGAAAGTTTGAATAATCAGGTATGCAACTGTTCTGTATATGCATATGTAGAAATCATTAAGTTTTGATACTCATTATGCTATGTATACATTCAAAATGCTTCAGATGTTAATATTTTTTTCTAAACTTGTGTTTAACATTCAAAATTGTATTTATCCCTAACTGCATGCATTAGTGCTAAACCAAATTTAGAGATGCACATTGAGATATGTTTGAAGAGCGTTTAAGTTTGTTTGGAAAAATTGTAGTAGTCCTTCTGATGATTTTTCTTCATACTTATTGTTCGTTTACTTATGATTCATCAGATACTACTTAAGATTTGAAGTCTTTATGCCAGACGTTTAAAATTGAAAACAGAATTTAGGTTTCAATCGTCGATTATATTACTAATTTCGCAGTCGTAAAGTTATATATAGCAAAATATGTTTAATAAAGTTATGTGGAAGATTAGAATTATATTTTGAGTAGGCAGGGCAGCGGGCTAAACTGCTGGAAGGATCAATGAAGCAAGCACAGCAATCGGAAGGATGCATTCGTGCTCTTCAAGACTTCTTAACACAAATAGATTCTGAATTAACTGCACTTCTTGACTGCGACCTTACTGCCGATGATTTACCTCATGATTATCAGGTCTGTTATCAAATTTTTGTTACTTCGTTGTCTATCTGTTTTGATAAAAGAGTTACAAAATCCACGTACAAACGAATCATTCTTGACAATGTATCGCTAGGCAAGAGCATGTCAAAGTGAATATTTTCATTCCTTGAACAAGTTTGTTTTTACGCCATATGAAAATACTCATCGAAAATTTATGATTATATAACACTTTTAAGATATTTCGCTTGTCGTTAGTAGTTTATTGTAACTAACAGTTGAGCATAGAAGAACTGGGGAAAAAATGAGAATTTAAAATTAATTTCTTTACGATCTTTAGAAATTAATGGAGAAGATGGAGCATCAACAATCAACGCTTCAAGATATGGCAATGCAAATTGAATCTTACAAAGCTGCTGGAAAACAAGAAGTTGCACTGAGGTTGCAAGAACAGCTATCTCTGATAGAACAGACGTTTACCGAGGTGCAAAAGAAATTCCAACGTTTCTGCTGCCCAACCAATTTGGAGCCAAGATTATCCAGTGCTTTGCGAGAACTTCGAGGAATAGAAGAAGCGACGTGTTTGTTAGAATTATCTTCGGAAGATCCGGAAGCTATTGACGGTCAACTAAAGCATTGTTTGGTAACTTATTATTCGAACAGCATTCTTCGTCCTTTCGTCACATGAACAAAATAATATAATAGGCTGTCTCTATTTTGTAGCGTTTCTACCAAACATTGAGCGAAATTAAAAGTGAGATTGAAAATATTATTCTCACTGGCAGAAAATTAGTTGAAGAGAAAAACGTTGCCGAACCGGAGAAGTTCTCTAAACGAATCGATATGTTGAAAGAATTGTATAATAAGGTAATGTGGATAGATCATTGATAGAATATGGAAATTTAAAGGACATTAAATATAAAGAAGTTTTAATTAAACGAAACAGTGCATCGTGTCCTATTGAACCTTGTATTTTACAATTTTCTAACAGCGTTTTGTTTTACTTTTTTTGTTTATTGCAGTTGGGATCGCATATAACACAGTCAAAATCAATGTTGGAAACAGCTTTGGATTTGTCACGTGACATATATAAGAATATGTCTTACATTAACATGTCTATAGATAGTATTAACAAAGAATTAGATAAACAAAAGAATATGCCTGATTTACCCGTCATTGCGATATATGTTCGAGTAAGTAGAGAGATCATATTTGTAAGAATGTCGGAATATTGTCTGGTACAGTAGGTTCTCCTAAAAGAAATTAATTGGTCATGTATACTATTTTAAATCATTGCATAAATACATTTTCTTATAGCATTTCTTGTTCTGCACTATTCAGATATTTCGTGGACACTATTTTTATTTTCGTCAATTTGCTTTTATCAATCTAATTTTAAAGAAACGAGTTTTCTGTACAAGCCAAAAAAGAGAAATCCTGTTAATGAAGTTCCTACTGTATACAAGACTGCAAATATTTGCATGCAAAATATCTAAATACATATTTAAATAGGAAACAATGACAGAAGTAATTCCAAGATTAAATGTCGTGAGAGATAAGTTGTTGAAATCACAAGAAGAGTTTTCCAAGCTTTGTGATCCACTGTGTTTGGAGCAGCTTAAGGAGAAATTGTCAGATGTTGTGACCAGATTAGCAAACACCGAAAAAAGGCTGAAACTATGCAATGCTTCGGAGGTAAATATTTATATTTGAAGAATATTAGTACTAATTTAATGGAATATAATATAATTTCAGGAGGAACCCAACGTTGACGAAATAAACGCGTGGCTTTCACAAGTCGAAGAAAAGCTGAATGAACTGGATAATGTCCCAGTTGATCAATTAACAGAAAGTCATTTCGAACAGTGCAAGGTAATTGAAAATTGCATAGTAATTGATTTGGAAAGGAGAGATGTAAATTTAATTGTAAACAAATATGATAAAATAATATTTCTTCGCAGGTAGTCCAAAGCGAAATGATAGAAACAAAACCAAAGGTTAACCAATTGCAACGTTATACTTACTACCCAAAAGTGGCAGAAGTTTGCAACAAATGGGAAGAGATATCAAACAGAATACAAGTAAGTTAATTGTTGGCAGTTTCAAATACCATCCATCGCTTATTTTCTCACGGCTTGTATTGCTTGTTCTTTATCTTAACATTTGGTATATGTAATGCTTGTGCTTTATAGTACCATTACGTATATCTCATTAAAAAGAAAATATTCTGTTTGACTTGTAAAATTCGTTATTGTTAATTAGAAATTGATAATCAAACGATCTAATTCTTGATTGTGGTGTTCTTTAGGATCAGTTATTGGTAATTATTCGGAATGGGGGACCTCGTCGATTTCAATGTCCTCGAAATAGGTTTTCAAGGTCGTCATTCTGGATAACTTTTCCTTATACATGTTGAGATATTTGTGAAAGGCTGTCTAGTTCACTACAGCGAACTTTGCCATTTTAAACGAATTTTAATAGGGTTACCAGCCCTTAAGGAACAAGCGAGATTAAAAAGGGAAGAATTCGTTGTGGTGGGTAGTTGTTTGCAAATATCTCTCGGTAACATATACGTATAGAGAAAAGTTGTTCAGAATCGTGTTCCCAACAACATATTTCAAGATCATCGAAATCGGTGTGGGGGGAATCGGATTAGGGGGATTCCGAACAATCACCCGATTATCCTTGTAATTAACTTTCACTTTGCAAATACTTGACTACATTTAATAATTACATAAGTTTAATCATTACGCACACTTTTACTAAATCACTATTTACTATGTGTAAGTTATAATTGCGTATTAGTGAAGTATACGAAATACTTTGTCCAAGAGGTGTTTTTGTTAAGCAATGTACATATAATATTCTTGTTGTTAGTGGAGAAACAGATATCACCTTTGGTAGATGGCAATGCATTGTTACTGGTCAATTATTTGGGACATTGTCTCTCCCCTTGTATAGAATTTCCTAGAGAGGTCTGAATACGATTTGCCAGGAAAAAAACTGCAATAAGGAATGACATAAAATGTGCTCCGAGTTTTTTGTATTGGTGATGGAAATACACATGCAACAGAAAAAAAAGCTTTTGTTTGCACAACGAGATTGCATTGTCACTTTCATTCGGCCATGCGCTTTGATATTGTCACACTATTAACATGCTCTTTCAATTAACTGTCGCCTGTCCATGAATACACTGTTACCTATCATGTTTTCACAGGAATGGATCCACAAAATCACAGACAATTTATTAATAAAGAGTAAGGTGGGAGAGACTAAGGGGAGAGACAATTACGGACGCATTAAACCGTCCAGACAAACGGAACAAACCTCGGTGCAGCTAGTTAAAAAAGAGACCAAATTAATTGATAAGAATGAGAAAATATACGGGATAGGATATCTGAATCCTGCGTTCGACGATAATCAAATTAATGTTAAAACCACACCCGAGAGCTCACCGATCGCTATCGTTCATAGAAGCAGGAAGTCTTCCGCAAAGTCCGAGAAAGTAAATACTAAAATCGTAGACGTTAGTAGAACTGTTAGACGAAAATTAGACATGAGCTCTATACCGGATGTCGTTCAAACCTCTCAGCCTCAAGTCGTTCACATTGACGATGATTTGCCTTCTTCGTCCCCCGACAGAGATGTCTACATGCCCGACGAGGAGTTCTTTTTGTCGAAAAATAGTACCTTATTTTCTCAAGTATCCACCAATACGTTGGTTACAAGCGATTCCAAACCATATAACGAATACAATGCGCAAACGAATCCCTTCCGAATCGTAGAGGTAAAAGAGATGGAGATTAAAAAGTCCGTCGCATCTCCCGAAGATCATGTAATATTGCCGAGTGCGAACGTTAGCGTAGGATTGATGCCACAGGTTGTCGAAAGAGTAGAAATCGTCGAAGACACAGAGACGGAGCCAGAATCGGTAGACACTGACACTGAGGACAAAGAAGCCAGAGGAAAGATTTCTAGCGGAGGGCAAATCGTTAACAAAAAAAGAGAGCTAATCCCCATTTTAAAGAAAGCTAAATTAGTGGATCCATATTCTGCAAAAAATACGAAGAAGTTGACTCTTAAGTTAGATCCTGAGAGCGCGCAATCGAACAGTCAGGTTTCGAATAGCAAGTTAATCAAAGTAGAAAGTAGTAAAACGTCGACGAACGTACAATTGTATTGCAATGTAAATAGTACTAAAGAGCCCATACCGTATACATGGAAAGACAAAGACAGCGTTGCCGAGTATCTTATTCTTGACGAGACCGATACCAAAACCAAATCGAAATCAAATGCAGGAACTACTGACTTGGCATTTCCATCGCCAATTACTTACCCGAGACGAAGGAAAGAACATATTAATGACAAAGAATCCACGTCCGATAGAGACACACAGGTTTTTAAACTACGCTCTAATGAAAAAGAGAATTTGGATTCTGAAAAGAGCATCCGAACTTTGTTGTACAGACGCACAAGAAGTATGTCCAAAGATGACACGTTAGAGGACTGTGAAAGTTTTTACGGAAGCGACAAAGAAACTGACGATATCTTAATTTTCTCCGACGACACAGAAAATGACGTTGGAAGCTCCAGTTCAGAAGGGGAAGACCCAAATTTAGGAGAACATGTTGAGCACCTCTTGGGCAAGGTAATTTTAATGGCTCCAAGTTTGCCATTGAAAATTTGATTGCGTTCGTAATATAGTTCATTGGTAATAACTTGTTACAAATATTGAATCATAGTAAAACGATTTTGTGTACACGAATAGTGATAGGTGATGGTTAACATGGCATTCAATAACATTTAACACGTTTTCTATCAGTGTTCGTTTTGACAATAACCTTCACAATTATGTTTCATTGAATGCTGCGTAATCTCTTCTAAATTATACAAAAATTTATGAATAGACTGCGGATCTTTATGCATTTATAGCAAAATTGAGTAGATGAAATTCAAGATGTTAATATATGATTTCTTCTCTATTAAAATCGTTAAAGGAAGAGATATTGTTCAATTTAGTTTCTATTTCTTGCAATCGATACAGACAATGTTTATTTTGCTTAAAGATTCGCAGTCTACTTATGAACTTTACGGATATAAATAACGTAATTCCTGTCAATTACAATATTCTTGAAATTTTCTTTGCACATCGTTTACTAAACTATTTCTTCTAAATTCTTGAAAAAATTCAAGTTATGTAGTCCACTGTAAATGTGTATGGAAACTTTTTTGACTGACTGCGTGTATACGACGCTGGTAGCGAACATGTTAAGATACTTTATCTATTTTTGTTCGAGACTTTTTTCACAATATTGTTATGCACAGATACAAGCTGAAAAGTTGTCGCAAGAATCGCGGCAAAGATCTGAGACCAAGATGTTAGGCATCAGGCGACCTTTCAAGGCTTTAACCTCCTTGTCTAGAACTGGTCTGGAAAAATGTATTCTAGAGTTTGAACAGTCTGCTCAGAAAATGTTACACAGAATGGATGTTATGTTTATGAGCATTAGTAGCATTAGCAATGAGAAAGATCCTGCAAAGCGCCTTGAGGTTTGTATGAATGTAATAAAATTTTACAGTGCTCCTATATATCAATCTTTTTATTTATAAGTTTACATGCGGTTTATGTTTCAGGTACTAGAAGGTGAAATTAGTAGTCTTGCACCAGATGCAGCAGCTCTGATTAGCAAAGGCGATGGTCTAGTCATGACAGTACACGCATCTGATCCTGTTAGAGCTGAGAAGATAAAGAATGAACATCAGGACAAGTTGAGGAGCAAGTGGCACCAAGTTATGTCGGAGATTGAAACTAGAAGAATACAAGCGCAACGGGGTGAAGATATGCTGCGACAATATAATAACTTGGTGGGAGAGTTTGAAGATTGGTTTAGAGATGTCCCATTAAAACTTGAGCAAGTGAATAACTACGAGGGCCAATTAGAGTCTTTCATAGTAGAGTTTGACGCTAAGCGAGAACAGGTTCATAAACTGAACGATCTAGCTGTTGAATTAAAGAGATTGAACGTTGGATACTCCGAAACTGTGCGTTATAGTATCAACAGTAGGTGGCAAGAAGTTAGTTCACAATTTAAAAGATACAGTGGCAGTAAGGATAAGGACAAACACGTTACCGATAAGAAAGTTGAAGTGGTGTGTATAAATGAGTAATAGCAACATAACACAAACGATCATAATTAGACAGCGGATTATTGTGCATTTACAACAAAAATGAGTAGGTGTAATTTAAAACAGTAAACACATTAGAAGAATTTAAAAATACCGTTACATTATTTTCGATCTATTAAACATATTAAAACAAAAAATTATTTTCTATTTCACTAGAATTTGTTGCAATCCATGTAGAAAATTTTTTATTTTGCGTAAAGATCCGCTGTCTAATTATAATAAAAGTAAAAATTTAAACTGTTGCAGTTTCGTGGAAAAAAAATATTTTTCCTCGATTTTGATCGTTAGTGCATATTTTTGTTAGAAGTTATTATCGCTGTAAAAGTTACCGTTTCATTTCATATCTTGTAGGATGTGGGCAGGATTGACCTACAGGAATTTAACACGAGAGTCAATAAGATCAGAGAAGCCGTAGTAACAGTAACCAGATCTCTAAATTCGATGCCATTGAATGGCGATGATTATGAAATGTTCGCGAACCAAGAAGACTGTTTGAAAAAGATCAGTAATGCTTTGAATATTCTGAAACCGAGCATCGAGGAGATTAACTCAGTTTTTGAAAACGTTGCTTCTCAATTACGAAGGGATAAAGCCGAGCAAATAAGACGATTGAGCGACAAACTACGAGAGGAATGGATCAATGTTAATCAGAGCTATGTAGAAAGATATAATCGTTGGGACAAATGCTACGAGAAGTGGAAGGAACTTTGCCACACGTGTAAAAGTTTCTCTGAATGGTTAGATAAAACAGAAGAATCTTTGAAGAAGGTGAATTCATCTGGGCACTCGAAGTCATCAAAGACAAAAATATTTGAATTGGAACAAGAAATTTCGAGAATGCAACGAACCGTTAATAATATTAACGTCTCGAGTGCTAGTATATTTACTCGTTCCAAGCCAGAAGACATGGTCGAATTGAAAGACATGATTGAAATGATAAGACGCCGTTGGCAAAATATAGTGGTCGAATTAAATACAAGAAAAGAGAAGTATGCATCGAATTCGCTGCAAATTATTTATAGTCATTTTGCTGTTTTGTAGTTTGATCTTAAGAATAGTAGCTCGATGATTTTGATGGACACGTTACATTCAAGCTATTCTCCCTATTGAGCTATTTCAGTTGTGATTTGCCTGTGGTGCTGTAGTGTTCAACGCAGAATAATCTCGAATCTAATAAAGAAATTCGCGTGAAAACTTGAAAAAGTATTAGATTTAATTAATTCTATTTTTCGCAATGTTTGCAAAATTAGATTAGTTTATGTTCAATCGCTAATCTTATGTATACTAATAAACTTTTCTTTATATTAATGTTAATACTATATCTTTTAAGGAATTTCGCCATGGAAAGAAAAGTGAATACCGAAGGAAGAATTTTGGACAATGTTTGTAACATCTTGGAACAGATAAATTCATTGCTGGTGTCTGCAGCTAATCCATCTGATGAAACTTCTCTGTCAATAAGATTGTCACTTATCAAAGTAAGTTGTACTTAAACAACTCATTATTTTTCCTTTCAAAACAACAGATTGTGTCATATGAAGAAAGTTTATATAAAAGTAGTAGTCACATTAATATATTAATTGATAGTTTTTCTGTCAATTGTGCACGTAATTGACGTTTTCAATACATATTAATACTTTGTAAAAAATTTATTTATTTCTTGATTAAAAACTTATGGTTTCTGCACTGTCCACGGTAACGTTATCAAACACACTGAAAGGAAACCTAATAATACCTTCTCATGCCATGACTGCATAAACGAAACCGTGCCAAGACATAAATAGCATTGAACTCTCCCTTTTTGTATATTTTCCTTCCAAACATAAACTTGTCAACCCACTGTGTATGAGGTTCTATATCTGTCTACTATTAAAAAATATGTAATACTGAAAAAACTGATGTTTTTAGGCGAAGCAAGAAGAACTCTCAACCCGTAAAAGGTCATTGCAAAATTTAATGCATCACAATACAACACCCCCAGGAGAAGACGAATGCAATAAACTCCTTGTTGATATGGACAAGGTTCTGTTTCAAATTAATTTTCTGAAATTCGCGAATTACATCTTGCAATAAATGACAATTAATTCAATTATTTAAATTTATAGGCTAATTCAAATCTTTCGAATCACCGGGAATATGTTGAAAATAAGCTTGCCTCTCTTAAAAAATACATTCTTACTTTGGATGCTGTTATGGCATGGGTCATGGAAACGCGAACAAGGATAACCATATCTCGAGACCTATCTGAACAAGATCGAATGGAAGTAATTAATAATGTTATGGTAAGTATTAATGTATCTATTGGCTGCAAATGATGTAGCAGTGTTAACCGTTAAATAATGTGTGCGTAGACTAAGGTAGAAGACCGCGAAATGGAAGTTAAGGATGTATTGGAGAACTATACTAACCTGGAGAAAGAGTGCGAGTCTGCAAAACAACCAATATCTGTGGAATTACAAGTGAGTACAAAAAATATATACAATAGAAGTTGTGTCGGAGAATCAGATATGTTTAATGATTGCACTACATGACTATTTCCTTGGACATATCGCTGTGAAGTGATGTAAGACGATGTGTTTCAGCTTTGACTTTTCAAAAACATTTACTTTTAGAACTTTTTGCTGTGAACCATGTACAGAATGCATCATCTAATTGGTTAAGCTCAGTTCTTTTAAACAATTTTCGGATATCAGTAGGTACCCACTGGAAGTATACTTCCAGGTGACGCAGGATCAGATAAAAATATTTCAAGACTAAGGAGGTAGACTCGTTTCTAGGATTGCAAGGGTACGGGATGCGCCTTCTCGTTTCTCGATAGCGTGAAGATGGAGTTTTGCAGTAGTCAAAAGCGCTAGATGAAAGATCAATCTAAGCCACAATCGCTCTCAAAAGTCCTATTTTTACGTTTAGAAAGAGTAATTTTCATTATTTGGCAGTATGTAACTGTCGCAGCTTTATGAAAATAGCTACATACGCAGCTTTATGTTTCCGAATAATGCAAATTACGCCTCGTAAATGTAAAAATAGGACTTTTGAGGACGATTGTCGTCTAGATTGATCTGTTTCTTAGCCTTTTCTTTGAGAGAGAGAAATGAGAAATGAGAAGGCACATTCCGCACCCTTGCAATCCTGGAAACGAGAGTCTACCCCCTTACGTTTTTGCTTTTTTATATCATAAACTCTACTGTACATGCTAATTTTACGCATCAAATGTTTTGCTAGTCGCCATATAAAATTTAATAATATTTTATTTCTTTTTACAACTTCCACAATTTGATTGTGTTATTTATAATCCATGATTTATAAGTCGATATAAAACATACAAGTTCGTATGCAGTATTTTTCTCTTAGTATTGTAGTTCTGTTCCCACCCCCACATGATGCATGCAACAGTAGACCTCCAAGAGGTCTAATATATTTTTAATGCCAGTGCATAGTACGTGTTCGACCACGCGTGTAAAATATTTGAAGGGTTGTTTCTGTAAGGCAAAATAAATCAAGAGTGATGGTATTATGCGATTTCGGCTTCGTTTTAAAATTATTAATGATCAAAGTCGATAAACAATGAATGGTGTGCGATGTAGTCGTCTGTTTCTCTTTTCTCGTCACGTAAGGGCTATTCTACTTCCAATTCCATAGAATTTGCCACATACTTACTGATCTTTTAGTATATTTTGTTCGAAATCTTCATCACGAGTGAAATCGACATTATGTATAAGGCAAGGAGTTAAGCGACTTCAGGAACCTAATGGAAAAGAAATGTAATTTTCAATACATTTTGTTTTGTTATGTGCGGTTGAGTCGTGTAAAGGAGATTTGATATTTTTATATTTCTTTAATATTTCATATTGTTTTAATATTTCGATATTATTGCAATTTAACAGGAAAAACTGAAGAAGCTGAGGGAAGATTGGCAGTTTGTTAAAAATAGTGGCGATTCCCAGGGTCATGAAGTCAAATCTGCGGGTGCGGCTGCCGTGACGACCAAGGAAATAGGTAAGTCTTTATTTAACTCTTTATTGCTGATAACTAGACTGCGGATCTTTATGCATTTATGAAGAAATTAGTTGGGTGAAATATAAAACGGTAATAGATTAGAAAAATTCAAGAATATTCTAATATTGTTCTTAGCTTAACAAAGTCATTACAGAATGAAATCAATTTTTATTTTATTCCTGCTTTCCACAATCGATGCAGAATATTTTTATTTTGCATTAAGATCCGCAGTCTACTGATACCATTTCTACTTTCCCTTCACAACCAAGTATTTCAATCACTATTTGTCTTTTACATTAAGGTAAATAGCACGATTAATGTTTCCTTTTGTAAATGCAATCAAACTGACAGTAATATAGGAAGTTCTATAAAGCCCCTAAGATTCGGTGCTTGAGGGTTAAAGATTAAATTATGAAAATAATATCATTAACTTTACACGTAAGTATTCTTAATTTTCAGATCGATTGTTTTCATTTCGCTTGTATCGTACCGTGATATTTACGCGGGAGAGAAATATTTCAAATCACACTTTCTTCTGATCGACGACAGATGGCACCTCTCTCTGTTATCGACGCAGCGTTTCTGTACAGTTAAAAAATGCAAAGAGCATACAAAAAATCTGTTTTGTTTAATCTATATTTTTTACATGCAATTTTAATCCGATTTTTATGAAAGTATTTAGAAAGTTCTCTCTCTCCGACCAACTCGAACTCCATTGATACTTTCTAGTCCCTAAAAACCTTAAATCTTTAAAATCTTTGATACTTTTAAAATTTCAGGAAGAGCATTTGAAGTAAAAGTTAATCGACTTAATATAGATTATGTGAATCTATAAACGTTTGACCCTCACAGTCCATTAAAAAAAACTAAGTTGATCTTGAAGTCTGTTTTATGATTTTCTTTAGAAAACTATTGTCCACATCACACTTTTATTATTCACATTCTCTTTCATACGTGAAAGAGGACGGCAAATGGAAAATAAAAAATTAAGCGATCTTACATTTGCTTTTTTATGAATCAAACATTTACCATTGTATTCGTTTCACTTTTGCAATTAAAATGACACCGAACACGATATAGTTACAATCATAATTACTTGTGTAACAAGAGCAGTTAAGAATTCGTGTACCTCTATCGTAAATGTGAAGTCCGAAACTTTAATCACTTATTGCAGAAGTAATTATGATCGTAACCATATCACATTTGGTGTCATTTTAATCAGAAGAACGATACGATGGTAAAGTTTTATTGACGTAAAACAAAAATAAGAAATTTGATTAGAAAAATAAGAAATTTGATTAGAAAAATAAGAAATTTGAGTTCAGTCTCTCTATCTCTTTCAATCGCTATGTTTCTTTACGTTCGTCACACTAAAAATAACGTGATACATATCTGGAATGGAGTACGTCTTCTGTAACTGTCGTTCGGCAGTCCCGACGATACGACATTTACGCAGAAAATACTGTAATAGCAATTGATAGAAAATTGCCGACCGACTCTCCCTTAGGAATTCGCCAGAGCCGAAAGCAATTGTAACTCTCGCTAAATGTACTCCTTCGGATCTGTCGTGGGATTCTCGAGGGTAGTTCGGCGACTGAACAAGAAATAGTGCGTTTAGTCGTACCGGTAAGCGTGGTCACATATCACTTCCGTTCCGTGCGGCGAAACGATATACGTATATCCGCCACGTTAAGTGCAGTCTTTTCAGCGAGCACCGGTGTCCTTTCTTCCTCTTTCGTTCTTCCATCGATTCGTGCATTTGAAATCGCTGATGCCCGTGAATTTTGCCGAGTCACCTGGCTTTTAGCTCGAACTTTTCTTCCCTTTTCTAAACATAATCCATTTAGAACGTTTGGACAACAAATATGTACAGCTGAGTCGGAAAGTAAGTTAGCCATTGGAATTTGCAGACAAATGAATATAATATATCTTTAATAGTGATAATAATAATTAGATTGCGGATATTTATGCAATTTACAATGTTTCTAAACGAATTTTAAGACGCGAGAATTAAACAAAATATTATTTTCAGTGGTAGTAGCCTTTGTAGATCTGAAATAAATCAAAATCGTACTAAATTCTGCCGAATGTTATATTTTAGTATTCTCTGAAAATTTTTAGAAACCATAAGTGCATAAAGATCCCCAATCTAATGATAACATATGTTTCACTGTAGCATATTTGATTATTTACTTATACCTTCTAAATAAAAACAAAACAGTAATATGATTTTACGTTAAGAAATAAACAAATTAGTAAAATATATATTATTATTATTATTAAAGATATATTACAGGATATTTATAAGCAGAATACCTGTAAGGCTACCAAACATCTGAAGCGAGAAAAATTGATTTTACTTCATGCTGTTTGAGATGCTATACAGGATATCTCATTTTAAATTCCCAGAGCAAATATCTCGAAAAATATGAATGACGTGAGAAAATGTTTTAGATTGAAGTTGTATGGTCTCATGGGGGACACATTACGCTGTTATTTATTCGACCTGCAGATGACCTCGAAAAGGCCCATAAAGGGGAAATTCTAAATTTTTAAATTGGAACCCATATTTTTAATTGTATATTATTTTCGCTGACATCGACACGTGTACGCCTGAACGTAATTTCAGCATGTTTTAAGATTTTGTAGATTTGGAATAAACATTCTCAAAATTAGTTGTAATTTTAGTGAATTACAACAGTAATCAATTTCTTGGTATGCATCGAGTAGACACTGTAGGAGGAACCGATCATATTGGATTTTGATCCTTGAACAGATATCTTTATTTAGAATAGTATAACTGTATTTCTTGAAGTACTCATTGTCCTGAACAAAATTTCATTTTCATGAACAAAATTTCATTTTCATGCACACAAGAACTGTATTTATTTTTAGTATATTTCCAATTTTACCAGTTTGTGTTACTGATTTTTAACTTCAATCAATTAGGGTTCTGAAACTAATTTCGAAGATTATTTCTTTATTTATTATTGCTTTAAACCGACTGGTTTATTTAGAAAGTACAGTATTGTTAGATGTAGCTTACACTACCGCTCAAAAGTATGTGAACACATCCTTTTTCTCTACAAAACGTAGTTTAAGTTGGTAGGAAAAATACTTAGAACAATTTTGTCACTTGTAATTATTATTATTGTTATGTATATTATGGTATCATAGCACAATAGAATTTATTTTTATATACATATTATATACAGAGTGTGGCCGGGCGGGTGGTACAACCGAACAGGGCGTGATACTACATGTAAAAATAAGTCGAAGAAAAGGAATAACATTTTTTCGTTTGACGCTTCGTTTTCGAGAAAATCGGGTTCGCGTGCTTTAGTATATGCCCAAAGTAGAATTGGTTGATCATGGTCAGACGTGTCAGACGAATCTTGTGCAATAGCACATGTATTCGTTGCATTTTCTAACTCGATTTTCTTTCTCGAAAACGAGGCGTCAAACAAAAAAATGTGATTCCTTTTTATCGAATTAATTTTTACATGCAATATCACCCCTTGCTCGGTTGTACCACCCGTCTGGCCACACCCTGTGTATAATGAAAGTGCAATAATATAACTATCCACAAATACGAAATCTAGTGGAACGGTCTCGGTGCTTCCAAGGATGCAGAGCGAATACAGAGAATTTTTCGATACAGATACTAATACTAATACTAATAGAATAAAAAACTAATAGGAAGATTGCCGTGATTAATGTAAGCGATAATATCTAATCGTGACGGATACCTAAATCGTCCACCTAAATACGGCCATCTAAATATCTCCTCCAATTGTGAGGGTACAAAAAATATTTTGTGTACTTTTTGTGTACTATTTGAACGGTTTGATGGAACCATTATATTGCAAACAATATTTTTTTCGGAGTTATCAAGGTCATCGATGTTTTTTGATACGTAACTACATTTTTATTTTATTGCACTGTGTAACTGATCGAAAAATTCATTCAGATATTTATAAAAACATGACCTTGAAATGACTTTGACCTTCGAAAATTGGCGTTCCTTTGCGCGGTCCATCTCTTCATGCTATTGCAATGCAAAAAATATTTGTTACGTAATGTGCATATTATCAATGGACTAAATATCTGGCAAGAATATTTTTTTCCAAAGGTCATTTTTTTCGGAGTTATCAAGGTCATCGATGTTTTTCGATACACAACTACATTTCTATTTTATTGCATCGGGTAATTTATCGAAAAATACATTCAGATATGTATAATAACATGACCTTGAGCTTGATCTGAAGGTAAAACTTTAATTTTCGAAAATCAAGGTCATTTCAAGGTCATCTTATTATACATGTCTGAATGTATTTTTCGATCAGTTACCCAATGCAATAAGATAAAAATGTAGTTGTGTATCAAAAAACATCGATGACCTTGATAACTCCGAAAAAAATGACCTTCGAAGAAAATATTGTTTGCAATATAATGGTTCCTTCAAACCATTCAAATAGTACACAAAATATTTTTTGTACCCCCACAATTGGAGGAGATATTTAGATGGCCGTATTTACGTGGACCACCATGTATATTAGTAGGTTTCCACATGCATAGGTAGTTTTTAACTTAAAATGTTATATATTCGATAAGACAGTAATAAAGATCGATTTTAGTCACTATTTTAGATGCTTAAGTAACTTTTAGATGTTGCTATTACACATTTCGCAAGTGTCCACATACATTTGAGCGGTAGTGTACATTACAGAGGTGTTACATTGTTTTTATATCCTTACGGAACATTGTTCGAGAAAATTATAAATTATTTTCAGGCCTTCTATATCAGGTTTACATAAGAAGGAGCTAATGCAAAGAGTAATTTGCAAGAACAGATTTGCATGGATAGTTTTGGCTCCAATTGCTCTGGTCATTAACGTTTGACATACATATACATATACATGTATATAGTTGGTCAATGCACAGTTATTAAATATGGCGAATTAAATTCTCTCGGCGAGGTGCATAATTCAGAATCATGTCGGTTTAATCGCGATGATTCAGGAAGGAAGAACCGTGGGGTTTGTTGATCCTGCGTCGCAGAGCTTAACGGAAAGGTCGTAAGTTTGTAGTATAAGCGCGATCGTCGGGCCGCATAATGAGCGGATAAGCCGTCTAATGTAGTCGCGGTAGAATATCGCCAGACTGAAGATAGCTCGGTTCTCTCGTTCCTCTTTCGCCCTCTGTTTCCACCATCCTTTCCTTCCCTCCATTGTTTTCTATCTCCGCTCTGCGGTGTAACATCAAGATGAAATCACAACTCGTTTGACGAAACTTCGGGGACTACAAACGGTTTAAGCTTCCTCTTTGTTGCATCGTGACACAATATTAACCTACTGTATTTCTATTTACAATTTGCTGCAGATGCGTCGGAAAACGTACACGTGTCCACGAGCCTCTGTACAGCAGGGATTGAATGAAACTATTAATATTTTCAATTAATTCTAATATATAGTCAGTCTCGAGGGTGATAACAATTTTTGAAACACAGGGTATAGTTTGAATTACGAAAAAAGTTGCTGTTTAAAATCTTTCTATACCTGTAACGAAAATTTAAAAAATGTATTTTGTAGATCTATGTCAGTTATGTTGACAACATCGAAATTGATTAATTGATGTATGAGTTATAAATGTATTAAGAATGGTGTTTTACTAAGTACTAGATAAATTTTGATTGATTTCAAGAATTTGACTTGTAGATATTATACAGAGTATGACATTTAAGTGGAAACACCTAAATATCTCTGTTATTAATGATTTTCTTTTTTAAATGGAGAGACATTTACAGCAATGTTGCCTATCATCATTGAATTGTTATTAGGCTCCAAATAACCGATTTGTTGAAATTTGACGTTTTGAATGGTGTTTGCATTTGAAATAGTTTATCGAATTATGCAAATTCAAAGATTTGAATATTAATTTACAAAAATAGGTATAATTTTATTTTCTAAACTATGGGTCTCGTAGTATGCATAGAAATGCATTGTACATGTACATACATTTGAATTGATTAAAATTATTATTTCAATGCATTTCACGCATTGGGAAATGTTATCACTGAATAAACGCTCGCAATGTTATGATTGAATTTGTGAAAATAGGAAGTTGCTATTGTAAAGAACGGTTTACCTACATAAGCATGGAAAATGATGCGTGTGCTAATTACTACTTAGTATCTTAAATTTCCCTTGTGTTTTATTCCAGTCACGGCTATTAATTTAGGCTTATTATCTATTGGGTTGGCAAGAAAGTAATTTCGGCCATTTTATGGTGAAATACAGCCCAATTTTTTATTCAAGCAATGAACTTTAATGAATAAGAAATTTTCCCTTTTATTCGATGTTCTTTTGCCAAAAAGAATAAATAAGAAAATGTTTTAATGATTAAAAGTTCATCGTTTGAATAAAAAAATTCGGTTTTTTACTTCACCTTAAAATACCGAAATTACTTTCCTGCCAACCCAATACTTATTAGCTTTAGGAGGTGCATTTTGCGTTCACGATGGAATAGAGTAAGTATAGAATCCCTCGTGTTTTATTCAGTTACGGCTATTACTTTAGGCTTATTATCTACTTATTATCTTCGGGAAGTGCAGTTTGCGTTCATAATGGAATCGAGCAAGTATAGAATCATAAACCGGTTAAATTTCACAGTAGTTCACTGTAATGAATGATAGAGCAGATGGTTGAATGAGTGATTAAAATGAAAATGGTTATGAAAGTTTGAGAATTTGCACTATACTGGGTCGACAAGGCACGGCCGGCAAGTTCTCATCGGAATAATCGATCAGGGAAAAATCTAGGTGGGCTGGTTTTTATGTCTCCCAAAGGAACGTTGGGTGAATAGCGTCAGTTCATGCTACCTTCCCCATAACTCAGTCGAATCACTTCTATAGATTCAGTCTCAGTTGCTAGTAAACTGGTTGCATTAGCTGATTGATTTTCCTCATCTCATAATCATTAATATCTCACGGTCGTTTACTTTAGATGTTCTTATTTTACGGTAGATTACGTTCCATTCTACATATTCACTAAGATTGCAATGCAAATCTTACATACACATGCTACGTTTAATTTCGACCTTCCACAGGAAACTTAAATGCAGTTTATTTCGAATATAAATAGATTTCATGCTATTATGTTATATCTATACTGTGGATCTTTATGCATTTATGAAGAAAGTGGTTGGGTGAAATATAAAACGGAAAAAGATTTAAAAAATTCATGAATGCTGCAATGTTGTTTTTAATATAACAACGTCGTTCGTTAAAGGACCAAATCAATTTTTATATTATTCCTGCTTTCCACAGTCAATGCAAAACATTTTTATTTTGCATAAAGATCCGCAGTCTAATTATATCGTTCAAAGGTAACTCTGATCATTTGAACGATGTCGTTTTCACCATGAAAACGTGTTCTTTGAAGATAGTTTTAAATGTAGTTACAATGATGTTTTATGAAAGTCTTTCCTGTAACATCAACTAATAATTAGACTGCGGATTGTGTGCATCCAAAACAATATTGGGTAGCTGCAAATTGAACCAGTAGAAAGATTAAAACAATTGTAGGGAATTACCGAAGAGAATTAGAAAACAAATGAATTTTCAAGTGTCTCTTGTTTAATGTAAAAGATGCAGAAAATGTTTATAGTGCATATACACGGTGTTCGGTAACTGGTGATACAAGCGAAAAGGGGGTTCTACATGAAAAAATAAGTCGGAAATATAGAACAAATTTTTTCATGTGAGGCTTTGTTTTCGAGAAAATTGACTTCGAATTTTCGCCAGGTACGTGCTTCAGTAATGCAGAAAGTAGAATTGGTTGATCATGGCCAGACGCGTCAGACGATTCCTATGCAATAGCACGTGTATTCGCTGCATTTTCAAACTCGATTTTCTCGAAAATGAGTTGTCAAACGAAAAAATAAATGTTGTTCCTTTTTTTCGACTTATTTTTTCATGTAGTATCATCCCCTTTTCGCTTGTACCACCAGTTATCGAACACCCTGTAGATCTAAAATCTGCTAATAATAAGCACTAACTTGGCAAATACATATTTACCGAGCATGAATATGGTCTTCGTACATTAAATTATGCTTTTTGAAGAATAACTCCTTCGACGGTCATTAACCCTTACATTACTCGAAATACGCCGTTCCATTTAAAAAACCGACGACGACCTTGGAATATCGGAAAATATTTCTAAAAACAACGGTCTTAGGTGCCTCAATCGCAATTACAGAAATCTATTTTTACTAAAATTTTGATCAATAAACCTCCCGTACTTGTGAAGAGTCTGCAAACATTTATTCAGAATAAAAATTTCCATCGTCAATTGCAGGGCAGAAGAATCATGCAGAAACTCTTTTCTTCCTTTAATACTTTTAGCGAGTTTAAAATAACATATAGATTTTAGCTTATAAAAACGACAAAGCTCTATTTATTTAGGTTTTGTGCAATTTTTATTCCAATATGTGCTCGGATGAAAAAATTTATCGAATCAATTTTCATGTAAGCAACTTGATAATTCCAATCATTGTAAAATGAAAAATATAAAACCCTCACTTGACCGGCAGTGGTAGGTTTAGTGTTAAAGTTATTTAATCTTTCTACTGTTTCAACTGCTTCAAACAAAGTTGATCTGGGACAACGACGGGCTGTTATCTTATTATTTATCATTAGACTGCGGATCTTTATGCATCTATAGGAAAATTTAAAAAATTGAAGACGTCAATATATGATTTTACCTCTATTAAAATCATTAAGGGAAGAAACAACATTCAATTTAGTTTCTATTTCTTGCAATCGATGCAGACAATTTTTATTTTGCATAAAGATCCGCAGTCTATTTATCATAGATCGCTCGGGAAGTCGCCGAGCATCGTCGACGATTTTCAAGAAAAATTATTTTCAGAATGGAGAGACTTTATGCATTTATGACAAAAATGGGTGCAATCTTTTAAAGTTATTTAATCTTTCTATTGTTTCAAATTGCACCCACTAATTTTTCTCATAAATGCATAGAATCTCTCCATCCTGAATATAATTCTTCTTTAAAATCGTCGACGTTGTCTCTCCTTGAGCAACGGACTAACTTCCCAAACAATCTGTGATAAACAATAAGATAACAGCCCGTCGTCCCAGATCAACTTCATTCAAGTTCGTGCGTCGAAGTTACTCATAGCCTGCGGTGCAACCATGAATCGCAGGAATTCGTAGGACTTGCGTCGGGCCGAATGAATATTCAAATGTTCATTAGCTCGGCTGCTAGCCAATAATTGACTACACGGTAATACATGGCGTGGCGAAGTAAAGCTGATTAGCAGAATGGTCTTGTGGCATTGGCGGGGCATAATATTTCGTTGGTACTCGAGCGAATTGCAGATTGATTCGAGCACACGATTCACGCGACTGTGTCTGTATATACAGGGTGTCCCACCATCTCTGTTACAAGCCGACAGCTCGGCTACTTTTCAAATATTACGCTGAATGTCAAAAGAACAAACTATTTCGCTCGATCCTCCGCATACCTTTGCACAATATCGTAAACCGTAGATCTTGGGTATCCAAAGAATCGAATTATTTCAGCCGCTCACCGCCCAGCGCGAAGCGCTTCAATTATATCGCTGCTCTGCGATTATATTCCACGCTCGATCTAATTAACTCTGCCATTTTGATAGTATATTGGATATGTATGTTGCGAGCGGTGATCATGTTAACGGTGAATTACGTCGATACCGAGAAAAGCTGGTACTGATGAACTAGTTTAGTTTTCACGGTGTTTGATAGGAGCTGATGCTCCTCAAACGAACTGGTTCCTCGTCAGCGAGAGAGGTCATTAAGGCTTTCATGTTCCTGTGGTCACGTTTTGTGCCTAATCTAGCAACACAGGCGTTCTCGCTCCTTCTCCAAAAAAAGAAACGAGAAGAAAAGAAGAAAGATCGAGGAAATCACGATAAAAGTAACAGAACCAGCGTGAAAACTTGTTAGCGGTAGGAAGCCTACGTTGAAAGTTCATGATCGGCGGGAAATATGCGTCCGGCATCTCTATATGCATTTTTCATTTAGCCTGGTTCGGTCTCGGTGGATAAAATATCACGCGGCGTCAGGTTAAATTTCAATCGGCTACGAAACACCGGCCTGTGAACGGCGTTCTGTCTTCTCTTTTTCTCTCTTTGACACACGCAATTTTTCAGCGTTGTCCTATTTTTTGTTTGCTGTTCCCTTTTCGACTACCTGTTCGCTGGCCGTTCCTGTGGAAATCAACTCCAGCAGGAGGGAGAGGCCGGTGTTTACGATGCCCGTCGTGTCCTCTCCGCGGCGACAATAAAAAACGGATAAAATTTTCGCCCCCGATGAGAAATATTGGATGTTGTGACACGAGGATCGCGCTGTATGACGCTCCGGTAATTGCGCTCCGGCTCTGTTGTACCAGAGACAGCTTTTTATGCCGCGACTGGTAATGACACCCGCCCCGCGCAGCTGACCCTCCATTATTTCTCACCGGCGCGCTTTTCCTATCGAACTGAAATCCCTTAGCCGAGGGGAACGCACCACCGTGTCTTTATCTTGTCCCGAATCCTAGAGTTTCTTGTGTCCGAGATACACAATTGGTCCGCTTTCCTCGCGAATGGTGTTCAGGCATAGGGCGTTGCAAAAACAATAAGGGACTGTCGTAAAGGTTGGGGCACGTTTAGTTTCTTAGCTATAAAATTTCATAGAATGAGAATTACGCTAAAAAATGTATGCCGTTGGAAAGTTATATAGCATAGTCGGCAGCCACATTTTTACTGCAGAAAGATGATTGCGTTAACGGATAAAAAGTTATAATTATATTATACGGCACGAGAGTGTCCCAATCTTTACAAAAAACTATATTACATGTCCGAGAAATTAGATATATTTAAGCAATCGGGGTCGAAAAGTTTTTAGTTGAAAATGAATCAATAAGGGTCACTATAAAACTTTTTGGGACATATTTATAGCCTTTGCTTTTGCTTTCAAAAATGTTATACATCCTCTGATTCTACACCCTTGATTCGGTTGAAATTAAACTAAGGAAGGTGCCGCAAAATTGACCTTGACCTTGGATTTTAAGGTTAAAAGGTGAACTATTTTTTTTAATTGCATCGTATTTTACTCGTCGCGGTTGAGTTGCGACCCATGGTTTTTTTTTGCAGTTTTGACCCTTGTGACGAGTAAAATACGATGCAATTAAAAAAAATTGTTGACCTTTTGACCTTAAAATTCAAGGTTAAAGTCAATTTTGCGGCACCTTAGTTCAATTTCAGCCAAATCGAGGGTGTAGAATCATCCTATAGTAGCTATAATTTCCTTACACCCTGTACTTCCTTGAAAGAGGCGATTCCCGAGGTTATTTTAAGTAACTTTTTTGTTTATGAAAATGTTCTCCGCGGCTTTGTCAAGGAGTTATGAACGAAAAACACGGACCAATCAGAACGCGGCTACAGCGGGCATCAGCGTTGGCATTGGCCGAACCGGAATCCGTTCGCTGTAGCTATGCTTTGATTGGTCCGTGCAATGGAAAAAGTTACTTGAAATGACGTCAGGAATCACCTCTTTCAAGGAAGTACAATATTTTTGGGACAATAAAAGCAATAAATAAGGCAATAAAGGGTTAAGGCGTAACTTATAAAAGCAACAAGATTTATTCTTTCCATAATAAACATATTTGTTATTAATTGACTTACTTCTATTTAAAAATTAGATGAAAATTTAGTTCATTTAAAGGGAACAATTCGTACAGTACAAACTTGGGGGCAAAGATTCGTAGAAAACGATGGTAACTACTTAATCGACTGATTGCAACATTTATTGTAATAATTAGACTGCGGATCTTTATGCATTTACAGCAAAAGTGAGTAGATGAATGTCAAGATTGTTGTAAAATTTTCAAAATTGAAGATGTCAATATATGATTCGTCCTTTGTTAGAATCATTACGGGAAGAAATAACTTTCGATTTTAGTTTCCGTTTCTTCCAATCGGTGCTGACAAGTTTTATTTTGCATAAAGATCCGCAGTCTAGTAATAATTAATAAACGAAAGATCAACCAAAAATCGTATCAAGACTTTTGCAATGACGCAATATTTAAGCATTGAAAAACACCTACCTCCCACCTCGAATGGTTCTGGCAACCGCCCACGCCCTCCCAAAAAACCATTATTTCGCTCATCCGTCCACCCCTAGTGATTCGCCCTCCACGACATCGGTATCCAGTGGTTGTAGACTGCTGTCCCATATTACGCACCACCCACACGTGCGTTCTACGAGCATTCATGCGTAGCAGTAACGTATGGCGAGGGGCGAGAACCACCACCCGCGACCCATCGCCGCTGGAAGCTTTTTCGTAGTACAATAAAATTTCACGGCTAAGCTGGCTCTTATTAGATCCCGGACGAAGTGCCTCTTCGTCTTATTTCCCGACGTAAATCCACGACACTCGTCATTCTTCACTTCCGTCGGCTGGCGTCGATACGTGACGCTTTTATTGATTCGGATTAAGCGTCGACGAGCGACGGAAAACGGCGAACTGGATCAAGGATTCATAAAAGTAGCTTCCGTGTGCTACGTACCATTCACTATGCAGAATTGTGTAGAATTATTTCATGAATTATTATTATTATAAAGAAATGCGATTATGCTGTATTAAATTATTTCGTAATTCAACTCGTTCTTGCGATTTATTGCAATGCAATTCGTAATTCAGGTATCTTGTTCATTAAATTAAAATATTATTCGTTTTCACAATTGAAATACAGTTGCAAGGTACTATGTAATTTCAAATTAACTCTTGTGTAGCCAATCAAAATGTATAGATAATTTAAAACCTTTTGTATTTAACAGATTTTCTCAAATTCTCATTTTAATCAGAATATAAATTAATATATGAGATGATTGCATAAGTTCATGCCCGATTTGAAAATAAAATTCAATGGTTAAATTTTAAAGAATACAACTTTATTAATCAATTATCCATGTAGCCACCATTCTTTTCTAATTGTAGAACATTTAACCATTTTTTAATTTTAATTTCACCGATCTTTAACCAAATCTTTAACCAAATCTTTAAAATTTAGCCATTGAATTTTATTTTCAAATCGGGCACGAACTTTTATGTAATCATCTAATATTAACGATCTTAGAATGGACATTCAGGGAAATTTTGTAACATTTACTCGGGTACCCATGTTAGCTATTTTCGTTAGCTCAGAAACGAAGCATAATGTAAACAAATTTTATCGAATGTTGTCTCTTTTGTTCATGTAAATTCGCCCCATGCAAGGAAACACAATAGTTGAGCAGGAAATGTACATTTCTATCGAAGAATTTAAAGCTACGAAAATAAAGAAGTATATTTAACTATTAATTTAATTAGTCTAAGAATGATAGTGAGCCGTATTAAATTTCATTGAATTTTGCATTTTTCAAGTTTCTTGTATGTTACTATAAATGGAAAAAGAGCACAGTCTAGTTATGGAACTCTGTTATGTTTCTCAAGTTACCCGAGAAATTTTTCACGATAGAACCGAAATATTTGCCCGAGAAATCTTTGAAGAAATAAGAGATGCCGTTGGCAGAGAAGATTTTAAAGCAGGAAGAACACGATTAGGTCGGGACGAGCCATAGCATCGTAGTGCTGAGAGATGAGGATGCTTATTGGGTTAAAAGAACAGAGTCGAAGTTCTTAGAGAAGCTAAAGCTCGTTTATAACTTCTTTTCCTCGTTTATATTCTTCAAAATGAAAATTTTTGTGAAACAACTTTCATCTGGATTTCTTTCTTTGCTATTATCAGTCTCTCTCTCTCTCTCTCTCTCTCACGCACGCACGCACTCGCTGGCGTACTCACTCACGCACGCACTCGCTGGCGTACTCACTCACGCACTCAGTCACTCACTTACTCACTCACTCACTCACTCATGCATCATTCACTGACTCGTGCACTCACACACCGACTCATGCACTCACTCACCGACTCATGCACTTACTCACAGACTCATGCACTCACTCACAGACTCGTGCACTCACTCACTGACTCATGCACTCACTCATTCGCTCACTCATTCATTCATTCATTCGGTCACTCATTCATTCATTCATTCATTCGCTCACTGACTCATGCACTCACTCACTGACTCATGCACTCACTCACTGACTCATGCACTCACTCGCTGACTCATGCACTCACTCACGGACTCGTGCACTCACTCACTCATTCACTCACTCATTCGCTCACTAATTCGCTCACTAATTCGCTCACTCATTCGCTCACTAATTCGCTCACTCATTCACTCATTAATTCGCTCAGTTACTCACTCACTGCCCCCGCTTTTATTTTTGTTATATCTTCCTCTGTAAATGCACTCGCATTTTATGCGAGGCCTCGCACTGTCTGACGTCGTTCTATTTTGCGACGATATTCCGTATTCACAGAGGAAAGATGATTCGATCCAACGTCGAAATACAATTTCGTGTCTACGACGAGATGAAGTGCATAGATTCTCTTGACATCAACCGATTGAGGCATGTTGGTTTAGAAAGCTCTCTCGCAGTCCTCTTACGTGCGCTTCCACCTCGTTTCGCAAAGGTACATTCGATTCTGTTCGTCGGCGGAAGTTCGATTTCAATGTGAACTGGTACACGTTGCGAAAAGGTTTAATATTCTTTGAAGTAACTGCTCCGATTTTACGATCATCATGTGTCATATATTTCATGGAAGCAACTACACTACCGGTCGAAACCGTATAAAGATAGGCTCCAGAATTTACGAAGAGATCAAATATTATTCTATTGCGATTCAATAAAGTCCACGTCGCGTCGTGTGTATTTGTTGCAAACGTGATGGCGTAAGATATTCTGCTGGCCAAAAGGTCTTTCATGTAGCAAAGGCATACATATAAGAATAAATGTTCACCTAAGACAAGCCAGCTGAATAAATTTTACATTTTTTGAGATAGGAAGAAGTATTTGAGACAAAAGCTGTTTGGTTTCGGGGAGCCCATTATGTAATGTACATAACTATTTTTGAGGTGGAGGTGCTTAGGAGATTTGAAGGCCAACCTCGCTTATTTAAATGGAATCACATATTTCTGAACTCCTACGTTGTAGCCTTCTGCGAAACAACTTCAACGATATAATCATTCAAGGTCTTTTAAGATCAGAAACGTAAAAAAAAAGATGAAAAATATAAATTCACAAATAAGGCCATCGAAACCAAACAACTTTTGTATGATACTTTTCTTGCTATCTCAAAAAATGTAGAAGATATTCAGGTGGCTTGTCTTAGGTGACTCACCCTGTATATCGAAAAGTAGAGGAAGTTTTGCGAATAAAGACAATTTATATTTCATAATTTGTGATTTATTCAAGTGAAAAGTAACCCTCTTCGCTAATGAAATTTATGAAAAACCAATGAAATTTGATGCAAACTTTTCATTCTTATCTCGTTGATTTGTTCGTAGAAATAGCAAGATTCTTAGCAATGGTTATTTGTATAAACTTGCCAACGCAGCTCGACGATTTTCTATAATATGAACAGTGAACGACTAGTTTGGAATAAAATGTTTCTCCTTCATCAATTTTGAATAAATATTTTACTGTTGAGATCGGTAGTGTACGTATAAAAATACATTAACGTTATAAACAAGATGGTAACAAAACAATATAAAATATACACGCACGCGTTACAATGCGACAAAGTTAGGGCAGACTAGAATTTACTCCTCCATCAAAAATAATCAATCAGAAAAACTAGTAAATGTAGTACTGTGTAAATTAGATAAAGTTGTATTATGAAATTAACCGATGGCGATGTTTTCTGTTCCTGTTGATCTTCCATTGTGTTGCGCAAGAACGTGTAGAAATCCCTAAAATATAAAGAATTATTAATCATCCGAGACAAATATTTTTCCTTTAGAGATCATAAATTAATATAAAATATGAATATTCAGTTTTGTAATTCCACGGAAATATAATTAATTCTCCAAAAGCTACGTCGTCAAATATTAATTTTCAAGTATTCGCAAAAACAATTCTTGCATTGCATAGTTTTACTATTGTTCTACAATACTAACTCTATGAGTCTAATATACAAAATTAGTTTGATCACACTATATCATCGTAGGCATCCAATAAACTAGAAAGGAATAGTCTACAAATAATGTACAATATAATTGAACTGGATTACGTAGTAATCAAAAAATTTCAAGTTTGTACTAAACTTGAAAACAGAGTATCAGGAACATCTGCTTCCTTGCTAGGTTTTGGTTACTAAAAAAGAATTTATTTAGAGAGCTTCATACGTTCGATTAAAAAATTAATAAAATCGAAAATGTACCAAATTCCACGAAACAAATTTTCCAAATCAGCTTCCATGTCCCATGAATTTGCTTTTGTTGCAGTGGATTCTAAAAATACCTATTATCTGCGAAAATTCACGCTGAATTGATAATTTGTGTTTCATTGAAAGATTTATTGACCGAAGTGTACTCATGTTATTGATCGAACTAAATATAATTTGTTTTGACCTTTAAAGGTCCACGTCTGTCATCCTATTTTCACTGATATTAGGCCATTCTAAAAGTTTGTGGTGCTTTTAGGTTTATCATTTTCAAGGAAAGCATCGCACGTAATTACTAGACTGCGGATCTTTATGCAAAGTAAAAATTGTCTGCATCGATTGCGAGAAATAGATACGAAATTGATTGTTGTTTCTTCCCTTAATGATTTTAATAGAGGAGAAATCACATATTGACGTCTTTAATTCTTTAAATTTTCCAACAATTTCGACTTTCATCTACTCAATTTTCCTATAAATGCATAAAGATCCGTAGGCTAGTAATTACTATAGTTTTGCAAAAGGTAGACACCAATGAAACAACACTTCTGTAATTTGTTACCTTGTCGGTAACTATTAGTTTTTCATCCGATACAACCTTATACCTTTTTATTCAGAATTCAATTCTCTCATCAACCACAAGACAAGGTGACCTTTATATCTCGGTAAAAAAGCAAAACAGAAAAGAAATACATTATATACAAATTTATACATTATATGTTATAGATTTAGCCGAATCACACCTTGTATTATATTATCGGAATCATAAATGGTAAAAACATTTCGTTTGTTTACGATGTTCGACAAAACATTCGAAATGATGAAAATTCCTATTCAATATTATACTGGATGGTATTGCCAAATGACGATAAAAATCAAGTCTGCTATAATACCTTTTTTGCGCATGTTATCAGTCCCATTGGAACTTTTAGGAGGATAGAAGTTGCGAGAAATGGTCGCGATAAAATTGTTCGAGCGCCGAACTCCTTATCCCTCTCACCTGCAACGCTTTCTTCGCGTTTCTGATCGCGCCGACGTGACAAACTCTTTCTATCATACGACCCGTGAGACCGTTTAGGGGCGATCGAATGGTGGTACGCCGCATCATCATCGTTTTATTCGGATCGTAGTAACTGGGTATGTATTCGGTCGTTTCCGAGGCGACCACCAGCTTCTTGTGATCGAGGTTCCTCGTTAACGACATCAACCGTTTCGCGCAGAGATCAATGATCGCCTCTTCGAGTATCAGCACCTGATCATTATTAGAAAACTCAAATTAAACACAAATTATTAGATCTTAATTAGAAAACTTCAGTGATCCTACGCTTATAACCAGAAGTTTAAATTGCACCCAATTGTAGTGTACCGATCATAGAGATAAGAGAGAGCAATGAAACCTTTACCATCGTATTCGTCTTGTTTTTCTGATTAAAAGGACACCGAACACGATATGGTTACGATCAGAATTACTTGTGGAACAAGCGGTTAAAGTTTCGAACTTAACAGTTACGGTAGAGGAACACGAATTCTCACCTTCGTTTGTTGCACAAGTAATTACGATCGTAACTATATCGTGTTTGGTGTCATTTTAATTAGATAAACGAGACGAATACGATGGTAAAAGCATTATAAAAAAAGTATAAAATTCTTCTGCTACGGTCGCATTAGCGTGAGTCTCGCCGCGCCGATACTCGATTGCCTGATTTTTTGCAAGAGGAATTCTCAGTGGAGAGGATAAAACTGTGACAGTTACGGAGATAATACTGTAGTATCTACAAGGGGTTCAAAACCTTTCGATGCCTGTATCCAATCAACTGTTCAATAACTCGAAAAGAATGAAAGGCGTACCTGAGGCTTCTTCACGATTTCCCCGAGCCAGTCGGGCAGCGAGGTCGTCGCGGTCTTGCTGAAAATTCTTTTACTTAAGAATTTACCATCCTTAATTTCTCGATGCACCGTATCCTCCGACAATACGTGAGAAGCATACGGATTCGGGTAGCGTTCGAAGAACCCTCGACACACCGTGAACCAGGAGTAAGGAAGGATCGTTACCTCCGCGCTCTCCTTCATCGACCGGAAACCCTCGATCCTTCGTTCACGTCCCGTGGCTCTATCCGGGTTGTATCGAATCACTCGACGTTGCTGAAAATTACGTAACCACGATCATGCGAGATTTCTCATCCCGCGGCGTTTTTGTCCCGATCCAATGCTATTCATACGAATCTATTGAGTTACTGACGCATTACTCGTTCATTCACACTTGCACAGACACAGACGCACACCCCTTATCCCGGCGTCCCTTTCATCCGCCCTTATTCTTGCAATTCATTAGTGAATCGTCAGGTGCTTCGTCGACAATGGACCACCCCCCTCCTCCTCATTAACGTAACCTCAATGACAACAACACCCCCGCGATTTTAAATACCCCGTATCACTCTGCTAGTGGACAATGATCATCAGTTTTACCCGTGGAACCAGTGGAATCATTCGTTTGTATTGTCAGTCGGCATTGTTTATCGGTAGATCGCGACAATTCATGTGTTTGTAGAACCTCCTGACGTCGGAAATGTAAAACGAAGATTTTAGCACGTTCAGTTGGTCTGATTACTACACTGTAGATCTTTATGGAAAATATGTATTATTTATTATCATTATTTTATATGCAGAAACATTTTCTGCATACAGTATACACTCTCCTTTTTTAATAGTTTTAATAAGATGGGCATGACACATAATTAATTATTTTTAATATTTTATTACTCGCATTGTACAAATAACACAGAACGCGAATAAATTATTTTTAAATATTCTATTTTCAAATTATATTTTATTTGAATAATATTTGATTTCACTTACATTGTTCAAATGAAATAATAAATAATTTCACCTCAAGAAGTAAAATATGTATTTCATCATATTGAATATTAATCGTTGAACAAAATTTGCGATATGTTACAGTTAAATATAGTAACTTTTTTCCTTTTCATGGAATAGGGTGTTTGTCAATACCAAGACAATTAAACTCAAAATTGCAAAATCTTCTTTTAATTTATAGTTGCATGTCGCATCAACTGCTAGGTTATTAACGACATCATACAATAAGTCAGAATATGCTACATTATTTGTCTGATAACATTACTAATTTATACACATTGTTTGTTTGTATCTACGAATTCTGTGTTTCGCGACTTATTAAGTCTCAGAAGATTTTTAATTAATAACGGTATTACCTCTCAATGTCACTTCCAATTCAGCATTGTTTTTGAGTGCCCTACGCTATGGACCATTTCCATAAATTTCGAGATGTTTCGTTCGCGCTTCTTTTTTGTTGGAGTGGAACGAGTATTCCAGTACTTTGTTCTTGGCAACTTCATTCAGCCAAATGTCCTTTAGAATTAATAATCGACTTTTATATTACTAAAAGATATATTTGCGCTAATGTACAGTGGTATTTTATACATGTTATCAATGGTAATGGTAAAAATAGATTGGCAAATTAGGTTTTTTATTATATAGGCGTGTATATTTGTGTGTGTGTGTTTGTCGATATATTGTTCTATACAACGTTATTGGGGTGGATAATATTTTAGAAAGTAGGCACTTTTTTGGAATTGTTACCGTGGGTTGCTCTCTTTCTAATGAAAAAATATATAAAACAAAACTTTTTAAAAACCACGCTTATATTACAATGCACTAAAAAGGAGAAAATAATTTTTTTAGACATTAGTGACTATAAATAAAAGCGTGGAGCGATAAATTATATTGACGTAATCTTCGTGGGCGTTCCACGCTTTTATTTATAGTCACTAATGTCTAAAAAAATTATTTTCTTCTTTTGTAGTGCATATTAATATCAGCGTGGTTTTTAAAAAGTTTTTTATATATTTTTTTATTTTATACTTTTTAATCTTTTCTAAATGGAACGCAAGATATAGTAATACTGGTATGAAATAATAAGATATAGAAACGCAAGATATAATGAAATACGCGAGATAGAATGAGGGGATGACTCCGAGAGACGACGTCTCTCTTGATGGAGTCCGAAATGAAACTGACTGAACGGAACATCACACTGACTGAGCTCCTTCGGTGCGAAATGGGTCAGTGGAGTGGGGATGAGTCGGAGTGGAAACGCGTAGTGGAGTAGGGAGCGCTTGCGCGCGGAGTGGGGATCGCTGAACGCGATAAGTACTACCGAGCGTCGCACGACGAGGTGTGACGATTAATATTAAAATTTTTTTTTCTCCTGAACGCCCAGTTTATTTTTTTAATTAACTTCCCGATTTTATAGGGAAGTTATTGTAATGACCCCGAAAATCGAAAATCGATTTTGTAGGAGATCTTCACGTTTCATGGTCATTGCAGTCATTTTAGACTATTTTCAGCAAAATTTTCGTGTGTGTGTGTGTGTGTGTGTGTGTGTGTGTGTGTGTGTGTGTGTGTGCGTGCGTGCGTGCGTGCGTGCGTATGTCCGTTTCTATGTAATCAAATTTTTCGTTAACGTTTTCAGAAAAAGTAACAACGCGATCAGGATGATGAATGATGCAATCGATGTGCCCCGTCGTAACTTAGAGCTGATTAGATTTTGGTCCATATTGGTCAAGTAGTTTTTTAGATTTTTAGTTTTTTTTCGAAAAGAGTTGATTCTACAATGCAATTTACAAGGGAGGACGAAAATTTTCCACCAAAGAACCAAACGCAATTACATAAAAAAAATTTTTTTTCTTAATTTATTTTTTTTTAGATTGAAAAAAAAATTTTTTTTTTAACTGATGCTAATGTTACCGCTTGGAATAATCGAAAGTTATTCCAATGCAACAGTGAATTTATCATCTCTACTCCCAAGAATACATTTTGGGAGAATATCGTTATAAGTACAAAAAAAAACGATGTTAGCGATGTTGGCGAAGGAGTAACAAATCGGGAAGTTCTTTGTGTGACTCTTGGAAAGTCACACACCAAATAAAAAACATTAATATCAGTAGGCCCTACTAGCCATGCGTATCACTAACCCTCTCGCAAGAGCAGTCCTACCAGCGAGCTCGCGAAGCGAGCGAGCAAAAACAACCCTACTCGCGAGCGAGCGAAGCGAGCGAGCAACAATAACCCTCTAGTTTGTTTTTTATATTGCATTGTCATCCAGTTCTGAGCTATGTTTAAAGTTTCAAGTGTCTAGCTTATCGGGAAGTGATCTGAATTTCGATTACAAGATTTGAAGCATACAACAACAACAACAATGACAACTCGTCAAGCTAATATAAGCGTGGTAAAAACGGGACATGTCGGCATCCCGAAGATGTGCTTGGGGACAACGGGAACAGACAACCTAAAAACGGGACGTATGGTCACATTATACATACTAGACGTAGAATTTCTGAATGATTGGTTCGTGTTTTTCGTTAACAACTCGAAAACAAAGTATTTCAAAAGTTCGGGGTTTTTATGTCGTTCGTTCTGGGTTCGCGATTTTATAGATGGCAACCCTATAATGGATACATATTTGCAATCTAAAATGTTAAAATTAAGAAAAACAGTTAACAGGTTAAAGGTAATAGAACTTTTGATGGTGATCCGGTGTCGAACTGGAGGACGTGCGAATTGCTTGATAGACGCGAGATTGTGTCGCGTTAATCCGCATATCTTGCTGGTGGTCTCGGTGCAACTAGATAGGAGACACGATTGCATCGCGGCGTATCCGTGAGGAAGCCGTAACAATTACGAGCGAAGAAGAGAGAGACTCGGGAAGGTCAGGTTTCTACGCCGGTGTCTAAGCCGCGTTCATTACTGTACCGACAATCAAGCTGGCTCCATGGTCAAGAGGGCGGTAAAGGGCAGGCAGGCAGGTCGGCAGGCAAGTAGGCAGACAGAGAATGGTTCCGGGATGGGAGAGACAGTGGCAGCGAGGGAGTTAGGGGTGGTTTAAGCGAATGTAGCCGCGGCGGTCAGGCTTGTAATCTGACGGTGGTGGGTCGTTCGGTTGGTCGGGGGTAAAACGGTCCATTAAGGCCGGCTAGCAGTTAGTGGGCATGCTATAGGAACCAGCCAGCTTACTAATGCCAGGCCTCAGGGATCCCCGCAAGGTCCGTTACCGAGGTCAGCCTAGGGGGTGGCTTCACCTTCGCGAAAGTTAGATTTCGTTCGGTCGCATACGTTCTCCCTTGTTTGTCTAAACGACGATGCATCACGCGGTCGGTAAAGCCATCAGTGCTCGATAACATTGGCTTTTCTTCAGTTAGGTCCCCTGCTTATTTCTATTTGCTCCGACTAAATATTTGTACATCTTGCTGTTTACTAGATCCTGTTGCCGACCAGTAGTTTTGATAGAGTAATTCTTTTCAGCCTTCTCGACGCCTTCGTTCGTTTTGTATTTACCTAGCCTTTTGGAAATTGATTGATTTCGGTAGGTCTAAAATGTTCACGGTTCCTACCACAGGGTAGTCGCGGAAAGTAGAACATCTAAATATCTTTTCTCGATTTAAGAATCGAAGAAAATGTCTAAACAAGGCTGTATTGCCTCACGATGTAAATATGGCGATCTTTATGAAATTAAAAAAAATGGTATACTTTGTATCGAATTCGGCCTGCGTTCTGTTTTTCAGTCTAGTTTTGTTGCGATTGGTTGCACGAAAAGCTAAGTGATGATTGTTTTAACTGTCTGAGTTTCTACTGCGTGAAAATTCATTTTTAAATCTAGAAAACAAATTGTATTGTAGCTGAAAAACGTGTCAGAAAAACATCACCGATTTTAGCCGGTATTTCTAAAAGATTCGATTATTAATCATGAATTCAAATATTCGGTTATGTTATCATATTTTTTATTCTCTTCCGATCAGGGTTATACGTAGATTGCGGATCTCTATGCATCTATGTCATTTAAAAATTTTCCAAAAATGCTGAAGTATAAAATTCAACAGAATTTAGTATCTACTATTGTTTTGCACTATATTGAATTAAAGATGAACCGAAAATCGTACCAAGTCTTTTGCAATGATCCGCTACAAGTAATCTCCGGTGAGACGATAACATTGTTGTGGTCGCAAATTAAACGCGATTTCCGCGATAAAGTTTAGCTTGGCCGTAACTTGAACACCGGACATCAAGTTGACGATGTTATCGGTATGTGTACGCTCAAACAAATTACTGTACGCGTACGTACTGCTCGGACGAATATCCGAACCGGTCTCGTTGGTGGAAGGGTAAGCAGAAGTTACTGATGCGAAAGGAAGAACGCCCCTTAAACGCAGCCCGACCTCCAATTGGGGTGGCTTTGCCTTCACCAACCAAAGTTTGATTACTGTTTTCGCTGCGGGACTACGATAGAACTGTAATACGTACCGTCTCGGCAAACCCGATACATTCTCGCGTCGTTACTTTGCTGACGTTCGAATTCGACCAGTTCTTCAGGATTTCGCTGCTAATTCGTAATTATCATCCACTACTAGCTTATTACATCCTTCTCGCTTAATTCTTTGAATAATTTTAGTAAGTAGATTTACCTATTACTGCGGTTTTTTCTCAATCAGATTAAAATACGTAAAAATAGATATTTTGTCCTGAATCAATTTGTACAATTCAATGAGTATGTATTCTCATTGGCGAGGCAAACAAAATTGTCAATTATTCTATCTCAATCACCAAAGGACTGTTGTTAGGTTAAATCTCCACAACACAACTTGTACTTTCTAAGTACCTTTGTGCCTTGCCTCATAAACCCACTTAAAGGACTGTTGTTTCTTGATTGTATATTCTTTATATTGATTTAAATTGCATTGGGGAAAGTTCTATTGTTATTTAGATACCTACTTCGATACAAAAAAAATATGCAAAGAAACTTCTCTTGTCAATTTAATAAAAAAATTAAGCCCTCAGCATTACGTACATTAAAGTGAAGGAGGGCTCATTACTTCGGCACAAAAATCACTACGAATGAGTATTGACTATTTTACCTTTTTAAATTGTGTTAGTGTAGCTTGAGCTAGTGCAAAAGTGTTGATAGACTTCTATAATTGAATGATTCTTACTAAAAATTAAAATAAAAAAGCTAAGGCTGTTTTTGTTATGTCAATTTTTAAAGCTTGTAGTTAATAGATAACGACATATATTAGAACAAAACGTGCGTTAGTTTTGAGGGTACGGATTCTGTTGTATCCAGGATTCATGGTAGAGATTTATGTTTTATTTATATTAAATTGTGATTACAATAACGTAATAAGAGTAATACAAACATTTCTAAAAAGGAATACATAGTTGGTTAAATGTACACGTGCATTCAAAATGTAATAGGTAGGCTTAAAAGTATTATAATTGAAGCTCTTGTTTATAATTCTTGTTTTGATCTAAGAATGATTTTATTTATTTATTTTATTTTAGAAATAGGGTTTAAAGGAATGCTGTATTGACGAATGTTGTAACTTCCTCTTTTTCCTTTTTAAGAAACACATTCTGCTGTGGTGTAGTTAGGCGAATGTCGATTTTAGGACCGCGACCTCTGCAGCGTTAAAGCATTTTCTTGTTGCCAGGAAGAGGTAGCCATAGACGTCGACGAAATCGTCGGAGAAATTTAATAACGTTACTGCGTTAACTTCAGGCTTTCAAGCTCCTCTTTCATACTTGTTATAACAGTGACTGTAATAACCTTTAGAGCTCGTGGCCAACGGTAATGTCGATGTGACGATGCAGCAGGCTTCTCGTTGTTCCTACAACTACAGCTCGAATTAATCAGATTACTCGATTATGATCGAAGGTTATTTTCATTTGTCCAAGCACGGTGTCGAATTAGTGTGAAAGACTAATATAAATAGATTAATTTTTACAATTTTCTTTCTTAAAATGTTGTTTTAATATATTTTAATAAAATTTAGTATTTTCTTTGCAATTCTGCAATATAATATTTCCTCTGCAATTAGTAGTAAACTAATTGTTCCAACATCTCAAAAATATGGTCCAATGTTTAAAAAGTTATCGTATTTTTAACACATTATCTACTGGCGATTATTCCATGATTTTTGGAAGTCTATGGCTCTTGGATGAGGATGTTTTAACACTACCGAGCACTGAAAGTTTTAAAACTACCGAGCACTGAAAACGATTAAAATGTTTCATCTGATAAAAATGACAAGGCTCTATTTATTTAGATTTTGTGCAATTTTTATTGCAATACGTGATTGGATAAATAAATTTATGGAATCAATTTCCATGTGAGCAGCGTCATCGTTCGAATAATTATAAAATTAAAAATCTAAGACCGGTTATTTGACCGGCAGTGGTAGGTTTAGTGCTAATAGATCCTGCAACGGTAAATGGAACTTCAATCATAAACCAACAATTTACCCTAAATAACGGAATTTATTAATTTCGTTTGGTATTATTGTGTAAAAGAAGATTTTTGAGCTTCCATTTAGTACAGCACAGTTGTTGAAAACGTGAGAGTGTCCGAATATGAGTGCTAGTCATCTGAATGCAATAGTTGCAACTCTGTCTCGTATTAATCCGGCGTTTCCAATTATACTTTCGTGACACACATGAAACCCACTCGATATTCCTCGAAGTGTATTTCTCGTTGGAGTTAATGTTCGAACTAACGACGTAATTAATTCGAAACGCTCGTGTCCGCCGAGAGAAGTTCCCGGACCAAGTTACGGGATGTAAAAGGATATTTCCTGAAGAGGTAGCGTCGGTGCAGGGGAAACTTTGATTTGACTTGCACGCGACCGCTTTTGCATGAGACTGTGGTTTCCGAGTTCCACGGGGGTGCTTTATCATCGAACGGGTGATAGTGGCTCAATGAAATTAGGAATCTTGTCTGCGGTTGAGATCTTCCGAAACTTCTTCGTCAAAAGTTGCTCTAGAGATCACGATTGCGGTCTTCAATTTTCTATGCTCGTCTATCCAGTTCAATTTCTTCGCCTAAGTGTCTGAGACATCGCACGAAATCTTTTACGTATCTCCTCTGTCTAAGCTTTCGCGTTCCATGAGTTTCTTACACATTCTTACACGGTCTTACATATTTAGAAAAGTTGGACACATCTTAATTTATAATAATGAATTATTTCAAATACTTTACCATTTTTATTTGACGAATAATTTTAATATTGGTCCTCCTATTTTCAACATCAGAAAATTCGACACATCTCTTTTTCTTGTTCATTCAACTTGAATCAGTTTTGATGAAACTTTGTTATAACTAGACTGCGGATGTTTATGCAATTTTCGATTTTTGTAGATGAATTTTACGGAAGTGGAATAAAATAGAATCTTATTTCCAGCAGTAGTAGCTTTTGCAGATTTGAAATAAATAAAAATTGTACTAAATTCTGTCAAATTTTATACTTTATTCTTTTTTTTAAATTTTCGGAAGTCATAAGTTTTTCTTCGCAATTTCGACCAGTGGTAATTTTTTCATATAACATTCAAGTCTTTTAGTGAAATTTTTAAAAAGTTATACATTTTTGAAAGGTGTACACTTAATTCTGTTCGCGATTGTATGTTCAAAAAGCCATTATAGAGTTATGTCCGTTTCGAAATCATATAAGTTTTGTTTAGAACATGTTTCGGTACCTTGGCGCTTGAATGGCGACTCTGAGGCGCCACTAAAAATTGCAGTATCATCATTCCAAATATTGTTTAGATTATTAAATGTATCGGTATCTAATCAATTACTAAACAGTTCGGTATTTTATAACGTATTTATATCAATTTCATAGACAATGGAAGTACTCTAAATCGAAAGAAATGTTTAATTTTCGAGTTAAAATAGCTTCGAGTGCAAAGGGTTAATAATTGTAGAGATAGTCGATGAATGGAATACCCCGTACTTGATTTCTTCGGTGGAATATGCAACGGGAAATCTTTTTTCCGATTCGAATTGCCAAACGATGCAGGTGGTCCGATCGTAATTTGTTGTTGGCGTACTCGATGGCTGAACTTTCGCGGAGTGCCGTCCCTTTTTGGATGACACTTCCGTCGAATTTCGCGGTATTCCACGGCAGAAGTTCGCGCGTGATTGTGAAAGCGGCGACTGGAGGAGTGAGAGGGCGATGCGGGGGGAATAATACGCGACCGTTCCAGAATCCGGAGTTTCGTACGGAGGGAACAATGGACAAGATTAATGGCAAATGGCGTGAGCGGAGAGCTAGTTCCGAGGATCCTAACACACAAGCGTAACGAGAGGTCGGTCTTGCATAATCTGTCTTGCGGTATTGCTGCAAGCATCGCGACGCCGGATTATTCGAACATTTATGGAGAGAATTTCATATCACCGGATCATCCTTGAAATCACTTTGAAAATCCCCACCGGTCCAAACATGATTCTATTCTTGCAGCACCGGTTTTTGGGGTTAAATGGCCGAAAGATGAACGACCCAATTCTATTATTCTTACTCACCCGTGTAACTAGCCCTCTGACAGCGGGAGTTGGGTCCATTTTGATACGATTTATAAACGCTCCATCCAGCTTATTTATATTTAGTTAGCTATTATATTTATAATGATTCGAAGAAAGAGATGAACCCTTTGCACTCCTTTGTCGAGTGTGACTCGACATGAGAGAAGGAAAAATATAAATAAAACGGATTTTTATATGTAATTGGTTCTTCCTTGATGTATTTAATGTATTTTTGTTGTTTATTTTTTCATGTTGTGTATTTTTCAATAAATATAAGTTCCACAAATATTTACAACAAAGTTTGAGAGCTATATTTAATATAACTAGTAAACGACATTGTTTAAAATAAGTAGCAGTCAAGGAACTGTCTGTTGAAGTAAATTTCAAATAAAACACTTAAAATAGTACAGTAAAGTCACGATTACTGTCCAACAGCCTGTGTTTTGCACGGACAGTGATCGCAATACGACATTATTTTTTTATGACTGCATCTACCGTGCTGACCGCGTCGAGAGTTCAATCGAAAGCCGAACGTAGAGAAGGACAGGGTAGACCCTGGACAGTAATCGTGTACTCGATCGCGGACAGTAAACGCGACTTTGCTGTAAACGGAGAGTTATTGGCAACAAAATCGAAAAATAATTCGGAGTGCCAAGGGTTAACGTTGATCTCAAAGAAGTGAATTGAAAAAAAATGTGATATACAATTGCTATGTAAAGATTTAAGTGGATTTAATTATGGCTGTTATAAAATCGTCTGCCGAGATGTTATACTAAATAATAAAATTTTACTTTCGTCCGATGCTAGTGTCAAACAAAATTAATCGTTAACACATCATGTGAAAATAAAAAAAAGAATTTTGCTGTTGTATGGAGTGGTGATGAACCTTCTGGACGATAAGAACTCTTTGAACTTTAAAATCGTTAAGAACACTAAGGTCTCTAGGACGAGTAGAACACTTTAAACCTTTAGAACAGTCAGAACATTTTAAAACGCTGAATAACTTCGGACTTGCATAATTAGTACGTCGTGACCGTCTACTGAACCTTTGAACTATTACGCACGTTAAGAATGTTTCACGAATGTGAAATATATTCATTATTGTTTTCAAACTAATGAACCAGCAGCAATATTGGACAGGTGAAACAACAGAAGTTATTATAAAAATTGCAATTTGAAAGTATCTTTCGTTCACCACTGTCATCGGTGGAACAGATTGTGCCACAAGCATTGTACACGCCGTAACAAATCCTAAACATTTCATTTCAACGTTTCGTTGTTCCACGTTGCGCAATCTCGTCCCGACCAAAAATCGAGCTATCGAAAAGAGTTCTGGTTTCCCATTTACTTTCGCTGCTGGATCGCGTTGCGTCGGCAGCGCGAGTACCACGTGGAAATAGATCGCGAGAGATTGACGTTCGCTTTATCCGCATGGTTGAAAGCTATTTGTCGATATCGACAAGCCTGGCTCGTTCTAAATGCAATCCACCGCGCGCAAATCGAGAATTCTAATAGACGGACTATAATTTCTCGGTCGACCGTCGATCGTTTTTCGTTCGGCGTTCTTCGTCGAGGTTTCTCGTATCTCTGCCACCCTCTTCCTCCTGCGGCTCCGTCCGCGAAGAAAAATCCTGTCGACAAATTGATTTATGAAAAAAGCAACGAGGGCGAAAAAAAAGGATCGAAAGGAAACGGAAAGACGTCTGGCCGGTTGCGATTCTACCCGTGGCGTCAGTTTATTCGAGAGCATATTTGAGAGACGACAAGGACGAGGACGACCCGCCGATGGCGCCGCGGTGGTTCCTGCACTTACGACGGACCAGAGAATAGGATATTGAAAAATCCCCGCCTTACATTGACATGCTTCTGCTTTCCCCTGCTGCTCTTCTCCGCTCCAGCTTCCTTCCCGTCGGTTCTTCTAGCCGGTTACCAGTCGGGGATGAATACGCGAAAAGTGCCGCGAATGGCAGCAGGTGCACAGCGTGAATTTATCGCGGCGAAGAAACAGAGCAGGGCAGAGAAGCCTAGCCCGACTTATGAGAGCTGCTTGCGATTTGACTCTGCCCGAAAAAATTCACCCCTCCGGTCAGTGATCGATACCGTTCGAGGTGGAGAAAAGGCGCAGCCGGTATCGAAATAGTACTTCTTCATCGGGGATGATCGATTCCTCGGCGATCCGCGAGGAGACACTCGAGGGTCACACCCTGCCAGACTTAATCGCTATCGGATTGTCCCGTCATCTTTCTTCCAGCACTCGAGACCGACGCGTTAAGTGTCCACAATTTATTCCATGCTCTAGGGTAATATACAACATGTTCCATCTATTTGAACATCTTCGAACTCCCATACATAATCGTCACGTTACAGAACTTTATACCTGATTTTTTAAAGGTGGTCACTCAGAGGGTTGTTCGCGGAAACCATCCCTGACAAATAAATCATTTTCTTGACTCCTACTAACTGATTCGAAATTGGGGAAAAAAGTTTGTAATAGTGGTTTTATCTAAATACCTTAAGCAATAACTAGACTTTATGCATTTATGAAAGTAAACAGAAAATAGAAAAAACATTATGAATATAAAACTAGTGGTGCACTGTTTATATCCTTTTAAAATTGTGAAAGTATTAACTCATACATGCCAAAAAATGATTAGTTTAGTAGATATTTTAACGTGAATATTGCTAAGAAGACATTTTCATTGCGGTAGTATTGGTATTTAAAGTTATCATTAGGAAGAGAGTGAGGTTTTCTTATCAATATTCAAATTAATTAATATTCTGAACTAATCATTTTTCAACATGCATGGGTTAATACTTTTTTATAGAGAATAAAAAACTGCATCGATTGGTATATAAAAAAGTATGATTCCATTAAAAAAATCTAAGTTTATAAAGAAGTCATGACATCATGTCCTCCTTGATACCATGCAACATCTGCAGAATAATTTTTTTGTACAACGCATCATTTAGAAGTCATTTGAGGTGATCAAGTTAGGTACCTCGCCCTGTATCAAAAGTTGTGTGTACGGTAATTACGAAATAATTGTGCGAGCATTAAGCGCATCAAGTATAAGAAAATAACTCGGGGCATAAACCATTGTACCCTATACTATTTGCATTTGAAATATAGGATACAACCAACGTCTCTAGTCCCATTTCCGGGTCGTGTACTATGCGGATCCGAGCGCAGATAGTGCAGGAATAATTTTGCTATTAGCTGAAACGTTAATATTAATAAATCAGATCGTGTCAGAGACAGTCTTGTAAATGAATAATGTAATCAAGAAACTTCGTTGCCAAGATATGCTGATTACAGTGATGCTTAATTACATTAATAAGATTCACTTAAAAGACTGTTTAATATTCAACATTATACAGGGTGAGTCACCTAACATTTGTACCTCAAATATCTTTGTTGTTTTCACAGATACATTAACTGTCTTGAGGACAAACTTGAACGGTAAAATGGAGCTCACACGATACCAAGAAGAGGCACTTTCTTAGAGATATGGATTCACCGTTCCAGTTTAAAAAATGACACAAAATCAAACATTTTTTTTTGAATCATGTGGGCCTCCTTTTACCATTCTATTTTATCCTCAAATCATTTAATGTATCTTTGAAAACAATAAAGATATGTGGGGTACAAACGTTAGGTAACCCACCCTGTATATCAAGAACATATTTTTATAACTTACCTGGAGATATTATTTTTGTTGTTATTATTAATAGTAGTATTTTATTAATGATTCCCCTTAGAGTTGCATTTCTTATACAACTTCTGCATTTTCTTTCCCCTTCGCTCCCCTTCACGCCGTTCTTGTTATTATTAATATATTTGTAGTATTCTTGTTATGTTACTGGTCACGCTAATCTGAACGGAATGAGCGTGCAATAATCGTCGTCTCTGAATCAATTAGAAAATTATGGCGATTACATATCCATGATAAGTAACAGTAAAAAGAAAAAAACGTATAGATTGCATTTCTTCTACATCTTAAGCTTGGAATTTTCCTTGCACTGCCGAATTAGTCCTGACAGTTTCACCGACGCATAAATCGCGCGCATCAGGTGCATAACGCGATATATTCCTGGCATAAGAAGCGTTCTCGATATTGGCACGAGCGAGGACGGCAGGGGTGGAGGAGGAGGCGGTAAAGGTGAGACGTTGGAAACATTTGAAATCAGTGCGTTCCCCGGGGACACCTCGTAAATCGTGCGCCCCGTTGTTGGCGCCTTTCCACGTGCACCTCTTTCCCCCTCGTCCTTGCACCACCGTGCCGTTTTCTCCTGTGTCTCGTGTCCCGTGTCCCGTATCCTTTCTGTCCCTTTTCTGTCCCTCCACCGTGCCGCGTTACGCCGCACCGCGCCGCGCGCCGCACCGAGCGAAATCCGGGGAAATCCGAGAAAAATCGCGTTATCGCTAACCCGTGAAACAGAAGTCGTAACGGAAAAGACCAGAGACTCCGGAACGCTCCCGGCGAAGTATTCTTACGTGGCTCGGAGTATTGCGATTTTCAACCTCCCATCCTCCGGCGCGGCAGCTCTCCGCCCTCCGGACTAGATTTTTACCGCTGAGTGTGAAATACGACGATCATTTCTTGCGGACTTATCAACGATGATAGAAAGGACTGCTGGGCTGATCATTTCTTTTCCCCGCGATTGTTACGTCTTCGCGATTTGCACGGTATATTCCTAACTTGCGGTTCTCTCCGGATTGTAGCGTGCAGTTCGGAAACATTTTGACAATTCCTTCTTTCGACACGACGCGCTGCACAGTGCCGCCGCGCCGGGGCGGCAAGAATTATTAATAAGTACATATTTCCTAATATTGTAGTAGGAGGGGCATCGTGTGCAAGTCTGATGTTGAGAATAAATTTTTTTACTGAGATATACGCATGATAAATAACATTTTCTGGTCCCAGTTTTCTTCTCGGTTTTACAATTGAATACTTAGGGTACGGTATATTCTAGTTATGTGGTTTACTACACATAGTTTAAAGTCCTACTTGGCAAACTAATTTTTCGAAAGTGTTGTTTAACATTAAGTAATATGGACCAACCGGACTCATTTTTGTTTATAATGGCATACAAAAAATCCGTTAAAAGACTTTATTAAATGTATCACACGTTACTATATGATTACTATTATTAATATTAATTAACGATCTGTGTAATAGCCGAGTGATGAATGTTTCCAAACCGCGTATTCTTAACAAACATTTAGCCCTATCCGTCTGGTATCTTCACTGGCCAAACACGCAGCGTTAACGGTATAATTAAAATACTTTGGGGTTGTTCGCAAGTACACGCTAACAACTGGCATGGTAACTGAATTCTCTAGAAATGCACATTTATCTTAAATAATTGTGTGCAATTGAGAAGATGTAAGAATGTTCATACCAGCACAACTGGCATTCCGAGTTGTCGCAAAGAATGTGCAATGCCGGCACAGCTTGCATTCCAAGGACAGGAGGTTAAACATGTAAAGGCGTAGAAATGAGATTGATGATCCTGCGGGTTGTGGTGTGTATTCTTCGGTATTCGAGAAAGTACATTCACGTAATTCTAAATAGCTTCCATTAACTGGCAGATTTTAACATTAACAATAACTCGCACTACCAGTGTACCGGTTCCCTTACTATCAACTACAGTAAAGTCGCGATAGTTGTCAACTAGCCTGTCTTCTGCACAGACAACTATCGCATGCCGACATTATTTCTTTATGACTGCGTCTACCGTGCCGAGCAGCCGAGAGTGCAATCGAAAGCCGAACGTAGAGAAGGACAGCATGTAAGTATGTACAGATCACAGAGAACACGCGGGCCTTTGAACTGTGCCGGCGACGGCGACTGTCCGCGATTCTTTCTTTCCCATACGCTGTCCTTCCTTGGCCGGTAATGGAGTGGATAGGCACCTGACAACTATCGCGTACCCGGTCGTTGACACAGTGTCGCCAGTTGATGTCCAAACGGAGCTCATACATTCCCCTCTTTTTCCCCTTCCACTATCCCATTCCAGCACCATGCGCACACTCCAACGTCCTCCACCAAGACCGTTGACCACGGTGCCCGTGCCGTAGACTGGACTGGTCATCAGAGAGGGGGTACCTAATTCCCCTCGATTTTCTCGAACTGGCGACACTGCGTTGACAACTATTGCGACTTTACTGTATTTCGTATTGCCCCTACCGTGCTTTACCTCGCGCGACTATGAGGATACGGCCTCCTGTATACACCTAATCTCCCCAGTAGTTTGGCGAGGAGAACCCAGGAGTAGAGAAATTAGGCGTCTGCGGTTCACGAGCCGGAAGTTGCCCAGGCCTGACTTATACAATTCGAATGGTAAATTAATAATAAACTATAACTTCTAGCTATCTAGAAGTCGAAATGCTACGAACTTGAATTTTTTAAGTGGAAACTTCTTTAGGTGTACCGTGTACACAATTACTGGGCAGTCAAAGAGTCTGATCCGTCACGCTCTGAGGTGATACGATATTCGGATAATTTTTCGATATTTAGAGAGATTTAAATCCAAACTATTTATCTCGTAATTTATTCTAGTTACCACGAGCCCATTGTTTCTTTCTTAGATTATAATAATATTGATTTTGATACGAATAATATTGATTCATGATTCATATATACTACTTGGAATCAATTACAATCGCCATTAAAAATTTCACCTCGTTCGCGCGGTCTTATGCGCACAGTATTGGTCTGTTTTTCTTTCAAAAGTGGAGTTGCTCCACTTTTACAAGAAACATCTCTTTTGTTGGAAGCCGACATAGAACAACGTCTGCATGTAGAATACAATGACAAATACTTCTTGACCATGTACACGGATACCATGTGTCCGATGCATAATAGGTAATATGTTCTTCCGATTCGTGAAAAGTACCGAGACAACGAGCTATTGTTTGACGTATGAGAATCGTTAAAGCGTTAATCATTTGAAAAATACGGACGGAGGGTTTCTGAACACCCTGTACCAACGGATCCATTGTGTTCGTCTTTTCCGTCGGCACATTCATCGGCGGCCGTGTGCGTGTGCGCGAGTAATTCCGCTGGCCGTGGTACCTCGTTTGCTCTTTTACAAATATTGATCGGGGGTAAAAAAAACACACACACACATATATACAGAAAGAGAAAGAAAAATAGTCGGTGTCTCCGATATACGAAGACAATTCCAACTTGAACGGGAAATCGAATTTTTCATCGAGAATCGAGTAATCTGGGTCGCGGGTGTATCCTTGTTGGGGCTATAGAACAGTGTCCATTGTTCGATACAAATTCAAGTTCTTTTCCCAGCGTTGCGAAAAACGCAAGCAGCTCCGGAGTTATTGAAAAGGAGTTCAATATCCTGGCCCCTTTCAACAGAAAATTGCATATCTCGACGGGACTGAATGAACCAGCTCCGATAGAGGATTAACCCCCTTTTTTTAACGCACGGCGAAATATCGATCGCTGGAGATCACGTATCAATTATCGGTTACGTAAAATATTCTCAAAATTTTCTCTGCACTCTAATTACTAGACTGCGGATTTCATGAATTTGTAACAAAAATGGGTAAAAAGCAGTGGACATATTAAAAAGATTGAAGGACATCAGTGAATTGGTTTCAGCTTAATCATATAATTTAAAAGAAGAAAGACATTTTTATTTCACTCCTGTGTCTTGCAATCTAATGGGTTATCCAAAAGTACCTTTAGAATGTTGAATGAGAATACATATCTGTCAAACGCCGTTTGTTTCTTGTCACTTTCTTGTATTTCTAACCTACAATTAGACAATTTTAACAATGGAGTCGTATACAACTGAAGAGTGTGTTAAAGTTCTTAAAATTTATTTTACAAATCAGTGTTCAATGAATAATACCCATCGTAAATTACATGATTTTTTCAGCATACATAATCGTCCATCAGAGCAAACAATTCGAAATTTGGTCAAAAAATTTGAAGAAACTGGATCTGTTCATGATAAACCAAAGTCTGGCAGATCAAAAACAGCTCGTTCGAATGAAAACATTGCTGGTGTTCATGAAAGTGTTCCTAATGATCCATCAACATCAATTCCACGTCGCACAGTGGGGTATTTGCCCGATTTCAGCGGTCAAAATTCAATTTTTAAAATTTTACCTAAATTGTAAAATTTTTGTGGCTTGAGTTAGTTGAATGTCTGAGGAACAATATCCCATCATTCGTTTTTCCATTCATGTATCCATTAAGCACTGAAATTTGTCGGAAGTTGAAGTTTCGTTAACCCGCTTTCATTTCTCAATGAATTCACCTATTAGCAATTGTTACCTTATTTACATACACTAACAGATTTTTGTTTTATAGAAGTTTTTTTAGCTAAGTATGGGGTATACTTTTAAGCGAAATTCACTTTTGTACCATATACATGTTTGTAATTATTAATATTTAAAGATAACCAACGATGAGTCACTTTCTTGATGATTCTAAGACTTTGGTAATGATTTCGTTATGCTTCCGGGTGCGTCCCGGTGTTTATTTCTGTGCCATTGTATTCGTTGAAGTTTTCTGATTAAGATACAAGAAAAATTAGATCTGACTACGACTGACTCCGTGTTTTATAGTTGATTTACGGAAAAATGGCCATTGCGCTGGCGCGAAAATCGCAGCATTTCTAACATCCTGCATGTTCGCATTCGCTATATTTTCGTATTTACTTAAGTAAATGCTAAATAATAATAATAAACGCACAATATACACTAAAATGAGAAAACAGTATACACGTGAAATTTAAAAAATATACAGGGTGGTGCAATAACTATGTCCACTTTGAATATTGTCGTTATTTGTAATAATATGAAAAAATGTTATGAACAAAAATTTGCGCGGTACAGAGGGGGACATGTTGTGGCATAAACATTTTCTGCGTGGGTGGAGGCATAGAGGAGATTTCAAGGTGACCTCGATTTTTTTAAATCGAAAGACCTACTTTTTGTATCATGAATCGATAGACTATCGAATTCTGAGTAAAAATGTTTTGACCTCCACATGTCTTAAATCTAATAATTAACGAGGTATTATCGAGATAATTTTCTTTCTTCTTTTGATAATATCTCGTTAACTATTAGGTTTAGGACATACGAAGGTCAACACTTTTATACTCAGAATTTGATACTCTATCGATCTATGATATAAAAAAAGGACATTCTGTTTAAAAAAATCAAGGTGACCTTGAAATCTCCTCTATGCCAACACCCACGCAGAAAATGTTTGTGTCGCAACATGTCCCCCCCTGAACCGTGCAAATTTTGTTCATAACATTTTTCCGTACTATTATAAATAACGAAGATTATTCTTTGTAATAACTATTTTAAAAAGATATGTTAATTGTAAATGATTATACTTTTTGATAGTGTACATAAAATAGACGATTAACGTTAAAATATTGATTATAATCCGCAGTACTTGATTGAAAAATAGCTACAAACTTTACAATCTGATACGCTCCTCTTTATGGACAAATTTTGCATTTAAAACATCCTTTTTAGTAAAAACGGCATACAGTATAGAAAGTAGTTATCTCGAGCTTTAAAATGGTTGTTTTTTCATCAAATAGGATAAATTTTGGCACAGTTACAGCAGTTTCAATATTGAGACTGTGTGTCGTTCTAAAAAATTGAGCATTTCTTCGAATTGATATCTGTGAACGTGGTCGTGGTGGTCATTTGACAGATATCGTCTTTCACACATAATTGTTATAGACGATACCTGATAATTATATAAAAAAAAAATAATAAAATTAAAAATAGTAGATCTTTTATTTTAAAAAAACTTTCTATAGTCTATTTTGGATAACCCTGTATGTAGACAATTTTTATTTTGAATGAAAATCCGCAGTCTACTAATTACTACCGACATGTTTATCTCTATGAAAAGTTGTTTAATATTTAATATTCCTCGTCTATCAAATATTAATTCAAATATCCATTATACGTATATTCGAAGATATCGATTAAAAATGGATGGTAGTTTAATATTTAATATTTCACAAATATCATGCGTTATGTCCGTCTTCTAAATCAATAGTAGATTATTCATTGACACGCGTAATATTAAATTGCCAATCCAATTTCTACAATGCTGTGAATAATATTTCAAATATCAGTTTAGTCTTTACATATTGTTGGTATAAATGAGGTATTTGTCCTGAGGTATTTGTTCGTCCAATTGTAAGCACTAGCAATAAGTACATCTAAATGTCCTGCTTTCGTTGGAAACAATTTTATAATATTTATGAAGCATGTCAATAATTTCCTTATTTTTTTCGAACAAATTTTTAGAGAGAACCAGTAGTGTCTTATCGCATATTATTGTTCTATTCTTTCCCAGTACCTCGACTCGATTTATTGTATTAGAGTACTTCTACACTTATGTACAATTTTGTAAGAATTATTGGAGAGTCTGATCAACCTTATTTTTCTTATTTTCCTGGAACAAATGTTCGAGAGAAGCTGTCTTACCGTACATTATTGTTCTATTCTTTCCCATTACCTCGACTTTATTTATTGTGTTAGAGTACTTAGACACGTACAGTTATGGAAGAATTATTGGAGAGTCTGACCAGTTTCCTCTGTTGCAAATTTAAATCATGGATAAGAGTTGCGTGTAACTGACCGCGATTTCGCAGGCGACGAGCCACAAGTCGGGCGTATATTGCATGCATAATCAACGCTGTCGTCATCGAAGTTAAAACGAATGAGAAACGCCAGCCGATGTCGATTCCGTTAATCGACTGCAAGCACTTTGCTCTGACTGGGATCATTTCCGCTAGAAATGTTCCGCAAATTGAGTCCGCCTCGGTTCGGCGAATTAATGTCTAATAGTCTGTTCTCCCAGAATGGAATTAATTACTTCAACTTCAAGCCGCTAATATTAAAGACGTGAATTAACGTTCTGAAACGCCTAGCCCGCCACGTTTTACGTTACATGCCGGACCGAGGCTGAACTTGATCATTTGCTTGTTTTAATTGCAACTTGTACCGACGTATTATTTAACAGTCTACCCTCGTGTAATTTTCTCGAGTTCATTTCGCGAGAAAAGGAAGCGAATGCGCGATGTAATGAGATTGTTTCGTGTTTCAGTGAGAATACTTTTGCAATTAGAATTACTCGAATAATAATTTTCATCTATTTTACAACGATTGTAAATTGCTAAGTGGATAAAGAATGATATACTAAACGCCTTATTAAGAGTTAATAGTACAGTAAAGCCTTGATATAAGAAAAACCCTCGGATCCGTGCTGTTTCTTAGATCCTGTGGTTCTACTATTTCTTTTTCGTAGATTCTGCGGTTTCCATTTTCTTAGATTAAGGCTTTACTGTATTTCTATTTGGTATTGAGTTTGATGGAATATTTTATTCTGAGTCAAAAATGTTGCAGACCATTTCTAGTATTTATTAAACTCAAAAAACATTATTTACTCTAAAAGTTTAAAGCAATTTAAAAATTCGCATTTCTTTCTAATCTATAACTTTTTAATATTCTTATATTCTTTAATATTCTTTAATATTTAATTCTTAGTAATTGAGTGATGTTTGTCAAAGTTTCTGTAGTTCTTCTTAAGGGGTCTAGCTAAGAATTTTGAAAGAATTGCTGCATTTCTTGATAAATTATTTTGTAAAATAGAATAACTATTACGTTTATATTGAAAATAGGTAGTCAGATAGGTTCGGCAAGTGTGAGACTTCATCTTAAACTCGCTCACATATTTGTATAAGCGATGGTGCGTTTCAAAAGTATCATACCGCCTTCAGAGCAAGTGTTCAGGAAATGGTTTTTAAAATTGAACGTCCCTCGTTGTTCCTCGCGGAAGGAATCGATCAGTTACTATCGCCAAACTTGAATTTTCAATCTCGACAGCCTCGACCCACTCCCAGATAAATCTAGATCCCCGCGTATATTGAAAAGATTACCCTATCTTTGGTTTAGAATTTTTGCAAAACTTCGGAAAGCTATTTTCAAAACCTGGTGGACGTTGTTCGTTTATTAAAGAATTGATCAGTTTCCATAATCTTAAATAAGCACTCAAGAATTTTCACAAGATCACTTCATCCTTCAGTCCTCAAATTTATAAGAAAAAACAATTTAATACTGAATAGTCCTTGCTCCTTTCAAAAGAATGCGATTGCTAAAATCTACCAAGACAAATTTTCCAATCTGGCAAACTTGACAATAATACTGGCATTATCATTATCAAGGGAGGTTACCCAATCGTAATATGCCGATTTTAATGGAATTTTCGTACGATATAGAACTCAAAAAAATATTTAACACGCAGTTCTTTAGCTGCTGACATTTATGTTAAGGAGGTGGCAATAGCCCTCACAGTTGAGGTTGAAAAATTGGTTGGATAATCTCCCTCGTAAGCCAAAATAACGGGTTTCTAATATTTTTAATTTACAATTATTGAGATTGTAAAGATCCATGAAGCATCATTCAATAAATTTATTTCTTTGGGAATGTAAGTACTGAAAAATGGGCTAAACATTTGGATAGATCAGATAAATGCATTCTTGTTATTTCTGTAAAGTAAATTAAAATAGTCACTTTTAGTGTTCCGTAAACCTAGTATTAATGAATAAACAAAATGGTTCGCATTCATCTTTGAAGGAATCGATCTGTTACATCTAGCAAATCGGAGTTTACAATTGTAGCAGTATAAATCTACTACGGTCAACCCCCTGAAAACACGGTTTCGATATAAACACGATGCAACAATTGGGATAGTTCTCCGATAACGCGATATTCTGATAACCCGGTCTCCAAATAGCACGATTTATTACCCTTCAACTACCCTCATACAACACGAATGTTTCTATCACACTGTATCGCTGACATAAACAGAGAACAGACCATCTACACATAACAATACGGCAATTTAGTAGACAATTTCCCGTCAAGAATCGAGACATATTGATCTTTGCTAAGATATTAGCACATATTCTGAGAATACAGTTTTGATATAACACGGATTGAATTAATCATGTTTTAGGGGGGTTGATTGCAGGGTTGGACACAATTCATAAGAAATAAGATCACAAACAGTCATTTGAAACAATAAATTATTTTAAATAACTTATTTTCAGGCGTTTAAAGCAAATTACTATTTTCAAATTGTATTTTATTTGAATAATGTTTCACTTCTATTACATTGTCCAAATAAAATAATAAATAATTTCACCTCGAGAAGAAGTTATTAAAGCAACTAATTTAATTCTTAAATTTAGATATGCTATATAATGTCTGTAGTTTGATGATTAAAGTTCAGCTGCATTTGCTTTTAAAATTGTTCTTTAGAACACGAAATTAACAGAATTCTTAAAAGTATGAATTATGTGATCAAATAAAAGATAAAATGAAAAATGGTTTATATTTCATTTGAAATGAAATAATGAAATAAAACTAACATATGATTATTTCAAATGACATATAGCCAAATACGATGATATACTATCTTAACGAAAAATGCACCTTATCCTCCTTGGCAAGAATTGATCTAGAATGCCCAATGTAGGATCCCAAACAGCACTAGGGCAGTGACCTTTTTGTGGTACGGATTCTAGTCGAAAATATACCGTATCCATAATTGATCTTCAAGTTATCTTGCCCAAAGCTTCGAGGAGATTAGGGATTGATGACGACTTCCACCGATTTTCATAAAGGTGTGCATTAAGGTGGTGTGCATATGTACAGTGTGTCAGAATAATGTGGGTACATTATTAAACTAACGATGACTTTCTTAAAGTTGGACCGAACGACTTTGAATGGGAAATAAAAAATTAAACTCCCTTATTATTAGCGTTTTGGCAATGAAACGTTTACCATCATATTCGTCTCGTTTTTGTAATTAAAATGACACCAAACACGATATAGTTACGATCGTAATTACTTATGTAACAAGCGAAGTTAAGAATTCGTGCTCCTCTACGATAAATGTCAAGCCCGAAACTTTAATCGTTTGATGTATAAGTAATTATGATCGTAACTATATTGTGTTCAGAGTCATTTCAATCAGAAAAGCAAGAGGAATACGATGGTAAAAGTTTCATTGACGAGAAACGAAAAAGAAGGAATTTTTATTTCTGAATTTTGAAAGGCTGAGCTTTCAGTCTACTCACTCTTTCTCTTTTAATCGCTACCCTTCTCTACGTTCGTAACGCTACAGTTTTCTTTCGCTATAAGTCGATGGTTCGAGACGGCTTTCGGCGTATTGCGAATGAGGACACCTATGCGGCTTCACTTTGTTCTCGAGTGGGCCGAGATGTAGAGGGAAACTGCAAAGTGGTCGGTCGAGCAGCGGTTGTATACACAATTGTATGTCAACTTAATTTTGATATATAACGATGGCTCGGGAGAGAATTGCTCTTTCGACGTATTGCGGACGAGGCTTCCTATGCGGCTTCACTTTGTTCTCGAGTAAACCAAGAGAGAACACGGAGAATGAGCGAAAGGCGATGTAACGGTAAACCATAGAGTGGTCGACCGAGCAGCGATATCTTTCGTTAGCAAAGGACAGGATATGACATACACTCTCGTTCTGGCGCTAAGCGGTGTCAAGCGGACAACTTCAAAAGAAGAAAAGGAGATAGAGATTTTTTTGTTGCGAAAAAAACATCGGAACAAAACTGTACAAAGAATATGACACCTCTACATACTAGATTTGTTTCTCGACAGAACCGACCATACGACAGTTACGGAGAGACTGCAGTATATCTACAGGGTGTGGTTCACCAGATATTACTACCTCGATTTTCGTCATTATTATTATTCGTAGCGAAGAATGTGTATACAGTAAAGTCGCGATATTTGTCAACGACCGCGTACGCAATAGTTGCCAGGTGCCTACCCACTCCACTGCCGGTTAACGCCGCAGGGCGGCGATGATTGATCTTGGCTCGGGTATATCTCGGATACAACTTCTTTATTTTTCATTATTTTTTATGGGACTTTCACAAACTTATTTTTGGCATTTTTCTGATTAAAATAACATCAAATACGATATAATTTCAACTGTATTTAGTGGTTTAATCGACGATGAAAGTTTCGGTCGCGAGGAAGGACAGCGTATGGGAAAGAAAGAGACGCGGACAGTCGCCGTCCCCGGCACAGTTCAGAGGACCGCGTGTTCGCTGTCCTTCCTTGCGCCCGAAACTGTCATCGTCGATTAAACCACTAAATATCGTTGAAATTATATCGTGTTTGGTGTTATTTTAATCAGAAAAATGCCAGAAATAAGTTGATGAAAGTCCCATAAAAAAATAAAGAAGTTTTTGTACATTCGATTAGTAGTGATTCACATCGATACGGTTCGGCTACGCGATCCGTAATTCATGCTGTCCTTCTCTACGTTCGGCTTTCGTTTGAACTCTCGGCACGGTAGACGCAGTCATAAAAAATAATGTCGGTATGCGATAGTTGTCCGTGCAGAACACAGGCTGTTTGACAAGAATCGCGACTTTACTGTGTTGTGAGCTTTTTTTGTAGGTGGACGCGTAGAAGAAATATGAAGGTCATTAGTATTTTTAACTTCCCGATTTTATAGGGAACTTATTGTAATTACCCCGAAAATCGAAAATCGATTTTTTAGCAGATCTTCACGTTTCATGGTCATTGGAGTCATTTTAGACTATTTTTATCAAAATGTTCGTGTGTGTGTGTGTGTGTGTGTGTGTGTGTGTGTGTGCGTGCGTGCGTGTGCGTGTGCGTGTGCGTGTGCGTGTGCGTGTGCGTGTGCGTGTGCGTGTGCGTGTGCGTGTGCGTGTGCGTGTGCGTGTGCGTGTGCGTGTGCGTGTGCGTGTGCGTGTGCGTGTGCGTGTGCGTGTGCGTGTGCGTGTGCGTGTGCGTGTGCGTGTGCGTGTGCGTGTGCGTGTGCGTGTGCGTGTGCGTGTGCGTGTGCGTGTGCGTGTGCGTGTGCGTGTGCGTGTGCGTGTGCGTGTGTGTGTGTGTGTGTGTGTGTGTGTGTGTGTGTGTGTGTGTGTGTGTGTGTGTGTGTGTGCGCGCGCGCGCGTATGGCCGTTTCTATGTAATCAAATTTTTCGTTAACATTTTCAGAAAAAGTAACAACGCTGTGCCCCGTCGTAACTTAGAGCTGATTAGATTTGGGTCCATATTGGTCAAGTAGTTTTTTAGATTTTTAGTTTTTTTTCGAAAAGAGTTGATTCTACAATGCAATTTATAAGGGAGGACGAAAATTTTCCACCAAAGAACCAAACGCAATTACATAAAAAATTTTTTTCCTAATTTTTTTTTTGATTTAAAAAAAATTTTTTTTTTAACTGATGCTAATGTTACCGCTTGGAATAATCGAATGTTATTCCAATGCAAGAGTGGGTTAATCATCTCTACTCCCAAGAATACATTTTGGGAGAATATCGATGAAAGTACAAAAAGAAAAAACGATGTTAGCGATGTTGGCGAAGGAGTAACGAACCGGGAAGTTCTTTGTGTGACTCTTGGAGAGTCACACACCAAATAAAAACATTAATAGCAGTAGGCCCTACTAGCCATGCGTATCACTAACCCCCTCGCAAGAGCAGTCCTACCCGCGGTGCATTCGTCGTTAGACTCCTTTAAATTTCATCTGTCTCGCGACACGCACACGATCATCGTCTGTCTCATCGACACGGACGTGTGGACTGTAGTAGTAGGCTTTTGTCTATACGTATAATTCCACAAAATCAAATTTTGCAAAAACTTTAACAGCTTATATCTCAATAACTATTTGTTTGTGACATATGGCTCATTTCAAACTTTTCCTCTTCTCGATGAGTAGAATGCGTTGATGCAAAAAAAAACTTTAACACTAATTTTCTGTGTTATAAACAATTTTGCGGCAAGTTTCTCTTACAAATGTCCACCGATCCCGAGGTGTAGATTCACCCCTAGGACGGATGACCATTACATTTTTTACACCCTGTACAATCGATACATATGTTATTTTTCTCACCATTGCAATCAGTTTCAAATTATTTTCACCACTTCAACTTTATTACAAATGTATTCCAATAATTCCAATAATAACTGGTAAATCGGCACCGTTGAAGTCTCAAGCATGTCATATTATCGAAATTCTACAGTAAATATTTTGCAGCACGGATCTGATGATGCAATCGTGCGATTGCAATATTACTTGCCGTGAGTGAAATGATTTATCCAATAAAGAATTTAATTTACAAACATCATCTTAAAAAACTGAAATTATATTGTACAGGGTGTAAAAAAAGTAATGGTCATCCGTCCTAGGGGTGAATCTACACCTCTGGATCGGTGGACATTTGTAAGAGAAACTTGCCGCAAAATTGTTTATAACACAGAGAATTAGTGTTAAAGTTTTTTTTGCATCAACACATTCTACTCATCGAGAAGAGGAAAAGTTTGAAAGGAGCCATATGTCACAAAACAAATAGTTATTGAGATATAAGCTGTTAAAGTTTTTGCAAAATTTGATTGTGGAATTATACGTATAGACAAAAGCCTACTACTCAGTCCACACGTCCGTGTCGATGAGACCGACGATGATCGTGTGCGTGCCGCGAGACAGACGAAACTTAAAGGAGCCTAACGACGAATGCGCCTTTAAATTTCGTCTGCTCGCGGCACGCACACGATCATCGTCGGTCTCATCGACACGGACGTGTGGACTGTAGTAGTAGGCTTTTGTCTATAAGTATAATTCCAAACAATCAAATTTTGCAAAAACTTTAACAGCTTATATCTCAATAACTATTTGTTTGTGACATATGGCTCCTTTCAAACTTTTCCTCTTCTCGATGAGTAGAATGCGTTGATGCAAAAAAAAAACTTTAACACTAATTGTCTGTGTTATAAACAATTTTGCGGCAAGTTTCTCTTACAAATGTCCACCGATCCAGAGGTGTAGATTCACCCCTAGGACGGATGACCATTACTTTTTTGCACCCTGTACAATCGATACATATGTTATTTTTCTCAATATACCATTGCAATCAGTTTCAAATTATTTTCACCACTTCAACTTTATTACAAATGTAGTCCAATAATGCGGAATAACTGGTAAATCGGTACCGTTGAAGTCTCAAGCATGTCGGATTATTGAAATTCTACAGTAAATATTTTGCAGCTCGGATCTTGGTAATTAACGAGACATCAAATCATTGTACCCTTGTTTAATTGCATATTGGATTTATCGATCCGCCCTCCACTCGACTAACAAGAGTCTGGCAGTATTTTTTCGACAAGTGTTTTGTTTTTTTACCAGCCCATAGTCATTCGCATACTTGGCAGGATTTTGCAGAAGCCGTTAACTACCGAGCACTAAACGCAATTGGCATACATTGCCTTATATTAATGACAAAATTTGTATATATTAACTTCCCGATTCATAGGGAAGTTACTGTAATTACCCCGAAAATCGAAAATCGATCTTTTAGCAGATCTTCACGTTTCATGATCATTGGAGTCATTTTAGACTATTTTTATCAAAATGTTTGTATGTGTGTGTGTGTGTGTGTGTGTGTGTGTGTGTGTGTGTGTGTGTGTGTGTGCGTGCGTATGTCCGTTTGTATGGTATCAAATTTTTCGTTAACGTTTTCAGAAAAAGTAACAACACGATCAGGATGATGAATGATGCAATCGATGTGCCCCGTCGTAACTTAGAGCTGATTAGATTTTGGTCCATTTTGGTCGAGTAGTTTTTTAGATTTTTAGTTTTTTTCGAAAAGAGTTGATTCTACAATGCAATTTATAAGGGAGGACGAAAATTTTCCACCAAAGAACCAAACGCAATTACATAAAAAATTTGTTTCTTAATTTTTTTTTAGATTTAAAAAAATTTTTTTTTTTTTAACTGATGCTAATGTTACCGCTTGGAATAATCGAATGTTATTCCAATGCAAGAGTGGGTTAATCATCTCTACTCCCAAGAATACATTTTGGGAGAATATCGATGAAAGTACAAAAAGAAAAAACGATGTTAGCGATGTTGGCGAAGGAGTAACGAATCGGGAAGTTCTTTGTGTGACTCTTGGAGAGTCACACACCAAATAAAAACATTAATAGCAGTAGGCCCTACTAGCCATGCGTATCACTAACTCTCTCGCAAGAGCAGTCCTACCCGCGAGCTCGCGAAGCGAGCGAGCAAAAACAACCCTACTCGCGAGTGAGCGAAGCGAGCGAGCAACAATAGCCCTCTAGTTTAAAATGGGATCGTATGTTTTTTCCTGCCCCAATCGATCTTCTCATCTCATCTTCTTCATCTTCTCTACAAAAGAGTATTAACCTATTAATATCGAAAACCCATTAGTTAAGGAGATATTTTAATTTTAGTGTTGTTATGAAATCACGACTCTCTTAATAATTGTAATTGTAATGATTTTATTCACAGAAAAGGTTCTATGTGGCGATTGTTTACGTCATGACATTTTCTGAATCGAAAAAGTAATGATTGTTTTACATTATGTAATAAAACTGGTAGTATGTTATTGCATTCAGTGATGATACGATCTTTCATATCAGCAATTGTAGTCCGAGCCTCAGCGTATACTGTATTTTTCAAGCAACCTCATAGGAAAAAATCGAGGGGTGTTAAATCAGGTGATTTTGCCGAAAATGAATGGGACCACCTCGTCCTATCCAACGATTCGGGAACATTTGATTTAATGCATTTCTTGTGATTCTTTCATAATATGCAGGACAACCATCCTGTTGGAGCCACATTGTTTGTCGAATATGCAATGGTATATCATGTAAAACTGATCATAAGGTATTTGAATTCGTAACATTATCAAAAGAGTTGGGATTTCGTAACCACACTAAAAACTAGAGAGTTATTGTTGCTCGCTCGCTTCGTGAGCTCGCGAGTAGGGTTGTTTTTGCTCGCTCGCTTCGCGAGCTCGCGGGTCGGACTGGTCTTGCGAGAGGGTTAGTGGTACGCATGGCTAGTAGGGCCTGCAGCTATTAATGTTTTTTATTTGGTGTGTGACTCTCCAAGAGCCACACAAAAAACTTCCCGATTCGTTAGTTGCAGTATATTATTATCATTATTTTTAGTACATTTTAAGAAGATTATACGTTTTCAGGGAAATTCAATAGCTTTTTACTTATCAAAATGTTTGCTATATGACGTCGCATTAAACCAACATCGTAGGCTCGTTGCTCGGTTCCTTGTTATAGCATACTAATGTTGCAAAATAAATTGTCTTAATTAGTTTTTCGCAAACGATACAACTCCTAATTATTCGGGTTTGCAGTATTGATCTTGGTTTTCTTCGGTACTGTTAATTTAAATTGTCCCAAAATATATAAACTGCTCAATTTTGAAACTCTGCTCAGTCCTACGTACAACATTTGTAAAGTTCGTTTTTCTGATGTTTTAAAATTCATACATACTTTCTCGTATGTTTGTCCCTGATTTTTATGAATCGTAATCGCTTCAGCAGGAACCACTGGAAATTGACTACGTGTGATTTGTTATTTTTCTTCACTCGAAATATTTACTTGATAATATTTACTTGATTCGATATTTTTTTATTATTGGTGCTAAATTTTGATTTATATTTGCATTTTTCATATAATCACGATAACGAGTTCTTACTTTCACTCCTACTATGGCCAATTGACAATCTAACCACAATATAGACGGAATTTTAGTATTTTCTTGAAAAGTAATAAATTTTAATATTCCGCATGCTCCATTAACCAGTCCGTCTACAACATCAATGTTATTAATTATCATATATTTTTTATATTAGTTTTCAATTTAATCTCAGTTAATAATTCGTTTTGAACTGATTGTTTTTTCAAAGATTGTAATATAAATTTTTTTGTACTTTCATCGATATTCTTCGAAAATGTATTCTCGGGAGTAGAGATAGATTAACTCACTCTTGCATTTGCATAATTTTCGATTATTGTGAGCGGAAACATTAGCATAAGGTACAAAAAAACAATTTTTTATGTAATTACGTTTGTTTCTTCGGTGGAAAATTTCCGTTCTCTCGTATAAATTGCATTGTTGAATGAACTTCTTTCGAAAAAAACTAAAAAAACTAAAAAACTACTGGACCAAAGTGGACTAAAATCTAATCAGCTCTAAGTTACAGCGGGGCACATCGATTGCATCATTCATCATTCTGATCGCATTGTTACTTTTTCAGAAAACGTTAACGAAAAATTTGATACCATACTCACGGAAATACATACGCGCGCGCGCGCGCACACACACACACACACACACACACATACGAACATTTCGCTGAAAATAGTCTAAAATGATTGCAATGACCATGAAACGTGAAGATCTGCTAAAAAATCGATTTTCGATTTTCGGTGTCGTTACAATAACTTCCCTATAAAATCGGGAAATTAATAAAATATCTCCTTAACTAATGGTTTTTAGATATTAATAGATTAATTCTTTTTTGTAGAGAATATGAACCTTCATCGATTGGTGCAGGAAAAAAAATACGATGCATCTCTCGGAACCATTACCTTATATAAACATTCTTCGCTACGAATAATAATAATGACGAAAATCGAGTAATACCTGATGAACCGCTCTGTATATTCTGACATGACTTCTTTCCACCTAGAATGCCCATTCGTTCCACTGTAAGGTTAGCCGAAGATTTATAGTTCCTATCTCGCGGGCTAAGCTCTTCAACTAAGCTGACGATCGAAAGAATATAGAGTTAGCAGCAGATAAGGCTAGGCAGCTATGTATTTCGGAAGAATGGGTAGTAAGCGGTACCGAATCAGTTCTTTGGCGAATTCTCGAGGCATCGATTTCAAAAATGGGACGATTCGGGTCGTCTGGCTCGAAAGTGGCTATATCTCGGTGTCAGGAGCCGGAGTCAGGGATGTCGGGTGACATTGACCGCGGGAGCAACCCCCGTGGAGGGTCGACGAGGTTTTCGCTGGCGCGTGGAAACCGCGCTTGCGTATCCAGCCGTTCTCGTGCAGCCGGGTTCGCGAAGAAAGGGGCGACGGGGTAAAACACAGTACGACCCCGAACGGCCTAGGGGTAACAACACGTTCACGAAACACGCCTCTTCGTCTTCCCGATTTTTCGGACCCAGTTCCCGCGGATAGTTGCTCGGCATTCTCCCCGGCTGACGAACCGGCAGGAATACAAGATAGAAGAGGGTGGCTAAGTTTGATCCAAGTGAGAGTTCTCGTCGCGGGTGACAGTGTTTCTGATCATCGTCCCGTGCCGGTGGTCAGGTTATTTCACGCGTGAGATTGTTTTCGTCGAATCACCGGTGCTTGTTCTACTCATTAGATTACACCGAGCGCTTCAGGTACATCGTTCCGTTGCTTCCGTTGCGTTTCGTTGGTGAGTGACCAGTGTGTTGTCTGCGTGAAACCAGTGTTTCTCGTGGAGATTCCATGGGTTTATTATGAACAATTTCATGTAAGTATGCAACCCTCGAGTACCTTGTTCTATCGGGACAGTGACACGTTCAGGGCCACTGTTTACTGGACGTTGACTTCCTGTTGCGAGGCCGGCGCGATGCCTCGTGCTTCTCACACTCACGGACCTTTCCCAGCGAGGATATCTATAGATTGATGCCTGGTTCGCTCTACATTAATGAAATATTTATGAGCAGCTACGAAGGTTGCCGTACATTCGATAAACAATCCCTTTACTAACCCTGGATATCCAAGTTTTCGTAAAAATTACGATCGGGATGTTTGAACCTGCCGACGTCAAATGTTCCAATTAAGAATTTCATTCCGTTTGTTTGCAACAGTAGGGTACAAAATTTTATTGCTTGTCATCTATGTTTTCGAGCTTCTTCGAACATTGACTAACAGTACGTTCATGTGCTACCATATTTTGGTTAAACATTACACAGTGTTGTCGTCAATGTGTTCATTTTCTCACTCGTACAAAAAGGATACGCGACTATCACGTCGACTGATATTGAAATAAACTGTATTTAGAACAAGTTGGATATATGTAAATATTGGGTAGGGACGAAAGTTCGTAGCGTTTCAAGATTAAAATTCAAAGATAAAATTGAAATATTTATTCATAGATTTATTCCGTTCTATTACTTCTTGCCACTTTTTGAGGTATCTGATAATGTTATTGAATAAAACTACGAATAGATATCCTAATTTTATCTTGTACCTTCAAATGATATTATAATGAACCTGTAGATTATAATAGTACTTCTCCATTAAAACACTTCATTAAATTTGTATTCTGAATTCGGTGGTTTCATATGCAACAAGCTAATAGATAAACAACGTTCAATCATATTTGTGCTTCTAATTGGCGTCGTTATCGTAGTGTTATTATGACATTCTTGTTTTATTTATAGAATATCAGATTACTTTGTCGATGATGTAAAGTTTACACGTAAACTTTACTCTTATTCTCGTTTCTTTCTATATATTTTTAATAATTTTAAAATAATCTATATCAAGTCACAAAATAGTTATTAAACAATAGTTTCGGCATGGAACTATTTTATTAGAAAACATTTTGGTTCCTCAAGAGTTGTATATTATTATTATATTACTTATAAATCTAATATAAACCTCGGTAAAAGTATTCCATATACGTATTTTCTATTCACCAGCTGCCATTCAGATTGGGAGAGTACGAGTTGAAAATAACAGGGAGTGCGTAAATCATATTTGGTAGGCCATTACGGAAATTGTGAATTGTGGAGAAGGAGGTTTAATGGACGTGTCGAGTGTATTTTAATGCATTATTCCAATACAATTTGCTTGAAAACGTAGTCCTGATTTTGGGCTATTTGCACCTTTTAAGTATAAATGACGATTGTTAAAGAGTAGCATGGTGGAATATTTTGTAACTATATTATATAGGGTGGTCCAGTACATATTAGCACATGTTCGCTGTTTTTCAAAATATAAAAAGCCTTTACGAACTAAAGTATTTCAGTATAAAAAGGACAGCAATTTTTGGGAATGTTTGTAGATGAAAGAGTTTCCTTATTTTGCTATGCACTGTTCGATGCAGCTCCTTATTCTCTATAATCTATAATAAGGTGTTAACCTATGCATGTTGAAAAATTAATGATGTAAGAGTTATTTTAACTTTAACACTAAACAATGACCGGTTTTGTATTTTCCATTTCACAATTATTGAAATTCTGAAGTTGCTTACATGAAAATTGATTCCATCAATTTCTTTATCCAAGCACGTAACGTCATAAAAGTTGCACAAAATCTAAATAAACAGAGCCTTGTCATTTTTACAAGGTAAAACATTTTAATCACTTTTAGTGCTCGGTTGGTTTAGTGTTAAGTTTTTTGAATTCTGTCTAATGTTTATTAAAACCGATTCGTGATAAATGAGATAAAAATTAGGCGACACTTTCGTCTTGCATTGAACGAATTCGTATGAACGATAGACAAACAAAATCCGTTGTCTGGCCATTCTAGATGAGAGTGCTTCGATTTCATGGATGATAGATGCAATCCATTGATATCGCTTATCGTTTAACTTTCTCAGTGCGTGCGCGCGGTGCAATATCGCGGAATGGACAAAATTTCTAATCGGTGAATCGTTTCAAGTGCGCCGCGTGCAAGAAAAAGAAAAAAAGAATACGAATACGTGACTCCGACAGCGGCAATCTTATCGGCTTAATTCGGTCTGCCAGGTGAACTCGAATAAGACGTCCCATGCAATCGTTCCCTTTTTCCAGTGCGCTTTCACTGGAGCTTTCACGAGGCTCTGCATATCAGGCTGGCTGAATAGACGCGCGGCTCATATTCGACAATTCGTATGCGCGGCTCATCGCATCGAACGTTCGATTAGTCTCTCCTGAAGGCGGTGGTTAATCTTAGTCGGCTATCTCGTTACGCTCCGTTCGAATTAGCTTGCTTTTTAATCGTTTCATATTTCATAATCGTTGGTAGGCTGACCTGTCCAATGAATGGACACTAAAGCTGCATATCTGTCGAAATTAGTATTCGTAAATCATTTCCTGAGTGCAGCGGCGGACCCTGGGCCTTTTAGGTTGCTATTATACGACTCATGTAACGTAATTTAGTTAATTCATTAATTTAGTTCACCATTTTCTGTATGATTCTTTATTATTTTATTCGAATCAAGTACACTACTGTGCAAACGAAAGAAGCACCCAGTATAATTATAAGATGTAATATGTAATGACTGGACTGCGGATTTTATGCATTTATAACACAAATGGACACGTACGATTTAAAGCAGTGAACTTGTTAAAAATATTTGAGTACATCAATGTATTAGTTTTAGTTTAATAGAATAATTAAAAGAGGAATACAATTTTTATTCCGCTCCTGTGTCCTGCAATCAATGCGAACATTTTTTATTTTGCATAAAGATCCGCAGTCTAATAATGACAGCAATATCTTTATGTCGAAATTGTATTGTACAATGATTGATTTATTGCATTTAAAGTATGCTTAAAGAATGCTTTTTGAAAACTTACTGTGTTCTTATTTGATTTTCTACGCTTTTCTATTAAATATGGCCGGATGCTTCTTTCATTTGCACAGTAGTGTATGTGAAAATAATTCATTCGAATCAAACACAAAGTAGAAATACCTTCCCATATGTTGTTTATCAAATAAAAATAATGAAGTGAGCCGTCTATTTCGAAAGTAGGCGTATGTCCATTTTCCAGAAAAATCAAGCTAGCAATTTTAATATTTATATTTCTACGTTATCTTTACATTCGGAAGCAAATTATAACAAATATATTTAAAATCACAAAGATTTTGTAAAAATGAAATTAGCTGGTTAATAGAATGATATAAATTTTTATTTTGAAAGTGGCCTAAGTCCACTTGTCAGTTGTTTGATGTTAAGGTATTAGAAGTAAAATAATTTACTGTTTGTCCCCCAAGATTATTATAATGTTATCAAGAAGTGCCGGAAAGGGGTAATAACTTTATTTTAAATGAAATGAAACTAGAGGATTTCATATCAACAAGATTTTTTGAGGATGCAATTTTTAAAAGGGTAAAGAATTCTAACGGAGAAACAATAAATTAGTTAAAAATATGCTGGATGCGTTTTTTGAGAAATGAACCATATAAAATTTTCTATAAGATATCAGTGGATGAGAATGCAGAGTTTAAAATACTGAACTTATTACCACGTCGGGGTAGACCAAGAAAATTTGAAAATATTGTATTGACACCACTTTATAAAAATATAAGACAAATTACAACAGCGAAATACAAGGATATGATGGACTTACTGCGATATGTACCACCGGAACACCATGACCCTCCCGCATACACAAAATGAGGAGTAAATGGTTATGTAATGTACATATATATGTAGTTAGAAGATTTCCTTAATTGCATAAATGGTATTTTTCAAGTTTTGGAATGAAATATAAAATAAATTAAATATTGTTTTTTCAATTTTGCATTTTAAATTATATCGAATGGACGTGGGCTGTTTCAAATTTTATGACAAATCTAGTTGTTAATTTTGAAAATGGCTTAAGTCCATTCTTGGTAAGAAGACACATATTATTCACTTAATAGTTATATTATTTTAATAGGTATTGTACTCTTAGATAAACTTAAGAAGTGTGATACATTGGTATCCTATACGTATATTTTTAATTTCATTGAAACGCAAACTTTTAAATACCTCAATTTAAACATAAATGGACTTATAGGCCGCTTTCAAAATAAACGGCTCAAGTATTTATTTCAAATGATTATTTTTTATCTTATTCCAAATAAAATGTGCCCAAGTAAAAATCGACATTGCGATAGTCTCCTGTGTTACTCACAGAGGAATGAATTACGAATTCAGTAAACACGCCACAATTTAATTTTTCAAGACACGTATGACCAGACACTCGATTCTGCGGTCAGCGTGCGATTGGCTAATACCATGAATGAGCAATCGTTCGCTATTAATTGATTCAAACGAAGCTTCTAATTACCGTGTAGCGTGGACCAGTATGGTCTAGCAACGCGGACGTGACGGTTTGCTCGTGGAATTTCGATGCCGGCGTGCGTTGTCGCTAAACGGCCAGATAAAATATTTGCGTTCAATCGATTACGTTTGAAAATTTTCGTGCGGTAACGTGTAAAGCGGCGCGCCGCGGATCTGCGCCCCGTTTGATTCATCGGCGGCGGTTGCTGCATTATTAACCGGGACTCTGGTCTGATAGATTATTCACGCGCCTGCTTGTAATAACCGAAAATTAATTTATTCGACTAGTGACTGTGGGGATCAGCTATCGGGGCCCCGTGACGATTCAATTATCAGAACGGAAATTAGGACAACGCCGTTAACGTGGCGAATTCCTGATCAATCTCTTCAGTTGTTCCTCCTGCAATCTTAACCCGGTCGCAACTAATTGAATACCTGCTACTGTATATTTTTTAAACTTTAAGATACTGTAAAAAAACGAGTTTTTTAGGGAACATTAAGCAATATTTCAGCTCTATTTTTATATTTTTTTTATTACATAAAATTACAAATTGATGGAGTTGTATAACATTATTTGGCTCTATGTTCAGTAAAACCTTGGTAGCTTGCACCCAGCGGTAAAAGTAACTGAAATTATTCTATTGACTTAAATAAAAATATATTATCCATGTAACGTACGATTTTTTTGATATCTTAATTTGTTGAGTTTTTATAAATGATCAAAGCTGACTTTTTTTTACTGAGGGAGATATTTTTGCTTTTAACAATCGTCATTTCCCACTTTTCAAAATTATTAAAAAATCGAAGATAATCTATGTTTGGTTAAGTTAATACAACAATTTTTGATTGTTTATATTCCAGTCACTTTTATCGCTGGATGCAGGCTACAAAAGTTTTGCTGGACATGGAGTTACATAATGTCATACAACTCCACCATTTTGTAATTTTATGTAATTAAAAAATATGAAAACAAAGCTAGAATGTTGCTTAATGTTACGTGAACAAATCTGTTTTTGCAGTGTATCTTCATACCAGTATGATAATAAATCAATGATAAAGCAATATTATACCAAACATTCTACGAATTTAGATACATACAAGGTATTCATACAGGGTGTCCCAAAAATGCTGTACTTCCTTGAAAGTACCATGTAACTTCAGCTAAGAATTACAATTACATACGATTTACATTATAGTATTAAGCATGAACGTTTTTTTAATAATATAGCACAAAACATTCCATTAAACAAAAATGTTTTAAGATCTAGCACATAGTAATTGTCCAACAAACATGCAGGTTTCCTTCATACTGTGCAGGCGTTGTGATACTTATAGGGGTGTATGTTATCACCAATCCATCGTAGATCATGACTTCAGCAAACGAAATCCAAACCTCGAGCTCACAGCCGTTCCACGCAATTAGTTTAACACTTAGCGTGTTAAGCGAATCACGTTGGCCCATTAATTCGGATTTGCTGATGCTACCGTAATGCGTCGAGCAAGCAAGTGCATTCGTGTCCGCGATGCAATTACTCGTGAATATGAGACTCTTGTTTCGCGACTCTTCTCTATTCCCTTCGGTTTTAATGTTTATCCATCATGGTGCCGAAAAATCATTCGCGATACAGCATTCTCTCCATAACTGTTGAAAAGATCTCTACTTTAGCTGTGAAAATTTTAGTCCCACCTCTGAGGGATCTTCCTAGGAACTAGGCAAGCGTTAAACACCTACGACTGACACTATTGCAAATGGAGTAAAAGATTGCAACTTTTCTAATTTCGTTATGAAACGTTTACCATCGTATTCGTCTCGTTTTTCTAATTAAAATTACACCAAACACGACATAGTTACGACCATAATTACTCGTGTACAAAGCGAAGTTTAGAATCCTTGCTCCTCTACCGTAAATGTTCGCAACTTTAATCGCTTGCTGAACAAGTAATTCTGATCGTAATTATATCGTATTTGGTATCATTTTAATCAGAAAAACGAGACGGATGCGATGGTAAAAGTTTCATTGACGAAAAACCAAAAGGAAGGAATTTTGATTTTTGAATTCAAAAGACTGAGCTGAGTCCTTTGATGTTTACCAAACGCTCAAACCTTAGTCTCTCTTTCCCAATCACTATTCTTCTCTACGTTAGGCACACAACAAAGAATCTAGCACCTCTTCTGGAACTGTCGCTCGAAGATACGACAGTTACGGAGAGAATACTGTATCCCGATACGTACGCAAAAATACACAGAAAGAAATGATTCTGCAACGGTTACGGGCCGATTCTGTGCGATATGGAACACGGCTTAAAAGGAATCGAGCTGCAGAAGGAATAATTCATCGCGAGATCGATCGCGTTAACTACATTCAAAGGCCGAGCCAAATTTAATTCGGTCACCGAAGTGCTCGTCATTATTTATGCAACCTTTCAGCCGGATTCGTTCGTTTTCAGTCGCATCGAGGCCGAGGCGAGAGGGAATCGAACGGTGTCTTCTCGGAGTCGACCCCCGATATTAATTTCGCGACAGACTTTCCTCTTCGTTTCTTTCTACTTAAACGCCCCCAGATCCCTTTTCCTTTCCGCCTCATTTGCGCACGTTGGGCCGCGTTTATTTCGAGCCTGCTCGCTCGAGCAACGCTCGGATTTCTTTCGATCGTCTGAGAGCTACTGTTTTCTTGTAAAAATTAAAAATATTCTATTCGTCAACTTTGTTGTTACAAAAAACCACAGTGTTTCGCTGTCGTTTCACGGAGAGCAGAAAATGCAGCGCTTTTAACCCATGAATCCCCATGTTGCGTTACTGCAATAATTCTCTCGCAATGTTTTTCAGCGAGTTTATGTTATAATGTTAATTATTTTTCATACTGCAGACATAATAAGGGATTTCACAAATTTACTTAATATTCTTTTCGTTATTATTAGACTGCGGATCTTTATATGTTTATGAAGAAATTAGTTGGGTGAAATATAAAACAGTAATAGATTAGAAAAATTTAATAATATTGTAATATTGTTTTTAACGTAACAAAGTCATTAAGGGATGAAATCAATTTATATTTTATTCCTGCTTCCCACAATCAATTCAGAATATTTTTATTTTCCATAAATCCGCAGTCTAGTTATTAGTTTTTGTTGCAACTAAAGGTTGCGAGTTGATTAGGATTTTATGCATAATGTAGGAGGTAGATCGAAAGAATTTAAAGATTTCAATGTGTCAGTCCTAGGGTATCAGAATTATTCATGGAAGAAAGAAATGTCTGTTTGACTCTTGTTCGTTGTAGTCGATGGAAACAATTTTTATTTTGCATAAAAATCCGCTGTCCAGTTAAGATATTTTGAAATAGACCACTCGATAGGGTATCAAGAAAAATCATATTGTATCAAATTTTAACCCTATATCTCCGGGAGGGTAGGTACGGGGTAAAATGGAAAAGATTAGTTTTTGAACTATTTTCCCTATTCAGTCATAAGAAAAAATTCTAAAAAATTTAACAGATATCGAATACTCAGAGACGTGTACTGTAATTCAGATTTTTTAGTAGATCATCCTGGTTGTAAAAGATCAAAAACTTCAAAAGTAATAGAAAAATACAGTTTTTTCCTTGAAGAATCTTGTGAATCGAGACTTCTTTGATTTCGTATTCAAAAGTGAGTTTTTGAGACTCTTGAAGAATGAAAGCAAGGATAGATATATTCGAGACTGTGTGCATTGGCTGGTCAGCAATACCCTGTTTACGAATTCGCTTTCAAAAGACGAAAAAGCTGGCCGTTCTCCAAAGGAAAATATTTCGTGGGACGGGTAGCACATGTCAGGACTCGATAGCGGAGTTAGTCACGGGCCAGAGACGGGGGAGAAATTGTCCGCACGCGCACGTGGCGATCACGCGGTACGTTCCTTCGGAAACGAACGTTTACGAGATGGATCTTATGGTTTCGCGTTGCGTGTGGCTCGATACGCATCGCCGAGTGTTCGGAAGTACAGGGCTACCGCCGAACATTCTGATTGTTCCTTTTCGAATTATCTGGGGAAGACCATGGTCGGTTGCTTGGCACAGGAGCAAGCTGATACAAAAAATGTTTTTCCCGTTATGTAAAGTTAACCCTTTGTACTCGGAGCTATTTCAACTGGAAAATTAAACATTTCTCCCTACCTGAAATATTTTCATCCTCTATGATTTTTTAAATTTGTTGGTATGAAATTGATATAATACCTCGTACAATATTTAAATGTTTAGCAATTGAATAGATAACAACATATTTAATAATGTCAATAATATTTTGAATAATGGGTACAGCAATTTCTAGTGGCGTCTCGAAGCAGAGTTGGGCAAAAATTTAATCAGCGATTGACGAATAAATTTCTACTTCAATCGTTAATCGCAATTAGCAATTAATCACCTAGTTTAGTCGTTAATTGCGGTTAACGATTAAATTTATAAATCGTTAATTGCAGTTAACGATTAAATACTTATTAATCGTAATTGGGAATAACGGTTAAATTTCTACTTCAGTCGTTAATTGCGATTAACGATTGCATTCCTTTTAATTGTAATCGTCAATCGGATAATTGATTAATGATTAACTGCTGAAACTAATGATTAACTACTGAATCAAAACTGCATGAATACAGAAAAAAATGTAAATAGAGTTTTTGTTGAGATATATTTTTGTCAATTCTCCATCTCTGCTCTCTGTCTCTATCTCCCTCCTTATTACAATTTACGAATATACCTATGGCGATTAACTTCATCAATCGATTGAATCAGTCTCCTATTTTTCAACGATTTCTTCTTTTAATCGACGATTGACGATTAACTTCATCAATCGATTGAATGAATCGCCGATTTTTCAACGATTACTTTTTTAATCGTACACATTAGTCAATCAATATGCGATAATTGTCGGTGCAGAACACAGGCTGTTTGACAAGAATCGCGACTTTACTGTACTTCCTTTAGGAATATAATTTGTGTTATGTCACGTTTCGTATGGATGAACGATTGTACTATTTTCGCTTTTGACAGCAAACATAACCCAATAATAACTGTATAATAAACAGCGACGACAAAAGACAGAGCACAAGTTGATAGATGAAGCCTCGCACTTTTCATTGATGTGCTATTTAGAAAAATCGCTGAAGTTTAACTGGTGAAAACCGCAATTATTTTTGCACGAAGCTAATATTTATAACGTCTGGTATTGTTGGCACACCGTGTATATAGCCTCCGTCGCACACCGGGCGAACGTTTAATTCAACAGAATGTTTGCCTCGCGCTGCGGCTGTTGCATTCAACGAGAACGAATCGATCTCGCGCTCCGAATCGAGCGCACCTTGAATAAGACACGGCTCCGCTACGAAATGATGAGATGATTAATGGAAAACCCGTCACAAAATTTGCCCGTCTACGCTTCTCGACGTGAACCTACCGCCGTCGGTTTGGTTCGCGTGAAACCGCCTAGGGCTTTCCTTTTATTTTCGAGGATTTTAATGACACGACTCGCAGTGCGACGAGTATACGCGCTATACGGACAAAATTCATATCTTTTCAACTAATCCACTTTCGATCTGTGACCCGTAATACTTTTTAACAGTAACCGTATCACGACCAGTCAAACGAGCGTTTCTTATTTTTTATTGTTTAATTATTGAAATTGTAAATCAACGAAATTATACAAACACGTATTATTATAAAAATTGTAAAGAATCTAAATAAGTTCAGTCTTGCAATTTTTATGAAATAATGTATGCATATCCGACACATTTTGTACCCGGAACGGGTTAGTGTTGTGTAAGATTACAAAGATCGATGTAAAGAAAATTGAAATTTCATAAAAAAAATTAACGTAATCTCAATTTGTTATTGTATAAAAATTTTCCAGCCAATTTTTTCGATTGCTATTTGTTGTCACCGGATTACCGACTAACTTCTGTATGAAAACCTTCCGTATTAGATTGTCCGACATGCGTAAAAAATCATAATGATCATTCAAAAGATGTGGGTTTTGAAAACAACGTATTTGAAATGTATTTAAATATATTTTGTAAATCAATTGTACGTATATCACAGACTGTCTACATCGGATGACTAAGTTTTCTTAAAAATACGATGATATGTGGCGTTTTAGAAAATTTTCGTCATTTGTTTTCAAGCTAGTATTGATTTCTCTACAAATTGGTATCGGAATAAAGTGATTCGAAGAAACATAGTCGTAATAAATGTTGAGTTATTTGCAATTCTAATGAAGTTCACCGTTCATTAATCAATGGCGTCTATTCTTTTTAATATTTTTTGTTCTCGGTCCCATATGGCGCATTATACAGAGAAAATTCTTTATTCAGCTCATTAGACTTCACAAAAAGAAGGCTAGCAAGAAACACTATGCTGCACAAAATATGAGAGGGTCATTCGGTGTCAAAGAATATTGGTTCCAATTGAACTCATCGTTGCCTAGTTGAAGAGGACGAGGTAACAGAATCGTTTAATTGGAGGAGCGGTATTCGTATTTATCGCGCTGACATGTAATTTGATTCGTATTGGAGGGGGCTTAGGTTCCGCCTGCAAATTAGGAACGCTAATGGAACTAAGCAGTTTCAACTGGAAGTAGGTACCTCGAATAGACTAGTTCCGAGCTAGTTCGAGGACAATACCCAACAAATCCCCTTTGCGGCCCTTCGCTCCTCTCCTTTAGCTAAAACAATGCGCGATTCTTCCCCAGAATCTGCCGCACGAGACACGGTATAAACAATGGTCCCACTATTATATGTCCGCGTGCTGGAAGAAAATCAATGAGCTATAGTTTGGATATTCTTTTTGGACAGCCATGCATTGTCCCCCTAAAAACGAGGAAAAAACAGCGTATTTTCAACTCGAAACTTTCATGCGATGCCTCCTGTTGAATCCACCGCTGACAATAATTTCTTGTTTCGACCAATGTTAAGTAGATCCGATTCGTTCGCTATTCGACTTCTTTGCAAAATAAACATATCAAATCGATTCTAAGAAACAAGAATTAAGTGAAACTTTTTCTTTTAATAATTATTTCAATAAGTCATAAATGGCGCAATAGTGCCTTTCAATTCTTTTGACACTAAACCTGCCGAGCACAAAAAGCGATTAAAATATTTTAGCTTACAAAAATGACAAGGCTTTATTTATTTAGATTTTCTGCAATTTTGATTACGATATGTGCTTGGATAAAGAAATTTATATAATCAATTTCCATGTAAGCAACTTCATAATGCTAATAATTGTAAGATGGAAAATATAAAACCGGTTATTTGATCGGCAGTGGTAGGTTTAGTGTTAATATCTTCACAGTTTTGTAGTTAATAGTCTAGTTATAGACTGCAGATCTTTATGGAAATTCGAAATTTCATAGTTTATTTTATACCAACCAAGATGAGAGGAACAAGTTCGATTCATCAACTATATAGAAAATTTGTATGGTAAACATAGAACAGAGATATCGTCAGAATTTTCTTGTATTTTAAAAATGTGCACATACAAATGCATAAAGATCCGCAGTCTAGTTATTCGGTGTGCAAGTAAGTTCCTTCCCTTTTTTTTCTACGATCATAACTTCTGACTGAATTTGAATTACTTCCCGATTTTTGTGCCATCTGAAAGAGCGTTCTTTTAGTAACAGTCGTGATGAGCGCTCTCTGCTTAGGAAATCAGCTGTTGAAGCTACCGAAGTGCCAGAGTTGGGCAAAATGTAATTTCAATTACAATTACAATTACTTACTAATTACTGTAATTTGGAATTGCAGAAATTACATGTAATTGTAATTGGTAATTGCAATTACTTGACGAATCACTGTAATTGTAATTGTGGTCCGCAATTACAATTACTGGTTGAGCCAAAGTAATTGCAATTACAATTACAATTACATGTAATTATATGTAATAATTACAATTGTAATTGCGGACCACAATTACAATTACAGTAATTCTGAAGGAAGTAATTGCAATTACTTAACACCATTACAGTAATTGTGAAAGAAGTAGTTGCAATTACTTAACACAATTACAGTAATTGTAATTGAGTCTAACAATTACTTCAGTGTAATTGTGTTTTTAATTAATTAATTAATTATGTTTTGGACCATTTCACCGTTTTGTTATTGGAATTATAGTCCACTTTTGCACATGTAATTGTAGTAATTGTAATTACTCATGTAATTAATTCCTGCCCAACTCTGGTCTGTGCGGCACTGGGACAAAACGCTGTATCTTAAGTAACATGCAAAAGTGGTACCAAACATTTAAAGCCGGATATTTTAATTTGGAAGACCACGATCGTTCATGTGCATCGAGAAAGTTCGATGACGGTGAGTTAGAGGAATTGCTAAACGAAAATCCGATTCAGACGCAAGAAGAATTGGCAGAAAGATTGGAAGTCACATTAGACAAGATTTGATTACATTTTATGTAATTTTATGAACATTTTATGAATTTGGAAAAAAGAGGAAAGAACTTATTTGTGCACCTAATATAAATATACGGAAATTGTTAAGACAGGGGCTGTGTCGAGACGTGCTTATTGTGGGGCCGGCTCGAATTTCAGTTTGCGTCTACGCTGTGTTCGATTTTAGACGATGCTATTTCTGAGAGTCCTTTAGTATCTCTGATGAATTTAGTGTTTTTAGAATCAGGTACGGCTGGCTAGTATCAGCTGACATCCTTGGGAAAGTCGCCCTGGCCGTATCGCTCTCAAGGGCACTTGAAGCAGCGTGGGCCCACTCCCAGTGTCAAGGGTCTGTATCCCCGAGCCTAATTTATAGGTTCCACACAATGTAAGGAACTGAGCGTCGTGTCTGGCATTGACGTGTCTCGTCTATGGGCGGTGTCCTCTTTTAGAAACCTCCTCATTCTGTTTTAGTGGCTAAGGCCCTACTTTCAATATTTTGGTGGGGATTTCTTTATTCGTGTGCATTCGTTTTAACCCTTGTGTACTCAACCAAAATATATATGACGTAGTATTTACTACAATTTATATTGTAGACACATGTAATCACACCACAATATAATCGGAGATCTTTATACGATTTGTCCTGTCAAGCTCCGTCACTAAACTGTTATTATTTATTACCGAATAAGTGACGGCGCGTCGTCAATTCGTACCGATCGTCGTCGTTTCAAACCGTCAGGTGTCCCCGCCGCGCGGCCGAATGTAAAGGTACACTCACACCGTTATTCCCCACAATAGAATTATTTAAGACCTTTTGTATTTAACATATTTCCACAAATTCTCATTATAAGACTATAAATTAATATATTAACGAGTAAAGAATGGTCATTCAGAGAAATTTTGTGATATTTTTTAAAGTAACATTAACAAATTGTTGAAAGTAATGCAGTAAATGGGTACCTGGGTACCCGGTTGACTACACAAGAGTTAAAATGAGTTGCAACCTAGAGTCACAAGCAGGATTTCCAAATTAAGCCTTGTCTTCTATGACGCTATTCCCCCGCTTCTTCTACGGCCCGGTCACGTGACGCGTTACGTCTCTGTCTCGCATGTATCACAATGTTATGTGACGTTGTGACGATGAAGGAAGTCATACGAATGCTACCAGAATGTTAGCAAAGAGTCATAGAACACGATGCTAACTACTTAATCGACTGAAGATTTCTTGTAATACATAAATAGCAAATTAAGAGGCTAGACTCATTTCTAGGATTTCGAGAGTGCGGGCTGCGCCTTCTCATTTCTCGATAATGCAAAGATGGCATTTTTCAGTAGTCAAAGGCGCTAGAAGTTCTATTTTTACGTTTACGAGGCGTAATTTGCATTATTCGGCAGCATCTAGCTGTCGCAGCTTTATGAAAATAGCTACATGGGTGTACGCGTCTCAAAAATAGGACTTTTGAGGGCGATCGCGTTCTAGATTGATCTTTTATCTAGCGCTTGTGAGTACTAAAAAATCTCATCTTTGCATTATCGAGAAATTAGAAGGCGCATCCTGCACCCTTGGAATCCTGGAAACGAGCCTACCCCCTTAACATAAAAATAGGACTTTTGAGGGCGACTGCACCCCGCACCCTTGCAATCCTGAAAAAAACGAATCTATTCCCTTAAAGATAAACCGAGAATCGTACCAAGACTTCTGCAACGGCCCAATATTATGGGTTAATGAAAGCTTGGAAGAATTAGCATAGGTTGGGTATCCCGACGAGTAGCTTGCTGTCAAGACGATTAAAATGCCACTGCGGGTTATCGCTTGGCGCAGAGATCCCAGACGACAAGTCTTTCTCTCTCTCACTCTGTCCCTCTTCCTCCCTCGTACACGCACACACTCTATCTCGACTCGTTTAATTACCAAATGCAGTCGTCGTCTGTGATCCGAATACGATCGGCTTTGTACCCCTAGTGTATCCGTTTTTAGGGGAGGATTTGCTCGGGAGCACGCGGATTAATCGAGCCGAGGGAGAACGGTGCAGGCGTTATCAGTGCGTCCTGCAGATAATGCGTGTCGGGATGCGGTTGCAGATACACACGTATGTAGAGGAGGAGAGCGAGAGAGGAACAGCGACAGACAGCGCGGAGAAGGGAATAGGGAAGGACAGCAGGACAAAGAGGGAATCACGCGTGTCTGTCCATTCGACCCTATCGTGCGAAATAGCCGAGCGTGTTTGCTCCTCGTAAACCACCCCGACACGCGTGCCTTCCGACCCCTTCCCTCCTTCGGTGTTCACCTAACTGCATACCTATGTTGGTACCGGCCAGACGCCGTAAACGGGATATGCATAAATGCGCTCGTCGGTTCGTGATGTTTTCAAGAACGTCTACTGATCAAATTGCCCGCGCGAAATCGAATTTCGGCCAATGACAGACCGACGACCTGCGCCGCGCATAGTGGTTGACGAGTACGAAAATTGGGGCTAAACTTGAAAAAAATTATTTTGGAGATTAACCCTTTGCACTCGGTTGTCCCCTCTGAGGCACCACTACAATTGCTGTACCATTATTCAAAATATTGTTTCCATCATATATCGGTATTTAACACTGAACCTACCACCACCGGTCAAATAACCGGTTCCAGATTTTTTATTTCACAATTATTGAAATTATAAAGCTGCTTTCGTGGAAAATGATTACACTAATACAGGGTGGACCACGCAACTTGCACACCTATAATAACTTCCAAAGTATGCGTTGCACGAAAAAGTTTTGTATAGAGAAGTTGCATGGTCTGAAGCAATGGCGCACCCAGGATGCAATCTTAGGGGGGCTGAGTTCAATCCAACCCTGGCTTTTGCGTGATGACCTTTTTTTTTAGCCAACATATCTGTCAAGGGCTATTCCGCGATTTTAATTTTGGAGGTTGAACATTTTTTTTCTTGGGGGGGGGGGACTTATTTTTTTACAGGTAACGCGTGAGGCGCATATGAAGGTCAACTTCAATTTTTTAAATGGAACGAGGTATCTTTTGATACATCAATCGATGCAGCTGGACGTTCGTTATAAAAAAAGTACTAATCTATGTATGTCGAAAAGTTAGTAGTTCAGGAGATATTTCAATTTAAATAACTCTAAAACACCATTACTGTCGTACTAAGACGTTACATAAGTAAGTAAACGCTAATGGCTTAGTACATACGACAGTAATGGTGTTTTAGAGTTATTTAAATTGAAATATCTACTGAACTACTAACTTTTCGACACACATCACTTTTTTATAACGTACGTCCAGCTGCATCGATTGCTGTATAAAAAAATACCTCATTCCATTTTTAAAAAATGGAGTTGACCTTCATATGTCCTTTACGCAATAAATATGTATACAAAACTTTTTCGTGCAACGCATACTTTGGAAGTTATTATAGCTGTGCAAGTTCCGTGGACCACCCTGTGTATTTAACAGCACGAATATTATAATATGAACTGCACAAAGTTCAATAAAATTTAATCTTGTCATTTTTATAAGGCAACATGCACCGACTACTGTTAAAGCTCGGTAGGTATTACACCACAATTTCATATCCATAAAGTGTCAAAGATCATAGGGAATGGAAATATTCTAGATCGGGAGAAATGTTTAATTTTCCAGATAAATAGCTCCGAGTGCAAAGGGTTAAAAACTGCTGTATAATTCGATTCATTAACCCCTTGCACCGCTATTTATTTTACATTGTCGTTGTCATTTCCTAGAAGATGAAGAAAATTTATATTTATTATATGCCTATATGTTCTCAGATGTGTGTGTGTGTGTGTGTGTGACTATATAGGGTGTTTCGTTTCGCACGGATTCGGTAATATCTTCGTTACAAAGTTGTTGGATTTAGAATGAGGCATATTGTTGTTTGTAATTTTTGTTTCAATGTCGTTTCCATCCCCGATTTTCAAGTTGATCGAAAATTGCAGATTAAAAAGAAGGATATTCACTTCCTAAATCTTTGTTGAATTCCTGGGAATCTTTCCATTTGAAGTCGTTTCAAGATCTTAATGCTATAGTATATGTACTAGATATACAATATAAATGTATTCAATTGTACTATGCGCGAATTATTTTCAAGTCGTACTGATTTTTATCCCACGTTTTCGAAAAATCTGCCACTGTGTACAGGGACGGTATTGTTTGTACCATGAGTTTTAGACGCTCGCGGGACACTCCCGCCCACCGGATGTCACGTGCCTGTTATTTATTTACGCAGGGTATTGCCGGGGGATTGGATTTTAGGATACATGACGGCACGGACACCTGTGTGCACGTGGTGTTCCTGCGAGCGTGATTAGTTTCCGAAAAAACCGTATCTAGCGCTCTCGTTATCGGGCTAAGGTCACTGAGTTTGCTTTTTTTATGAGGGCGCATGCCTTCGAGGATTGAATTGAAGAACCGTAATGTTAATCATAAGACTGCGGATCTTTATGCTAAATAAAAATTGCCAGCATTGATTGCAAGAAATAGAAACTAAATTGGATGTCATTTCTTCTCTTGATGATTTTAATAGAGAAAAAATTCATATATTCACATCTTTAACTTTTAAAATTTTTCAACCATTTTGAATTTCATCTTCTCAATTTTGCTATAAATGCATAAAGATCCGCAGTCTATTAATCATATCTTATTTTTAATATTACCCTTATTTTCCAAGAAACTTGATTACTAAATATTCGTTAAAAGGACGACGTCAGTTAAAAGCCTGAATCTAATTGAGGTGCTTTTATTTGACGAAAGCGTTTAATTCTTTCAAGAAATGTGACAAATGATGTGACAAAATTGCATTCGGTATTGAATCTATTAATTTAAAACTTCCGAAGAAATGTTTATTTCAGACAGGATACACGTCTTGCGTGAATTCAATTCAATACTCAAATAGCTCTTTTATTGTTTTATTAATTTCTCTTTTCAAAGTTGGTATTTGAAGGCGATGCTTCAATCAGAGTTTCATCAGGTTTCATTCAATTTTCACCATGTATATAACCGACACAGATTTACGAAGAATATTAAAAAAATTTTCAATATAGGCCCACATGAAAAAGTGGAAAAATGCAACTTCCAATATTTTCTCTGCAATTCCGACCAATTGCAATTTTTTCAACAATTCTTTCACGTCATATAGTAGACTATTTGTTCTAACCACTAACAAAAATCCACGTCGTGTGGTCCAATATCAAAAAACTTTTTGTGCCCGAATATCAATGGGAGTCACAGTGTAACAGTGTCGTCCTAGCTAGGGTAGAACATAACGAAATCCAGTTTCATCGTGGGAGGGTAAAATATTCATATGAAGTTAACCGTGTAAAGTGCAGATTATGCTACAGATTTGGTGACACGATATTTACACCCGCCCGTAGCGTCCATGAATCTTGTATGTAAATATAACGGGTGAGAGAGACATCCTTTGAATAATGATTCAAGAATACGTTTAATCGACAGGCGAGAGTGACGTTAACGTGATCGAATATCGCGAAGGTCCCGTTTCGATTTCGCCAGCCACGCAAGCTGTGTATAGAATCTTACGGGCAATATTGATACGTTCGCGTTTCCCGTTAGGTTGTCGTCTAGGGAGATGGTAAATTCTCGGTGTTTTGACACGGTATAATAATTCCTCTGGCGGTCGTGTTTTCGCCTAATACATGCAGCGATGCGGTGACGCTTGGAAGCCGTCGAAAACCTTTTCGCCGATCGATCCAGGCGTTGTCAAGGAATTGGTGGAACCGAGAGTATTGATATTCCAAATCCATATTTCATTACGCCGCGGAAATTATGTGCTCCTCGGCGAGATCGTTGGTCTGGAAAACGATTTCGAAAGTTTTATGAGATCCAGATCCTTCCCGAAGTTCGATCCCCCGAGCTCTCCGTTCAATCGGATCCCCTCGTGTTTGCTAAATAATCGTTCCGGCAGCTGTTACTGTTTTTTATTGTTATTGCCTTTCGTTTATTGGCGAAAGATGGACCGCCGAAGCTATTGATTTTTTATGGGGGCGGAGGCTGCAGCCAGGTGTAAGTAGATTAAACCTGCGATGGCCGGGCTACGAGAGCCCGTATTATTACTAGATGTTTTACGTTCTTGCGAGGAGATACATGTGAAGATCGACACCGTTTTTTAAAAATTGAGCGATATATTTTTCTGTGTACTATCTGATAGGGCATTTTAGGATACATACAGTGTCCTACGACTTAAGGTCATTCAAGATCATTGATGGTCAACTGCGATGGAAAATATTTTACTTTGAGTTGACCTTCGGATGTCCTCTACGCGTCCACCTACAAAAAATGATTAGCATGAGATTATGCCACCCTCGAAACCAAGCAAGTTGCGTCTGACACAAGTTTTTCTATCACCACTAGCTCACCCTCTATACCGTACAATATCTTATATTTATTTCATCAGACGTCTTTCGAGATGTCATTCATTAAGAATGATAAATTTATTAAGAAAAGTGACACCAGTATTTACTATTTAATATAAACCAGTATTTATTTATTTAAAAGTGACATCAGTAATTAACCCAGTATTTAAACAGCAACAAATTATTTTACATTTCTAAGTTGGTGATATACAATAAAAAGGATTGTCAATTGTAGGTAATTTTCAAATGGCTCTTCTGTAAAATTTCCTTATTTTGACTTATGCCACTTTTCTTATGAATGAATAATATAGAAATTACCGGAGAATTTAAATGGTTTACTGAAAACATTTAACCCCTTGCACTGCGATACATTTTACAGTTACAGTGGTTAGATCATCTTTATGTGCGCAGATATTCTCCAATAGCTTTATATTAACAATAACTAAATTGTAGAATTTTATTTATGCACTTTATAGGGTATTTGAGTAATATCATTTTTATTAATGTATTTATTAAACAATATTACAAAAATTTGGAATTTTTGTGCGAAATAAATATAGGTTCACTAAATCATTTTTTAGTCGAACTTACAAAAATATTACAAATGTAATTACAAATTAATTAATTAACCCGAAAACTCAGTATTTAGTTTGTCCTCCATAGTTTTTTTATGACCTCAAATATCCTTTGTGGCATTAAGTCTATTAATTTTTCTACAGTCTCTGATCCCATCTGAAACCACGCCAGTTTGATGCCATTTTTTAATTCATTCACCGTTGCGAATTGTTTGCTATTGCTGTAAACTTTTCTTGATAAAATGCCCCATAGATTTTTAATGGAGTCTGTCATCTGTCTTCTTGATGGCCAAGGTAAAACCTCAACTTAAATACTTTTTGCACGATGAGTTCGTGCATTGTCATGTTGGAAAATAAAATTTGGACCACCAATTCTGTCACCACATTCCTATAACGCATATTCTAACAATTCTTGGTACTTTCCCGCATTGGCCTTTGGCAGAAACCACATAATCGGAGTTTTACCGTTGTACATATTTTCCAACACGATAATGCACCATCTCATCGTGCGAAAGCAATTATATTCTCAGATGGCAGACGTTGAGGTTTTACCTTGGCTATTAGGAAGTCCACTCCATTGTGACTCCATTGAAAATCTATGGGGCATTTTATCTTTAATTATAATGCCACAAAGGATATTTGAAGTCATAAAGAACAATGGAGGACCAACTAAATATGTACAGAGTTTTCTGGTTAACCCCTTGCCCTACGATTTCTTTTACGGTTTCAGTGATTAGAACTTTCTTTGTAGTTCGTAATTTCCTAAAAAAGGAGAAATTTTATATCTATTGTATGCCTACATGTTCTCCAATGACTATACATTAACGAAAACAAAATAGAATTTCATCTCGGTTTAAAGGAAATTAATAACATACATATCTATTAAACTCTGTTCAGAATCTTCATCACCAGTTTGACCCGATATTGTAAGGCAAGGAGTTAATTAAATAATTTGTAATTACATTTGTAATATTTTTGTAAGTTCAACTAGGAAATGATTAAGTGAAGCTACATTTATTTTGTACAAAAATTGCAAATTTTTGTAATATTGATTAATAAACATATTAATCAAAATTATATTACTCAAATACGTTATGTGTTTTACTAATTACATTGTTGCGAATCACTTACTAATAATAAAAGATAGAAACGTTACATGAAACACATTGTTATTAACCTATCATTATTTCGGCCACTGTACAGCTAATGTCCGGTATTAGGGAACTCCCGCTCCACCGAAAATCGTATCAAGACTTTCGACCCAAATGCTTGACCTCGCCTCTTTAACTCATCAATCTCCACGCGAAAAGTATTCGGGACTGCAGTCTCATTTTTGCGGGAGACCTAAATAACTTCGTTATACAGCGATAACAACTTCCTTTGAGGCTCGCAAAAACCAGCTACTCTCCGTCCGATGTTTCTTCAGCAAACCGAGGTTCTCTAGTTGACGGTGGAGCGATGTTTTGCGCCGGTCGTCGAGAGCTTCAGCTCGTGCACCCGACCAGTAGAATAAGGTCTATTTACGAGTCGAAAATCTACTGCAGAAAGAGTATCTCGAGAGGAAAGAGTGCGAGTCGGAGTCGGAATAGGGGGTAGGCTGAGGGTTATCTTGATTGGGATATGGTAATGTGGGTGGTGGGTAGTTAAGGGGCAATTTCTATGGGTGCTAGAATGCGTACCGGGGTTCAATGTGCGTCGAAGTAAGCGATAGAGCAACGAGCAGGGTAGAAATGAGAGAGACGAACGCAAGAGACAAAAAATAGCAGGGAAGCAAAGAGAGAGAGTCGACCGTGAAAAGAACGAGCGAGCACCGAGCAAAGAGAGCATCACGCATTGGGGAGGATCGAAGAGGAAAGAAACACGAACTAGGCGGGTAGCCTGGCATGCTAATATCGGATTTTCCCTGCGCGCGTTCGGTCCATCCGCTTGGGAAACCTTTATTCGTCGTTTTATTTCCGTTATGCCGGACGGATGTCGATGGATAGCTGAAAGAAAAAACTACTCGGTACACGCCATGGACAATTTCTTTTTCGAGAGTTCTCGCGACCGGCCACGATCAGAACGGCACGTAAACTTGATCGAAACCGACGCGATCCCGGCTCATCGAGACATCCACGGTCCAAGTTCCTCGGGTTTCCAGCCATTCCTCCACCGGAACATTTTATCCAACTTGCAAACTGTAATATCTTGTTTGAGATCAATTTCCCAGGCTCTCTTTCTCTCTCTCGCTCGCTCGTCTCTTCATGAAGAAGAAATTAATATTATTGGCTTGGTGTAGCAGTTCTTTGGGAAGAGCTTTTGAAAGCATTTATGAATGAAGCGACGCACAGTGGGAAATTTTCACGATCTAGCAGAACAAATATATTTCAGCATTATTTTAATTAATGCCATAGTAAAGTGGGCCATTGGATTCGTTTTGAGGTTAGCTACAGTCAGCGGCAATTTTATAAGTGGACACCCTTAAAAATCGCATAACTTTTTAGAAATTGGTCCAAAGGACTTGAATTTTTTTAAGATGTTAGACCGGCTAGTTCGCTAGAGAATAAGTAAACAACAATTTATTACGATTGCAATTGGTAGGAATTATACAAAATTTTTTAAAATGTTTTGTCTACTTTTTTATTTGGGCCTGTAACGATAATTTAAAAAATGCGTTTTATAGATTTCGGTCAACATTGCAATGAGCTACAAACGTTTAAAGATGATCATGTAAGGGCGAAATGCCCTGGCAAGGCTGAAAATCTGCGACTTTCAACCTTAAGCTCTCATCTTTAAACGTATGTAGCTCATTGCAATGTTGACCGATTTCGATGAAATTTTCAGTATGCATATAAGTTACCGAAATCTATAAAACGCATTTTTTAAAGTTATCGTTACAGGCGCAGCTAAAAAAGTAGACAAAACATTATTAAAAATTTTGTATAATTCCTACCAATTGCAATCGTAATAAATTTTTGTTTACTTATTCTCTAGCGAACTAGCCGGTCTAACATCTTAAAAAAATTTAAGTCCTTCCGACCAATTTCTAAAAAGTTATGCAATTTTTAAGGGTGTCCACTTATTACTGCCGCTGACTGTACAACGATACGTTATGAAAAGTACATAGAATACCAAAAATTTAGGTGACCATAATTTTTTTATAAGCCATTCCTTCACCGGAACATTTTATCCAACTCGCAAACTGTAATATGTATCTCGTTCTGAGATCAATTTTCCAGGCTCTCTCTCTCTCTCTCTCTCTCTCTCTCTCTCTCTCTCTCTCTCTCTCTCTCTCTCTCTCTCTCTCTCTCTCTCTCTCTCTCTCTCTCTCTCTCTCTCTCTCTCTCTCTCTCTCTCTCTCTCTCTCTCTCTCTCTCTCTCGCTCGTTTCTTCATAAAGAAGAAATTACCACTTTACCTACCGAAAGCTTATTAATAGGATTTTCAATAATTGTGCTGTACCAAAAGAAAGCATAGAAATTTTCTTTTACATTACAATCTTAAATGAAAGTATTAGATGACGTTATTGAGGGTGGTTTGTTACTTCACAATGAAAATTGCTGTCATTGTTGAAGGTTCCATTAAAAAGTGTTTAACCATGAACCATAGATTTTTCAAAATTACGCAATAATCACCGGTCGGTAATGTGTTAATGTTATTGTCTTGGTACAGCAGTTCTTTCGGAAGAGCTTTTGAAAGCATTCATGAATGAAGCGACGCACAGTGGGCGATTTTCACGATCTAGCAGAACAAATATATTTCAGAATTATTTTAATTAATGCCATAGTAAAGTGGGTCATTGGATTCGTTTTGAGGTTAGCTACAACAATACATAATGAAAAGTACATAGAACGCAAGAAATTTAGGTGACCATAATTTTTTATTAAACTGCTGTGCGGCGGCTGCTCGTGACAGCCGTGACAAAACAAGGGAAAACAATGGATCTCATAATTTGTTCAAAAATCAAAATCAAAAAATGCTTTTCAGCGTTTCGTATAGCTTACGATTCCAACTTTCAATTGAGATAACAATTAACAGTGTATATAGTAGTATAATGTGTTAAAAGTCTAGTTGAAGTTTGAAATAGAGATAAAATTACATGTGTTAACTATTATGGACGTTTAAATGATTAACGAAACATAATGTGGACAATGTGGAGTTTTGTGAAACAACTGTTGTGTGTGTATTTTTTCCAATAAATTATATTCTACATTAATTTTCTTTGTATTTTATAAGCTGTTTATAAATTCATTATCTATTTATTATTATTATTTATTTCATTTGCAATTCATTGACATTGTTGTCTAGTGACTCTTCATAATTTACCTTTGATGTAGAATGTATGTCAGAACTGTCGCTCTCTCTCTCTTTTTCTTTCTCTTTTATGATCTACTTTTTACAAACATCCTTTTTGTACGCCACCTGCCATTAAAAATTTTAATGGTATCTACTTCTTTCACCCATTGCTTTTATTTAATTTTTTGCAAGTGATATTCCGTAAAATGTAGAACTCCAAGTGGAAGATTGATAATGATAATAATATGAAATTGTGTAATGCAAGATTGATAATGATAATGACATGAAATTGCGTAATGCAAGATTGATAATGATAATAACATGAAATTATGTATAATAATATATTACATTCAGTTTTGCAATTTCTTATAAAAAGCACAAGCTATTACACGTTAAAACAATAATTTGATTGACCCAATTACGTGGTCACCCTAAGTTCCCATAATTGTTTCCCAACGTTTTACGGAACAGGTGCATTCTTTTCTCGCGAAACCTAGGTACACATCTACATTGTTTCTCTCCAACAAAAGCTGCCGAGGTTTCTAAAAATCGGGCACGAACTTTTTTGCAGTAATCGAATAATGAAATTTCAAAGAATGATTCGATCACAGCGAATATCTCGTACGCTCCATTGTGTTTTATTGACGTTTGTATAACTTTGTTAATTTGCTGAATGCGTTGATAACAACTATCGACGAATTTCCAATCGAGCACCGCGCCGTTCCGTTCATAAGCTCGGAAATAATTCAGCTTTCGATTCGTTCTCGAACGAGATGCGGACGTTTTAATCGATCGCGGCCAAGTTATTTTGGTTGAAAAAATAGGGTCCGTACAGTTTGCTCTGAGTACCGCGGCACATACCAATACAATTGTAACTCGAGTAGCGTAATTATCAGTTGCTGTTTCATGATTACACGCGGTGTATCGCTTTTATCAATTATACACGAGGACGGTCTCTTCGCCGCGGCGCGCCGCGTCGGTGCAGCTATTGGAAACGTTACATGTCTCTGGGTGAATGGTAACGAAGGTACTTTGTCCGCTTGGTTGCCGAGTTACGCGTCAAAGGGACCGTTTCTACATATCCGAGGACGGTTCTCGTATTCCCATTAATATTCTCGGGGTTTTTTGCAGCACCAGCAGCAAAGGCGTTAGGGAATGATTACAGGGAGACGATGGCCTCCTCGGCTCGGCTCGGCTCGGCTCGTATGTGGGCCAGTGGAATGGCGCCCTGTTGCTTTTAGTTGATGAACCGTCCCTATTTCCAACGGTTTCCCTTCTACCTGAGCTGGTGCTGATGCCCGACACCGGTGTGTTAGTGTGCCTCTGCCACGTTGCTTTCTGCCTTCGCCAAAAGCTCCGCGATTTTAGTGCTTCGCCCGCTGTTTTTTTTTTCGAGTTCCTGCACGCCCGAAAATATCACCCGCAGTATGTCTATCTGTGCCCATTCCGTCCTTTATTCCTTTTTAACGAGTCATTTTTATATGTTCGGGGAATACCCGGCGACCTATTTACCTCTGTCTCCACATTCTTTTAGGCACTGTGTCGGATGAATGAATACAGAGATTTGTTCTCGATGAATGTCGCCCCCGTTAACTCCTTGCACCACCATCTATTTTACGGTTACAGTGATTAGAACGTCTTTGTTCTCCACAATTTTCTGCAAGAGAGAAAGAATTTATATCCGTTTCATGACTATGTATTCTCTAATAGCTATTGATAACAACGAAATTGAATTTTATTTTGTGTGACTATTGTAACGCAAATTGAATTTTGATCACACTATTCGATAGAGCTCCCAAAGAAAACCTGTGACACGTTTCCAGTCGGTATCACTTTCACAGGGGTAGTTACAGAGTGAGCACGGTTTAATGATTTATGTTCTATTTCTCCTGTTCTGCTCAACAAAAAAATTATAATCATATAATAGCACACATGACAGTGAATTATTCCAGAATTTTTGGTTGTAAAATCGATTTTTAAAAAACTCCAGAAGTACCTATAAAAACAATTTGAAGAAATTTCATGCTTCAAATCTGCGTTTAGCCGAGCGAGCGAGATACAGACAAATGGTTCGGGGTAATTTTTTGTTGGGGGAAAAAGGCCACCAACATTTTTCAAGTCAATACAATTTAGGTACTAAAACCTTTTTTTATTGCGCGTCATTACAAAGTTTATTTAATGGATTAATTACATCGGCCTCGCCGATTCCAATTCGGGAGTAATCGCCGATCTTCAGTGACAATCGGTCGCAAGGGTCCGACCGCGGCCTCATAACATATGCGCAAGTCAAAGTGAACACACGTACTTTTCGTTATCTCCGAGCCACCCTTCTGACCATGTCAACCGCGTCAATTATTACCAGGTCGCAGAAAGTGTACGATACAAAGCAGTGACCGCTACATGGTGCGTACCGTTTCCGTGTTGGAAATCAAGATTACTTGTTAATTGTTATTGGAGTTAATTCTGTGATCAAGTGAGTAGTTGAAGTGACAACTACTTGGGTGCACCGCGTACACACTTTTTGCTGGACAGTGAATGAGTGTAATCCGTCAGGATAAAGTTTCCTTTACCGGAATCAAAATGTATGCCTTTCTCCTATAAATTACGATGTATTTGGTATGTAATCCAGTAGATTTGCACCCGGGGCAGCTGCAGATCAGAGTTCCGATCCTGTAGGATCAATGGTTCAGGAGTTATGCTTGCTTAAAGTTGAGCAATCTGCAGCGTATTTGACAGGTAAGAGCGCCGCCTATTGGTTTGTAGTGACGACCGCGAGCTGCTTACCGAGTTGGTTGTGATTAGGTCAGGGAGAGGGGGCAAAGTGCGGTGGTTCTGCTCGGTACGCGGCTCGCGGTCGCCACTACAAACCAATAGGCGGCGCTCTTATCTGTCAAAAATGCTGCAGATTGCTCAACTTTAAGCAAGCATAGCTCCTGAACTATTGATCCTACAGAATCGAAACTTCGATCTGCAGCCGCCCCGTCTACAAATCTACTGGATTACATACCAAATACATCATAATGTATAAGAGAAAGACACAAATTTTGAGTCCGATAAAGTAAAGAGCAGCCATCCGTCACGCTCCGAGGTGAAACGCTATTCGAGTAAACCCAGGGGGAGCCGAGTTTAACCGAGCGAGTGAGAAACAGACAGTTGTGCCATCGCCATAGAAGTTTTCAGTTCGGTCGTGCGGTCTTATTCGCACAGTATTGGTCTGTTTTTATTATTTCTTTAAGGGTTGTCGATCGCAATTTCGCAAGTCCGTAACAATATACAGTTATATTTCTGTCCACCACTGTACAGACGAGTTGGGACTTCCACAGGATCAGGTGATCTTTTTGGTAGACACGTCGCGTCGGGCGCGCAACAGAGATTAATTCGGCAAAGAAATGCAAACTCTGGCAGGATCTCGGCGAGCCCGGGTGTAGTTGAGTCGGCAGAAATAATTTCGGGCCTAGTTACCGTGTTATAAATCGCGCGCTTAACATAAACAAATAGGCCGGGGCTTGCTGCTTAAGAGAGTCGTTAAGGTGTTCAGCTGCGCGCGGGCATTACTCACGCGCTTCGCTCTCAGTATTCCGTGGCGAGCACACACCGGCTGTATTCACCAGTCCGTCTGTTTTCTCTGTTTCAGGTAAGTTTCGCAAGACGTAAACGGCGGTGGGTCCCCCTCCGGCGAAGTTCCGGCTGTTATCGTAAGTAATGTCTTCCATTATCAACGGCGGCCCGCTCGAACTGGGCGCATCGAAAATATCGTACAAGAGCTGACGTGTACACACACATCTACCATCCATACGCTACACGAAAACTTTCCGAAGCTTTTGCACACGATATTGTATGAACACGGCCGTGTCCGGGCGTTCTACTTAACGAGGCTTCGGCGAACAGAATTTCGCACGTTAAACGTGCCACCGGTGTTATGGCTATACATACAGTTACTCAAATTAATATTCGGACGCTCTGAAAAAGACGATAACTTTTTTAATATTGTATTAGGTGTGCAAATAATTTCTTTCCTCTCTTTTTCCAAATTCAAGATTTTATTACATTTTACGTGCATAAAATCGAACTTTTTCGGTGCATCCGAACGATCGTTGTCTTCCAAATAAAAATTTCCGGCTTTAAGTCTTTGGTACCACTTTTTGCATGTTCTGTAAGATACAGCGTTCTCTCCCAGTGCCGCACACTCGAGCGGATAACTTCAAAAATAGAATAGGGGAGAGAGATTTTCTTATTGCGAAGAAAACATCGTTTTATAGGTTCTGCACTCCAAATTCACCCTTTTGCAAGTCAACCTTATACAAATCTATTTCACCCTTTTGCAAATCAATTTCACCATTTTGCAAATCAATTTCACCCATTAAGAATATTTATACTTAATTATTTATTTATTCAGATTAAATTATATATTTATTCCTTCAGATATAAATTATATATTTATTTAAACACAAGATTAAATTCAATATTTATTTAGACACACGTGAATGGTGTCATTACTGCGACGGAAACGTAAGACTCGATGCCCAATACGCTTAAATAAATGAGCGCTTAAATAATTCAAATTTATTAATCAGAAAATGATTACGATGAATATACATATCTACACACAATTTTCGTACATTACAAAATTAATGAATTGGTAATTACTTTTAAATAAGTATTTGATGTACATCTTTGCAATAAATAAAATTCTGAATTTCTTAACAATTAATTTACATTTGATTTGATTTTTTTAATAAAAACTTACTTAAAAATACTTTATTTGTAAAAGGTTGATATTGATTTGCAAAAGGGTGAAATTGATCTTTAAATGGTGTATTTGACTTGCAAAAGGATGAATTTGGAGTGCAAGTCGTATATATCGAAAGAATACTGTATATCTTGGTATCCTTACGGACTGAAGAAGCCTATTTTTACGATATTAACAGTAACAGGAGGCTGATAAGAACATGACTCATGCTTGTAAGTGCAAACACCAGTAGAAGCAGACCTATCAAGCCGAAACTTGCAGTTTCAAAGTGGTTTTTGCCGAAAACGAAGCCTGATACGCAAAAACTGTATTACATATTTTCGACTTATTTTTTCCCGACGAATCACATCCCCTGTTTGGTTGTATGTATCACTGTTCCCGGAACACCCTGTATAGTAGAATGACGCGGTGTCGAGAAGCACTTCGAATTAAAAGCTAAAATTGCGTTGCTGTCGACGACATTTTAATTACCGGCCGTAGCCTCCATATGAAACAGGGATTTCAGTTAATGAAACCTTAGGCAAACTCCTCGCAGTAGTCGCCGTCAAGAAACGTGCGAGCGTTCCTTTTGATTCTCGCCGCCTCCTTCTCCCGCTTCTTCGTCTCGTTCGAATCTTTCGTCGCGTCGTCGTTCGAAACCCGGCAGCCCGGTCGAATTCCGTAGATACTAGCGGGCTCTGTAAACGCGTTAATTGGGCATCAAGGGGTGTGGCGTCTTTGATGTTACGATCATCCTTGATTTCTTTCGACCCTTCTTACGGACCGATGTCGTGTTTAACGTTTCACGTTTTACCTTTCGCGTTTCACTTTCACCGTTCCTACCTTCCCGTATTGATTGTCGGACGTAATCAGCCAGCCGGAATCACTCCTGGCGGGTTTTTTCTGCTAATAGATGTTACCGGAAATATTTATTACGTAGGTGTTTAATTTATAGATATAGTAATTTGACCAGTGAGCTGCTGACTTTTATGCAAAATAAAAATATACTTCAATTGCGGGAAGCGCGAGCTCAATAAAAATTAATTGGTTAAACTTTCACTCAGGGGACCAAAAATTTGCAACTTTTCTGAATATAATATTAGACACTTCGTCGCACCAGAATTAAATTTAAAGTTTTATCATTTTTTCGTCGAATTGTAGAATATTACATTCAGGAAAGTTGAACATTTTTGGTCCCCTGAGTGAAAGTTCAGCTTATTAATTTCATTCCTTAATCATTTTGATATATTGAAAACAATATAACAGTATTATTATATTATTATATCGTTCTATGTTTCACCCAGCTAATTTCTTCATAGATGCATACAAATCCGCAGTCTATTGATCAGCTGTGTAATAAATAGACTAAATGCAATTGGGAAGAGTAGAAAGATTAGAAGAATATAATAATTTCAATAATTTCAGTATCCTCGAGCTGATAAAACATTTTCTTGCATTGTTTCATATTTAATGGAAAAGTTACACAAAGGAGTATGCTAGAATGAACTAGCTGATGGTATAATCATTTTCTCGGATACAAAAATGTATATAATCATTTCCAATGAAAGCATCATTGCCGACCTTTATGTAAAATAAAAATGTTTTGCATTGATTGTGGGAAGCAGGAATAACATAAAAATTGATTTCATCCCTTAACGATTTTGATATATTAAAAGCAACATTACAACATTCTTAAATTTTAAAAATCTTTTACTGTTTTATATTTCGCTCCATATAACCAATTTCTTCATAAATGCATAAAGATCCGCAGTCTAATCATTATAATTTCAATAATTGTAAAATAAAAAACCAGAATCCGGTTATTTGACCGGTGATGGTAGGAGGTTTAGTGTCAAGTAGTCTATACATTTTGGTTGACTACACAAGGGTTAATACGTATCATGTTCATTCACACGAGGGTGTGTGCATTCAGGTCGTCCTATAACCATTTTCTTTACGATACCAAAGTAGCGATAGTAGAGTAACGTTGAGATTGTCTAAAAGAGCTCGGGTCTCTTGCTAAAGTTTGAACAGAGTAAGAAAAGGCGGAAAACTCGAATAATGTCGACCTATTTTCGTATATTTCCACGCGGTTGATCGCGAAATCTATTTGAATTGATTCTCGGTCGTCCGATAGCGGTCTGAAGGATTTAGAGGAGATTCGGGGCAACGACTTCCTGGCACGTTATGCGTGCAACGATAATGGCTGATGTGGATTGACCGAACCGGCTAGTGATTTACCGTTAATGGTTGCGCACCGTGTATTGGGATGAAGTTCGTCTCCTGATGGATGGTGGTCCCGTGAAATTTGCTCGAGGGTTTAATAACTTTGTCATGATCGAGATTCGTTCTGAAATTGTATCGGGCTTTGTTGAAAACGACGAGGTTGTTCAGTGAAAAGTAGCCGCTGCATGCTTATGGATGTCGCATAATGGGCCAGATTCATAAAATAGGTACAGTTACACGAATTAATATTCGGACGCTCTAAAAAAAACAATAACTTTTTTAATATAATACTATACGATTCGAACTTTTTTGGAAAGCTAGAGCAATTACTACAGGATGTGAAAAAACATTTTCAAAAATAACAATTGATCAGAATTGCAGAAAATAATATTAAAAGTTGCATTTGACAACTTTTTTATGTGGGCCTATATTGAAAATTTAGAAAGTATGTTTTGTAGATCTGTGTCAATTCGGTTAATGCGGGAAAAAAATCGTGAAAATTTGCAATTTTTATCATCTTTAAACGTTTGTATCTCATTGCAACGTCGACAGATTTTGACGAAATTTTAAGAATATGTTTAATTCACATATTTCTACAAAACATATTTTTAAAATTGTCAATATGGGCCCATATAAAGAAGTTGTAAAATGCAACTTTTAGTTTTTTTTTCTACTATCCCGATCAATCGCAATTTTTGAAAAAATTTTAAAGGAAGCTAATTCCTCTAGATTCCCAAAGAAGTTCAAGTCGTATGGTACAATATTAAAAAAGTTATCGTCTTTTTTAGAGCGTCCGAATATTAATTCGAGTAACTGTATTTTAATTTTGAATATTGCGATATTATTAGCACACAAGTGTACACTCGGATGGTATCGTAAATCGGTCGTAAGTCTTAAAAGTCGTTTTGTCCATTTATCGTTGTGTCGCGGTAGACGTATTGTCGTCGCCACAAATGTACAATGTACATAGACGAGCTGGCTGCGCGCGTAAGTGGGAGCATACCACAAAAAACGGTGGTGCATTTTTCGTTTCGACCAATCGAAAAATTTTCGCGTGAAATGCCGCGGCGAGGCTTTTATCGTCGCAGTAAATGACGGACGAAGTGAACGTTTAAGTCGTTTCGTCGCGATGCGGTGCAATTGTGCATCTTTTTCTGGAACGAGGACTTTAGATGGAAAGGGGACGAGTTTTCGGGAGGTTTTGTGCTCACCCTCTCGCCATTCCAATTTACCGGTATTGTATCGAGTTCGCATACGTAAAGCTCTCCTTAAATGAGAAAATTCGTGCGACAAAAATGGTTGAAGTAGTTTCACCAATTTTACCGAAATCGTAATCTTATAGATTCATTATTTGACGGATAAACAACGCTTGATTGAGATCACGAATTTGGTTAGAAACTACTAATTGGATGTTATCTTGAATATCATAACTCCTAACTAACTTTCTCCCACACAGACTCGCTTGTTTTCCAACCGGAAGTCATATTATCTTGAATAATAAGCTGTCTTATCAATCTTCGTAACATAGTTTGCTAAAAGACAACGTTACAGTACTTATCTGAAATGTTTCGTGTAATAGATAATGTCTAGTAATTATTGTTAGTCACTTGGTAAAGAATTTTGCACCTTACACTATACATTAGCTCATTTCAGAACGAGTAAATTGATATTCATTGCGATTAAATCGTCACTTTTGTGTCAGCAATTTCAAATATTTTACGTTTATTTTACATCCAGATATTTTCTGGATAACATATAATTAAATGTTAATTATCTTCATAAACAATATGTATTGTTTTCTCTAGATTCACCGGAAAAAGTTTCATTAAAATCGATGACTCCACCACTGTGGCCTCTCCTTGTAAATGTAACTCGTATCAGAGTTGGGCAAAAATTTTTGAATAAAATGGGTATTTTCCAAGTGGGTTTTAAACCCACTTTATTTCAAATCTTTATTTAAATAAAATTTGTACCCAGCTGTGACTCCGTACGACGTTCAAAGTGATAATGTATCTTTGCCACGAACGAAGGAAATGTTACGCACCTGTAGTACCACGCGCAGCAACCTAATGTTTAAATATAATTGTATCGACATTCGTGCTAGCAACTAAATTTAGAAGCAGCTTCAAGCCAAAATAGAGGGCCACCGGTCACTGCGGAATGACCATCGTTAAGCGGTTCGAAACAATAAATCTTGAAACCCTTTTTGCCACGTGCTGTAATCCTACAGTTAGCTTCACATATGTTACCCGCTTACGCGAACATCCCTGTACAGCTTAAAGCCTGTTTGTGGACAGGCTGCAATCGGGGAAAGTTGTTTTGCTCGTGTACGAAATATCATGTTGTCTGGCGCTCGAATATTTTCGTCAAACACTCGCCACGTATGTTCCTCGAATTCGGTTCCTGGGATTCGATTTCATTAACACTGCTGTCAACTTTTACTTAATTTATGAATACCATACAATTGTATCGCCAGGTTCTCATTGTTGGTTTTAGATCAATTATAGATTCGATTGTATTTCTACTCGAAAATTTACATTTCTTCCGATCTTTAATTTCATTGTATATGATTTTTTTATTTTAGGGATATGAAATTGATATAATACCTTATACAACACTAAATTGATTAGATACCAACATATTTAAGAATATATATTGGGTTGGCAAATAAGTTCGTTCGGTTTTTGTGATTTATTCCACTCTAAAAAACCGAACGAACTTATTTGCCAACCCAATACAATTTTGCGAATGTACAGCAATTTTTAGTGGCGACTCCGAGTTTTTCCTCTTGACAAACACAATAGAGTAAGTTTGGATCAGGTAAATAAGATTTTTTCATTCGTTTCTAAGTCAACACACTGTATGTGTTATAATTGTATCGGCTACAATTAGTTACAATTATTTAAAAAGAAGTCTTTTGCGACGATTAACAAAGAAGTGTTCTATTTTCAGTAATAAACTTGATATAAATTCTTGTTTTGTGAAGCAGCTTTCGAAAGTCTGTATTTCTTAAACAATTTCGAAGATAGGAAAATGATGACTTAAACCGTCCCTAGTTTTACTTGGACTACAACATATTAGAATTTCCCCAAAATTTGAGACATCGTTCCAAACAAGTTTTACATGTATTGCCCCGAACAACAAGTTTAGATTTGTTAAACCCCTTTTACTAAACGATTTCGTTAACCCTTTGCCGAGTGTAACTCGACATCAGAGAAAGAGTTATATAAAGAAAACGGGTTTTTATATGTATTTGGTTCCTCCTTTACTTCTTGAATTGTCTTATTTTTTGGTTAAAACCAAATACAAGTTCCACAAATACAAATTACAGCAAAGCTTGAATAATATTTAATATAATTAGTAAACAAAATTGTTTAAAATAAATAGCAGTCAAGGAACTGTCCTTTGAAGTAAAAAGAAACACATAAAATAGTAGGGAGTTGCTGGCAAGAAAATTGAAAAATAATTCGGAGTGCGAAGGGTTAAGTCGAAATAGGTACAATTCGAATTGGGGAGGTTTGATTGTATTTTCCGGAGCATCTTGATGGATGTTCCATAGAGCCTATCAACCCTACAGGCGGTAAAAGGACCGTGGTATATAATGGCGGAGCAGATGTCGTCTATTGTCGACGGAATCAATCGAATTCTATTTTCCTCGGATGTCTTTCGCTGTCCGACGAAATTTCTTGCAGCGTGAAACAATAGGGGCAGGGGTGAGGCCTGCCTTTCCCGGGGGTAGGTTAATTAACTGGAGGAGAGCTATTAGAGTAATTTATCGGCGTAGTGCGCGAACATGGACGTGGAAAGCAGAACGAGCTACTTAGTGTGAGGGGGTTTCAAGCTAGCCTATGCGCAATACCCATGCCGGGGCCGGCAAATCCACGAACAATGGTTTCAACTCGGCGAAAGAGGGTGACCGTCGTGGTGGTGACCAAAGAAAAGAGTCCCGTAGGTGTTGGTGGTGGTGGTGGTGGTGGTGGTGCTGCTGCTGCCCGGATATCCGGGCTACATTTATGAGAATCAATGATAGATCTCGCCGCCAGAAATTCGTTGTACTACTTGTGATTTAGGTACCTGCGGTATTATGATCGGATCCGGAGATAAACGATGCAAACTCGTTCATTGTGGAGACTCCTGAAATACGGCGGTTTAAAACGGTATAATTTGCTGTACAGGATTTTCAAACTAAAAATTGAATATTATTTTATTTGACGACTGTTACAGTGTATATCTATAAATGCAATTGTACACATTTACATTTTTATACATTTGTGTACTGGGTGGTGTAGCTAAATGGGCCACCTAAATTACTTGTGAACTATTTGGTGTATCGAAAAATGGTTCTAATGATTGTTGTTATATTTACTTTTGTCCTGTTTTGTAAATTTTAATATTGCGGTTGAACAGGGACTTGAAGTCTGAGTGAAAAACTGTAGGGGTATATGTGGAAAAAGTTACTAAGATATTCTCTTAATGCAAGTAATGCTCAAATAGCATTAGAAATATAAAAACTAGAACAAATATTTTTAAAATGTTTTCTCGGTTCAGACAAGAGCGCAGAGTACATATTGGTTATGATTAGACTGCGGATCTTTATGCAAAATAAAAATGTTTTGCATTGATTGTGGGAACCAGATCAGGAAAGCAACATTACAACATTCTTGAATTTTTTAAATCTTTCACTGTTTTATATTTGGTCCCACCAATTTCTTCATAAATGCGTAAAGATCATCCGCAGTCTAGTTATGATACTCACCGAATTCGTCCCAATATCCACTTAAGTATACGTGTAAAAAATGACAGATATGTTTATAAGAAATTCATGGTGACTTTGAACATTCCTAAAAAAGGACAACAACATTTGCTGTAATCTGCCTTAAAGCTCTATGAAATTTGTTATACTTGAGTACCGTGGTTCGTCCTGTAGAAAATTTCTTTCTTTTCTGGATAATTTTAACGAGTTGGAAGTAAAATAATAGTGCTCCTATGTTCTGCAAATGTTTTTACTATTATGCATTTAGCCTAGTCATTTTAGTCATAAACGTATAACAACCACAGTTTAGTTATAATTTAGTTATTAGGTCAATTGGAAAGTTCCGTCCGGTTTTTTACAAAAAGTAGAGCTTTATTTAAGAAACAAAATGAAAAAGTACATTAATCAAAATATTGTCCATCATTAGCGATGACTTTTCCCCATCTTTCGGGCAGCAAGCGAATTCCGCGACGATAGAATGAGTCATCTTTGGAGGTTATCCAGTCAGAGATCCATTTTTCGACATTTTTGTAAGAACTAAATCGTTCCTCAGCAAGTGCGTGTGCCATCAACCGAAACAAGGGATAGTCAAAAGGGGCACAGTCTGGCGAATAAGCCGCATGGGGTAAGTGCTTCTAACGTTTCTTTGACGATTTTTGTGACGTTTCGCAAGCAGAATTTCGCAGATGGTTTTTCGCTTTTCAATGTCTCTTGGCTTGAGTTCATATGGGACCCACTTTCCTTCCTTGTAGACCGTCCCCAAGGCTTTTAAACGATCGGAAATGACAGATTGAGCACAATTTAACGCTTCTGCAATTTGTTTGTGCGTTTGACATGGATCTTCATCCACCAATGCCTGCAATTCTTCGTTCGAATACTCGTGGTCGTCCAGAACGCTCTTTGTTCTCCACAGTAAAATCACCAATTTTAAAGCGTTGAAGCCATTCTCTACATGTTTTATCGGAAACAGCATTATCGCCATAAACGTCTACAATCATTCGATGAGCTTCAGCTGCAGTTTTCTTCCAATTGAAGTAAAAGATTAACACTTCGCGCAAATGACGCTTATTCAGCTCAAATTCCGACATTTTCAATATAGAAAAAAACGATGTTATTGATGCAGGCGTATATTGTTATGTATCGAATTTTATTGAAAGATGTCCAAACTAAAAAGTTAACCTTACTTTAGACGTTATAGTTAACGACAGATGGAGCTACGGCTACTGGACACTAAACGGACGGAACTTTCCGATTTACCTAATTTATAAAATTCAATATCTCTCCTCTACAAAATGGAACAGAACAGCAAGTCAAGCCAGAATTACAACTGTACAACGATTTATTGAAATAGAGTTTAGTTGAACATAAACGGTTAGATTGGTTTAGACGTGCTTACAAAAACGATAATGTGATAACCGGGCCAGGTTGACGCAAACGTTAACTCAATCTAGTAGGAGCAACAGTTTTTTTGCGAATATTTCGAAAACCAAAAGAGAGCCCCTATTATATGAAAAGAGGAAAAAGTTGCTAAAAATATCGAAATCTATAACATATCTAAATTTCATCAAGATCAGAGAGGAGCGCCTCTTTCTAAATGATTATTACCGCCGTTCGTTTTCGGTTCGCGATTTTGTAGATGGCAACCCTAGTCCTGTATAAAAATCAATGTTGGATCTCGCTACCGGAACTCGTTATTGCACCGGCGGACTATCCTAGAGTATCATCATCGGATTCAAAGCTCGAAGGCGCGGCTCCGCGATCCCGGGATTTCTTGTATTCTGTAGAATTGGGGTAGAATGGCAGAGGGTTAGCGGGCGTGCGCCGGATACAAAGCGGCGGAAACTGAAAGATGAGAAACGCCGCGCCGCGCCGTCGGGCGGAGTGATGTTGCTGTGATTGTTAGGCCGCGTTATGATAGAAGATGGCGCAAAAAATATTCACGATAATGAGACACCGGCAGAGACAATGATGAGTATTTTTTTCTATTTTTATCGGTGCTATACACGTTCCGAACTCTAGAATTATAGTTCCCATTTTTAGAATATTCGGTTGACGGAATAGTTCCAGAACTTCTTTAATAATTATACGTCACTCGAAATTTCTGGATAGTTGTGAATCACTGCATTGTCGTAAAATTTTCTTCCAGTTGAAGAACCGAGAAAGCCATAGAACTTTCCTCATAGTTCATGTTGAACTATACTCGAACCAATCCAACAGTTTATGTTCACCTTAACTCTAGTATTTCAATAAATCTTTGTACAGTTGTAATTCTGGCTTGGCTTGCTTTCTTTTCCATTTTGTAGAGGAGAGATTTTGAATTGTATATACTAAATAACTGTGGTTGTTATGCATTTATGACTAAAATGACTAGGTTAAATGCAGAACAGTAAAAAAACATTTGAAGAATATAGGAGCACTGTTTTATTTCCAACTCGTTAAACTTATTGGGAAAAGAAATAAATTTTTATTTTGCATAAAAATCTACTGTATACTAATAACGTTACCAGGAAATTTTAGAGATTCTACAATCCAACATACCATAGAATAAAAAAAATACAAATTTTCCTGATAAATAAACGGACAAAAAAAGTTTTCTTCTAGGGTAGTCCTCTTTCAATGCCATTTAAATTATGCCAGGAATATGTTTAGTGTCATTAAAAATAAAGGAGATCTTTAGTTGGCCTTCTTTAGCTGATACACCCTGTACATCTCACTTTCATTACGTATAGAATATCGCTGTAAATCTTTCAATGGTAGTTTACAAGAACACTGTACAGTTTCTTTACTGAAATTTTACGTTGATCGATGGTGTCAGGGACATAAGGCTGCGCCAGCATTTCATTGCGTGTACTATCTCGTGTTATTTTTGCCAGGCTGGAGGATTCAAATTCATACGTATCTCTATAGCTTTTTGTAAGGCTGTTGGCGTTTTCCTTTTTGCTTCCTAAGCTGGGAGTCTAGAATGATGTCGACAGTAGACGTCCTCCGTCGTCGTGGGATAAAACGACACCTAACCGCGAGCTGGTAGATAGCTCCAGTGAAGTAGCTTAGACTTGAGCACCGGAACAAGATTCTTCCTCTTGGAACGATGTCAGAGACAAATCGCACCAGAAACGCTGCCTTCGTTCTTTACCGTAGCCACTTCGCCATGTGGGCCTTCTTCATATAGTCACATTAGAGTGCCATTTTCAAAGTCTCCTAGGGCGTACGATTCTCAGCTCTCACTTAATCCGTTCAACTCTTTTATTGCGCCATTGCAAGTCTTTATACTATACTCCGTTCATGTGTATTCTTTCCAATGGTGTTATACATACAGTTGGGCGTCAACTATCAGAACTAAGTGGGACCGAGATGTACCAATCTTTTTTATGTTCTTTTTAAAATATTGCAATTTCTGTCGAGATTTCTATTTTAGGACACTGTTCGTCAATTAACGTTTCCGAAATCAAAATTTTAATTATTGAATCCCAATTTTCAAAGGTTCAAAGGGCGATGGAATCAATAGACATCTGTGTTCTTTTTTTAACATATTTATTAGACACAGATCAAATGAACACTGATGAAATTAAATGAACGTTGATTTATCGCTTGCCATAAAATTTCAATAGTAGTTACGAAATGAAGATTTAATTATAATGGGATTAGGTCTATGAAATTAGACCTTCATGCTAATAGAATTCTTACGTTCTGAAGTAAAAAGAACATTGTATGAATTATAATAGATTTTATTTAATTTCGAATTTCATATCCTCATAATCTTTGCAATTTCAAATATAACGAAAAATTTAATTTATTTCCGGAGTAGCTATTATAGCTATTATTAGGCTGTCAGAGTAGTATACGTGGTAAAAATATATTGTATGTTTGTGGTAATTCGTTTATATTACTACGTAATGTATTATAATCTTTAACCAACATATAATATAATATATTTAATATATTAAATGAAATAATATATTCTTATTAATATAGTAATAGTAACATATTTAGATCAATATATTAATAGTAATGTATCTAAATTATTATATTAGTGGATATATATTTAAATTTTAATATATTAATAGTAATAGACTTAAATATTAATATATTAATAGTAATATATTTAAATTTATATACAGTGACCGGCATAATAAAGTGACCATCGTATATCGAAGTACAGAATATCTTAAAACCAATGTTTTTATTGAAAAAGGATCCCATTATCGGGCTTTTTTGAAAGGTTTATTGTCTCGCCAAAGGTTTGTTATCAAAATTAAAAGAGTATTTGCAATAACAAAGAACTTATAACTTTTTTTTAACGAGATAAGCATTTTCGTATATGACAATTATAAGTGACCACTTTATAAATCTTAATTTATTCGTTAAAGAAAATTAAATTTAATATTTAGTATGGCCTCCTTTGGCCTTAATGGCTGCCGCCAAACGTCTAGGCATACTTTCGACCAGATTGTGTAGATAATTAGGATTGAGACTTCCCCAAGCTCGCTGTAGCGCATGGAAGTAATGATTTTTGTTTGTAACTCCAGTTTTGTTCACATTTCTGTCCAAAATCGATCATAAATTTTTAATGGCGTTTAAGTCTGGGGATTGCGAAGGCCAATTAAGCAGTTTTATGTGGTGGGAATTAAAAAACTTCTTTGTTTTTTTTGCGGTATGCTTCAGATCGTTATCTTGCTGTACAATAAAGTTATTCTCCAAGCCTAATTGGATCAGTGAAACTTACAAATTCTCACACAAAATATCGATATAAGTGTCAGCAGTCATGATTCCATCGATTTTAATTAATTAACCCACGCCTTCCCAAGAAAAACAGCCCCAGACCATGATATTACCTCCGCCGTGTTTCACCGTTTTCTGGAGGTGACGATCTTGAAGCTCTTCGCCAGTTTTCCGCCACACACGGACTTGTTGTTTGCATCCAAAAAACTCGAACTTACTCTCGTCCGTCCACAGAACTCGTTTCCAAAACTCCACAGGTTGATTTGCATACCTTTTTGCAAATGTGTGTCGCTTTTTTTTATTTGCCTTATTAATCAAGGGGCGCTTACTCCTGCGCACTGTCCGGTCGGAAATGGATAGATTGAGCGATGCACGAATATTCCTGACTGTTATCCTCGCATCTTTCTTCGCCATTCTTATGATGTTTACTTCATCACGCCAACTTGTACTTCGCGTTCTACCTGTTCTTCCAGACCGATCAGCCACTGATCCGGTGTTCAAAAATGGTGTTCACATAAAACTGCTTGATTGGCCTTCGCAGTCCCCAGACCTAAACCCCATTGAAAATTTATGGTCGATTTTGGACAGAAATGTGAACAAAACTGGAGTTACAAACAAAAATAATTACTTCCATGCGCTACAGCGAGCTTGGGGAAGTCTCAATCCTAATTATCTACACAATCTGGTCGAAAGCATGCCTAGACGTTTGGCGGCAGCCATTAAGGCCAAAGGAGGCCATACTAAATATTAAATTTAATTTTCTTTAACGAATAAATTAAGATTTATAAAGTGGTCACTTATAATTGTCATATACGAAAATGCTTATCTTGTTAAAAAAAAGTTATAAGTTCTTTGTTATTGCAAATACTCTTTTAATTTTGATAACAAACCTTTGGCGAGACAATAAACCTTTCAAAAAAGCCCGATAATGGGATCCTTTTTCAATAAAAACATTGGTTTTAAGATATTCTGTACTTCGATATACGATGGTCACTTTATTATGCCGGTCACTGTATATATAAGATATATTACTGTTCTCACTATACGTGGAATAATATTATAAAGTGGACTAAAAGTACCAAAATTATTTGTACGTGTTACACCAACTATAAATATTATAATTCTCGCTAACTTTAAATTGATCGGCGCTGAAATACGCGAGAAACATTCAAGACAAAGGCGCGACGACGCGTGAATTTATACATGTTCAATTATTTGATTTACTTGTCTAGACTATGGAGATCTAGAAGAAGATCTAGGGGTTCTCAAGAGACACTCGGGGTTCTCAAAAGATCCTCGCCTACTCTCGAGTGCACTCGCATGCTGCGAGGGGTGTTCGCCTCGCTCGAACTCGTTTCGGTCCGCTCCAATTTGCCTGGGCTGTGCTCCGACTCGTTTCGGTCTGCTCCAAGCTGCAACTTGCTTCAGTTCACTTTACTATGCAGCAGGAAGTCCCTACAGTCTACTTCATCTTGCTTCGATCCGCATCTTTTCGTTCACTCCATCTCTATGAGGTTTCGTTTGTTTCTACCGAGTCGTCCCTGGCTCTCAGGTGTTGTCCTACTGCTTTAAAAGTAGGACCCCCGGGGAGAGCTCCTCACAGTCATTAGGGTACAGGACTCTTTCTTTAGACATTTGCGTTGCACAACAGAACTGTTGTGTCGCGTCTGTGCTCGTCTGCAATTAGCCGCGGAGATACACGCTTCAAATAGAGGTAACAAATATAATGGAGAGAATAATCGGGATTGCAAATAGCCGGAGTTTTATATCGAAATAATACTGTATTAGTGAAATACTAGGTCATTCAGAAAGTTTGTAGCCTAAACAATGAAATGACATGAAAGTCAAAATATATTTATTCTTCAGTATATTCTCCCTTAAGTTCAATACATTTTTTTCCAGCGATTTTCAAATTCATTTACCCCAACTCTGAAATGATTTTCCTCGAGACCTCTAAAATACTCATCTACGGCTGCTGTAACTTCTTCATTTGATGAGAAACACCTGCTACGGCGGAATTTTTTGAGGTTTGGGAACAAATGGAAGTCGGAGGAGGCTAGGTCTAGTGAGTATGGTGGCTGCTTCAACAATTCATAGGAAAACTCCTTCAATTTGGCCATTGCAAGAACATCTTTGTGAGCCGCTGCATTGTCCTGGTGAAAAATTACTTTTTTCTTCGCTAAGCCTGGTCTTTTTTCCCGAATTTGTGCATCCAGTTGATCCAAAACGTTTCAGTGATACTCTCCAGTTATTGTTTTCCTGGTTTGAAGATAATCAATTAACAAAATTCCTTTTGCATCCCACAAAACGGATGCCATGACGTTCTTTGTCGATTTTGACCACTTTGGCTGCTTTGGAGCTGAACAACAGGGCTCAGTCAACTCTGCGGTTTGTTGTCGCAATGCAGGATCGTAGTGGTAAACCCAAGTCTCATCCATGGTTACAAATCGACGCACAAAGTCAGTTTTATTTTCTTGCAAACGATCCAAATGTTGTTGAAAACATTTCACGCGAATGTATTTTTAATCCGAATTTAAAGAATGTGGCATCCATCTTGTTAATACCTTTCTCATTCAATTAGGTAATTCATTAGTTAAGATCTTATGAACTGATCCAGTTGCGATGCCTGTGGCCTCAGCTAAATCAACCACGGTTAATCGGTGATCTCCCAAAACCAAATCATGGACATGATCGATCATTTCTGAAGTGGTTGCAGTTCTTGGACGTCCTGAACGTGGATCATCATTAATGCCTGGACGACCATGTTTAAATAGAGCAACCCATTTTTTTACCATTGCATATGAAAGAGAACCGTCCCCTAACATATTCACCATTTCATCAAAAATTTCCTTTCCGCTTAATCCTTTTTTATATAAATATTCAATGACTGCTCGATTTTTCAAGTTTCCCATTTTTCTAACCCAAGCAAACACGTCTACTTTAATCAGCTGCCTGAAGCAAGTTACTCAACAGATTGATTTGGAATGTATGGTATGTTCGCATCAAGGACGTATGTTTTCAACAACGATATGTTTTTGCTGCAACCAATAATCATCTATGTGTCTGGTTACGAACTTTCTGTATGACCTGGTATTGGTGTGGATCAGAAACGACTCCGGCATAGGCCTAGAACTTGCAGGAGTTCGAAGGGGTTAATAAAACGGTACGAAGAACGGTATACAATGCTATAAAACAGAGGTTGATGATATTGGACACTATTTCACGACTGAATTTCCAAAGAAGGTTAATAATGTTCAAGCAGTGAATGGAATTATTAATGTTTATAACGAACCATATGTTTAACAAAATATTACCCGTAACACGAACAATGTCCAATTGACGACTGAAAAATTTTCCAAACACAACGCTCTCTCATGCACACTCATTTCTTTATTCATGCACACTAATCTCTTTATTCGTGCACATTAAACCCGTACCCTATAACGATTTATTTTACGGTTTCAGTAGTTTCAATAATTTCCTAAAAAAGGAGAAAATTTATATTTATTGTATGCCTATGCGTTCTCCAATAGCTTTACATGAACGAAACCAAAATAGAATTTTATTTCGGTTTGATGGAAATTATTAACATACATTTTTGTCGGAATCTGTTAAGAATCTTCATCGCGAGTCAGACACGATATTGTAAGGCAAGGGGTTAATTTCTTTATTTCGTTCAACCAAATTCCCACTTATTATGTGTGTGTTTCTTTCTCATTCTCACCATGCATATCCACACAAATACATGAACAACGTTTATTTTAAACGACGACTTGCCAGATTGAAGCGATCGTTGTACACGCGTTACGTGAGACGGACGTGGTTGTGTAGTCGAAAGCCACCGTAACTTTACGAGTTCGGGATTCGATTTTTCGATCTCCTCGGGGGCGGTTACGCATGCGATACGTGCCGCGCGGGATTATTTTACCACAGGCCGCAAGGGGTTTGTAGGGATCACGCTGTAAAATCCCTCACATTCTTGTCTTTCACGATCACCTTGCACGCGCGGGTCGTGCTCGTGGCAGACTGTTGACACCGAAGCTTCACGCGCACATCAGCAACGGTAACTTCAGACGCGTACGATCCCCGTGACGCGGACGTTGAGTTGCGACGCGGGCACGTTCCGCCCTCGCGCGTAACCCGGAGCACGCACGATCCACACTACGCTTTCATCGTTTTTGAATATTATTTTCTTTTTTTTAGTTAGCATTTTAAATCTCAAATCACACAGATTTATTTCTGCTGTACTGAGCGAGATGAAGTACAATATGGTATACACCTATACTAGAGTTGGGCATTCACCGATTAAAATTTTAACCAAGATTGATTGCGATCGTTCGAGGATTTCTCACGGAGGATCGGCGCGTTAGTTGAAGAATAAGTCAACCATCGGATCTCGGTGTTTTAAGTGTTGCCGATGACAGATAATCGATTTTCCCCGCACAAAGCTGGATGATCGGTCTTCGCGGTTCGTTTGATGTTCCGTGGGTTGAGCGAGTTAATAGCTTTGCGACTCACCGATCCATTTTTTCGTTCGTTCGACGGCAATTTAAACTGTATGTATGTATCTGCCATCGGCGACGAGGGCACTGTATTCGCGCATGTGGCAGGGACTTGCACGAGAAATGTCTCTGATTGTTTTATTCTAGTCCAGTGACGTCGAAGGAAATCGAAACTGTTTCGAACAGGGGAAGATTTTCGGATCGAATGAACACGAGTACAGTTGTCTGAGCAGTTATCGTAAAAATTAGCTTTGATCATTAATACGTCAATTCATACTTCTGTGATAAATAAATAGAGTTTATTGGACCCATACATGTTTTATTGAATTTTAACGAGTGTAATAAATTAGAAAATTTGATGAATTTTAAATACGGTTAGCTATTTATCAGAGATCTTGGTTTTGAACGTGTATTCGTAACGTTCATCTCATTGCATCCTTACTTTTTAATTTGTATAATTTTTAGAACACTCATATTAATTTATGTATCGAGACTATAGTTTCACAAATTCCGTGGCTGTTGGTACGACAATAAAAAATATCATTTTTATTAATAAAATCTATTTAATAAATTGTCTGTTTTTATACAAACACACTAACATACAGGGTGGTCCACGCAACTTGCACACCTATAATAACTTCCAAAGTATGCGTTGCACGAAAAAGTTTTGTATACACAAGTTGCATGGTCTGAAGGGGTACATTACGTAGTTTATTTATTTTTTTTACAAGTGGACGCGTAAAGGACATGTGAAGGTCAACTTCATTTTTTTTAAATGGAATGAGGTATTTTTTAATGCATCAATCGATGCAGCTGGGCATTCGTTATAAAAAAGTACTAACCTATGTATGTCGAAAAATTAGTAGTTCAGGAGATATTTCAATTTAAATAACTCCAAAATACCATTACTGTCATACTAAGACGTTAGTGTTTACTTACTTGTGTAACGTCTTAGTACGGCAGTAATGGTATTTTAGAGTTATTTCAATTGAAATATCTCCTGAACTACTAATTTTTCGACATACATAGGTTAGTACTTTTTTATAACGAATGCCCAGCTGCATCGATTGATGCATTAAAAAATACCTCATTCCATTTAAAAAAAAATGAAGTTGACCTTCACATGTCCTTTACGCGTCCACTTGTAAAAAAAATAAATAAACTACGTAATGTACCCCTTCAGACCATGCAACTTGTGTATACAAAACTTTTTCGTGCAACGCATACTTTGGAAGTTATTATAGGTGTGCAAGTTGTGTGGATCACCCTGTATTTACAGTTTCTGGTAACAGTCTATTGGAACAGAACATTAAAATATATGAGATTCTTCTGGAATATACTAGAGGGTTAGTTGATCACATTTTTTAAATAGGAGTGTTTTTCAAATTAATTTTGAAATATCTCTTAAGAAGTAAACATCGTTGACAAAGTCTGTGGGCGAGTAACAATACTTTTTGGAAGATTTTGGGATGTTTGAATTCGATGGAAAACAGGAAGTTCAGTATCGAAATTTAATTTCAGACAATTTTTAACAACAAGTACTGCTAGAGATCCCGAATAAAAGTTACCATTTCTTCTTTTCAGCGCGAAGTTTTGGAAAATAGGTTCCTGCGGACCATCTAAAATACGATTCGCATGCCGCAGTAAATTTCCGCGGAATGCAAGCTTTCTATCCACGGCGCGCATTCTCCAGCGATTCGTTCCCTCTGCGGTGCTTTGATAATTTTGCATCGGTTGCATGTGCACGAGTCAGCTGGCCGTTCATTGTTTCCCGAACCCGATCGTTCAACCGGCCGGTTTTAGTGGGCTGGCTCGCAGGAAAGTAGTAATTCCGTTTATTTACATTGGTAATATTGCGCGCGGGGGTGCACTCGCGCTCGCTCTCGCGTTTCCGCTGGTGTGTGCGGGGAGGGCAGAGATCCGACATCGTCGAAGAGACGGGAGAAACGTACGGGAATACGACGGAGCGGCCGTCAAGCAAACAGGTATGCTTCAGAATCAATATTTGCTCGATACACGACGGTGCCCTGCTCTGAATGCATCCCCCGTCACCCGGCCCCGTGCACGAACACACGTCGCCTCTTACTTTCTGTTCGCTTCGCCTCCCGTTGCCTCGCATTGCCTCGCATTGCCTCGCTTCCCGTCGCTCTTACGCGAGGCGACGCGGCCAACGGTTGCCACGTTTTCCTACGATTCGCAGCCAAGCTTTGAACGCGCCCGATCTCCCAACCGAAACTTGGATTTTCGGTCGCGTTTCGGTTCGATCATCCCTGCACTATGTACTCCGCGGAAACGCTTTTCCTTCCTTTTATTCAAAGCGCCTCCTTTGTTCGCAGTCTTCTATCCGCGCGCGGAACGCGCTGCAAATTGAATTCTTCCTCTATCTCGCTGTTAACATTATCCTTTTACCTCGCTCAGAGTCAAAGCTCTAAGGATGACCGATCGAATTGCAGTTTTCTCTAGTCAGCTGGTATTTGCCTCGGGTTGAACGTGTGGATGGTTAATAACATTTGGTTACATTTAATAGGAAATATGTATTTAATAATGTAATAGATCTTAACAAACTATTATAAATAATATCTAATTAAATAATAATCTATTAGAGCCACGTGCTCTCTTGCTTCACAACAGAATATCTCTCGAGTCTTTCACATGCGCTCCTTACTATCGCGTGGTCTATCGCGCATTCACTGAACATTCTGATTTTTAGAATGTCTTCTTACATTTAAACCAAACGTACGTTCACGCCATCATCCACACTATAACATATTCCTAAAACCAAGTCCACAGAACGCCCGCGGAAACAAGCTACAGTATTCTTTCCGTAACTGTCGCGTCGCGTCGCGTCGTCGGGTCTGCCCACCAGCGGAGGGGATATTCGTTTTTCATAGATCCTACGGTTACCGCTTACTTAGATCAAGGCTTTACTGTATCACTGTTTTCAACAAAATGCATGTTGTAACTTTTAACACTGCCGGCCAAATGACCGGTTTTATATTTTTCATCTTACAATTATTGAAATTATGAAGTTGCTTACATGGAAATTGATTCGATACATTTCTTTATCCAAGCACACATTGTAATTAAAATTGTACAAAATCTAAATAAATAGTGCTTTCCCATTTTAATCGCATTTAGTGCTCGGCAGGTTTAGTGTTAAATTAATGAAGTTTCCATGAAAGATTTTCGTTGAGCCTTTTATTACCTCGAAGAAATTTGAACAGGTACTTGTAGGTTGCCAAGGCGATTAAACTTCTTAATGTTGAACTTTCGTATTATTCTGATGGTTAATTAATGATTGTTAGATTGGCGAAAACGAATATGGTTTCTCTCGAAGCTTCTTCGTCCTGGGCTGGCGCGTCTTCCAGGTTCTTTCTTAATAAATTTCACTTCTCCGTAGCCGACTTGCAAAGTTCCAACCCCACGATGTTAAGCATGAGACCAGAAGAATATCGTTAAGCCTCCGTTCGAATAAATTGCCTTCACACCAGGACTCTTCCTGCCTTGCTCCTTTCGCTGTTCCCGCGTCGGCGGGATAAAAGTCGTTAAAAGTTTTTTCGGACTTAAATTGGCCTCGAATTGACAATAGCGTTTCCGGGGGACTGGCCCCTCCCTTTTGAAATGACGTTACTTCTCGCTGCTATGATAACGAGTGCCGGGAACAACGGGTTACATTGATTTTTCTGGTAAGCTATTTAACAGAAGCGAAGATTGTTCTCTCTTCCACTGATTTGAAATACTTCCTCTAATTCGTTTAATCCTTCTTCGATTCGTTTCATTTACGATTGCACGACTTTCTCAGTGCATATCATACGATGGCCACAAAACTTATGCGAGCATTAGGAAAGGAACTATAAACTTTCTTACTCATGGAAACATGTACATATCTATTTAATTCATTGTTAATTCCAGCCTCAAGGCCAAGGAACTAGTTTACAATTTAAAATGCTTAACCTACACTCACACATTCTTCACACGAATACAACTTTTTTTGCCGCTCTTCCTTTATTTTCCCCGCTCTTCCCTTACTTTCTTTAACTTATACGCTACTTTCTCCACCCAGTCTACTATTTTCTTTCCTTTCCTCCCGTATAATACCTCCTTTACAGTATAGTTCCCCTTTTCCACATCGTAACAATTGTTTAAAAAGTGCTTTGACGTACATCATTATCACTAGCCTGCCGATATTTATGCATTCATAGCAAAATTGAGGAGATGAAATTAAAAATTGTCGAAAAATTGTCAAAATTGAAGATCTTAATATATGATGTTTTCTCTATTAAAATCATTAAAGAAAGAAATAACATTCAATGTACAATAGTTTTTATTTCTTGGTAATCGATGCAGACAATTTTTATTTTGCATAAAGATCCGCAGTCTCTAACCAATATATATTATAATTTTTTGAATGCCCACATCTTGCCCTAGCAATTTACTTCTGACTATTTTTCTCACCCCTTATGGTGAAGTGTTCCGGCAACCTACATAGTGTGTCCCAGAAATGTTACACTTCCTTTTGGAGGGAATGATTCCTGAGGTAATTGGAAGTAACTTTTTCCTTTGCGAGAATATTCTCAGCAGCATTGTTAACACTAATCCTACCACCGCCGGTCAAATGATCGGTTTTATAGTTTTCATTTCATCATTATTGAGATTATGAAGTTGCATACCTGGAAATTGATTCGATACATTTTTTCATCCAGACACATATTGTAATAAAAATTGCACAAGATCTAAATTAATAGGGCCTTGTCATTTTTATAAGCTAAAACATTTTAATCGCTTTTAGAGTTCGGTAGGTTTCGTGTTAAGGAGTTATTAACGAAAAACACGGACCAATCAAAGCGTAGCTACAGCGGACATTTTTGCACATTTAAACTACATTAAATTTCCAACAAATTAGATATGTTTAAGCAATCAGGGTTGAACAATTTTCAGTTGAAAACGAATCAATAAGAAACACAATAAAACTTGTTAGGACATATTTGTAGCCTTTGCTTGGCACAGCTACATTGAACACGACTTGTGGCTTCTAATTCTCATGAAAAGTTTGTTTATAATCAGAATTTAAGTTGGAAACCATGACATTGATGTTTCCAGTGCTTTAAGCCTTTGCACTCAGAATTATTTCTCAATTTTGTTGCCAACAACTCCCTACTATTTGAAGTGTTTTGTTTTAAATTTACTTCAGTTACTTAACTACATTAAATATAGTTCTCAAACTTTGTTGGAGTTTATATTTGTGGAATTTATATTTGTTTTAACTAAAAAATACGACAATTAAATAAATGAAGGAAGAACCAAACACATAAAAGAACCCGTTTTATTTACGTTTTTCTTTCTCTGATGTCGAGTCACACTCGACAAAGGAGTGCAAAGGATTAATGTGGAAAAAAGAGCACTACCCAACTTACGCGGTGTCGCAACCTTTACGACAGGCTCTTTCTTGTGTACGAAGTTATCCGTTGACCAACACGACAAGAAATTCCACAGCGAAAGTCGAGAATATTTCTTTCGTTATGGCAGAGAATAATCGCGGCGTAGGTTCACCACCGGAGGCGAATCTACGCGCCGTAGATCGGATTAATTGCAGACCTGGCGTTTGCAAGGTGCGGCCTGTGCACGCGTAGTTGGAAATTGCTGCTGGCGGCTGGGAATGCCTAAATGTCGATAATCACTTGAACGACAACATTCCAGGCTCGACGCCGCACCGTTATGTATTATTTGCTGTTGCGTGCACTAAACGCTCGATCGGCCCTTTTCCCGCCAACGCCATTGCGCTACAAAGCATTAATATTAACCCATTCTCCTACAATACCATGCCTGACTCGTGATGAAGATTCTGAACAGAGTTTAATGAATATATATGCTATTAATTTCCTTTAAACCAAAATCTACTTTGGTTTTGTTAATGTACAGATATTGAAGAAGTTAATAAGCTTACAATAGATATAAATTTTCTTTTTTAGGGAAGTATACGAGAACTACAAAAAAGTTCTGATCACTTAAACCGTAAAATAGATCGTAGGGCAAGGAGTTAATATTCGAACACGTGCATACAGTTATGGCGGGTTTCTCGTGTGACGGCAGTTAGAACTAGTAATTTCTAAGAATTTTTCTCAGTATAACTATTGAACATACGGGACAAAACCCTTGAGAATATACAGTGGGTGTAAAAAGTATTTGTACGCTCTTTAAAACAGAATAACTTTTCTATAATTGTACCAATTGACCTGATTCTTTTATAATCAATGGTTTCCAAATGATGTACAAAAAAGATTTTCCAAAAATTATAATTTACTAGGTTACATGCAAAATTAAAAAAAAGGCATTTTTTAAAAGTTTTTTATTTGGGCCCTTAGTGAAAATTTAAAATATATGTTTTGTAGATTTATGTTAGTTGTACGCATACTGAAAGTTTTATCGAAATCAGTGGACGCAGAGAAAAAAGACACGCATCGAAAGATGTACGATTCTGTGGATTTTAAGCAGAAACTGATCAAAAGTTGTGTAAAACTACGATTTTCACCATTTTTAACCGCTTGTAGCTCGTGTGTGTTAATCGATTTCGATGCAGCATGTGTGTAACTGCTATAGATCTATAAAACATATATTTTAAATTTTCACTAAGGACCCAAATAAAACATTTTTAAAAAATGCCTTTTTCATTTATGCATGTAACCTTGTAAATTATAATTTTTGGAAAATCTTTTCTGCATATTACTTCGTAAACCAATGCTTCTAATTGATTATACAAAATCAGGTCGTTTGATACAATTATAAAAATGTTATACTGTTTTAAACGGCGTACGAATACTTTTTACACCCATTGTAAATAGATAGTCTTGAAGTACAAGAGGTTTCTTTTTAGTTCAATCCATCGTATTGTTTATTGTATAATGTTTTTTAATCTGGTGTGCATGATAACTAAAAGCTAGTAAAATAAATTTCCTAATTATAAGTTGCCTTTGTTTTAAACTGTAAAAGCAAAACTGCATAGCGAAAACAAAGAAGTCACGATTGAGCACTAGACTTTTACATATATGTAGAATGAACGAGTCTGAAAAAAATAAAGTATTACGGTGCGGTAGTTTCGAAAATATGTTGGTCGTCGTTTTAAAAAATATGGTTTCACAGGAACCCTGATCGCTTCGATTTGTATAAGTTCATCCGATTAATTCAGAATGTTCGCAGATTAGTTTTAGGATGATGCACTGTTAAAAACGTCAAAACTCGACGTCAATTTTTTTTAAAAACTGATAAAAAAGAGTTCCTACCTCGTTTTTTAAAAATGGTATAGCATATGTATTATCCTTTTTTCGACGGGAAAGCTGTTATCGATCTGAATTTAGTTTGAAGTTTGAAGCACCTCCGTTTTTAGTTTGCATAGTTGTACAGTTAGGGCGAAGGGAAATTCCGAAAAGTGATTTTTCAGAGATGTTGGACGGTGACTTATTGTTGGTTAGATCGATGTATTTTATTTAAGTTACCTCGTTGACATTTATTCTGCCAATTTTTCGAAATGATGGTGTAAGCCACATCACATACTTCAATAATAAAATTTCTATTTTCACTACCAGTTTCTACAATTTTTTCCCAGCATTTTACATGTTTGTGAATTTCCTTTTCTTAAAAACTGTACCATTTTTCTTCAAAGAAGGCCTTGAAGCTGATGGTAGTCTCTTGTATGCCAATATATACCTTGACTTTTAATAATGAAATGAATTCAGAGGTCGGTAAACTCTATGTCACAGTATTGCAGTTGTAGATTCGGGCCGAGCGAGGCGATTTATTGAATTTTGTATGAATGTAAACAGCTGCAGATAACTGTAGAACAAAGGCGACTGTGGAACGGGAACAGGGTCAAGTAGGATACTCACTTATGTGAACCTTTTTCTACCTCGTTTACCGTTGTTGAATGTCCCACATCTAATGAAATGTCTTGTATAAAGTAAGAGCGCTACCCTTTTCATTTAACTCTTTGTTCCAAGTTCGTTGCAGCAGGAGCAGATTGCATAAACAATGAATAAACTTTAAACACACGACGATAGCCATCTTCACCATTTTATGCAATTGTTTATAGTCCACTTTCGGAAAGTCCGCTATTGTTGCGATATTTGTACTTTAAATAAGCAATTAACCTTTTCAAGGTGCCAGAGCGATTTATTTTATTATTAAAATGGTAAAAATTTCTGGAAAGAAAATTGTTTTTTTGTTGAAAACGAATAATTTATTTTTCAGCCAAAATTATTTCAACCAAAATAACTTTGATCACTTTGGATGTTTTCGTTATTTGTAACAATATGAAAGAATAGTACTTCCTCAGTCCCATAATAATAGTAACAAGTGAATATTTGAACACGAATTATGGGCGAATGCAGCTGCAAGTAAAATTTCTTTTGACACATCTTTCAATTTTTAGGTTAACCTAATTATTACGAATTATAACTATTTTTCTAATTTCATCCGCTGATCGATTGTTTTATTTCAGTTGAATATGAACCTATTGTAAAAGTAAGATGAAAAAGACAGGTTATGCTGGAAGCAATGAAGAACGATGGTTGCAATAATTAATTTTAAGCTCACGCATATAGGGAAAGCAAAGCTTCGCAGCCAAGGGACCTACAAGTTTAAAATGCAGTAACGAAATTATTGAAAAATCCAGAAACTATCTGAACACTCAAAATACAAATTAGGAGTACTATTTTTAATTTATTGTTTAATGTAATCTAGTTTTTTTTATAATAACTGTTGCGTTCTATATTTATTTTCTATTATTATGGGACAAATTAAATTCATCAACTGCTACTATTATTATGGGACAAATTCAATTCATCAACTGCCACTATTATTATGGGACAAATTAAATTCATCAACTGCTACTATTATTATGGGACAGAGGGAGTATATACGAAACTCGAAACTATTTCGTCAAGGTCAATTTTTCGAAACATTTTTTAAACAGATGGACAAACGGATTTGTGTTACCAAACATGTCTGTTAGTAGTGTATTAACTACTGCTCTTGTTTCCATTGCACAGAAATGTGTAAAAGAAGTAGCACGAATATTCGATATGAATGCTTTAAATTTATAATTCGAGTAAATTTCCGAGCAAACATGATTTCTTGCTTCTTCTTTTCTGCGAGCATTAATTCGCAGGGTATCGAGAGTTCAAGGAGTCGCTTTTTGAAAGCGTACTTCACAGTTCTCGAGCTTGGAAACCGGAGCAACAGTCGGATAGTAAGAGGCAGCAAGAGAGAGGGTGTGTTTAATTTTTTTCCAACTTAAAAGCTGTCTAGTTTTTTTTATTCATCCGCGAATTTTGCTCGTACAGAGGACGATACAGACAGCGGTTGAACTGGAAGGAAAGCCCGAAACGGCGGAGAGGAAATTCTTTAGTTCACTTGTCGAGGCGGAACACATTTCCCAGGTTTTAGGTTCTATTCACGGTGTTTTATAAACCACTGGCGGAACCTCAGAGCCGAGAATGTAAACATTGGGAAGAAAGGATAGAACTTCTTCCACTGCCGCTACTTTTTAACGTTTATTATTGAAGTGCTCATTGTTTGAGTTGCTTTCAAAGAGAGACTTGTTTGAAGCGAATCATAGAGTATTGTAAAAACGCTTTTGAAGATATGGAAGCGAACCACGCGGAAAGACGAAAATATGAAAACGATAGGACTTCTTTCTGCATTGCCAAATACTCAGTCGAGTGTTGTGTAGTATCTCTTTGTACTTCGAGCATGTCGAATAAAAGGAATTGTAACTTTAAACTGTCGCTATACACATACACTTTTTACCAATACGTTTCTTGCAAAACACGGATAAAATGTTTTGCACGTTCTTATTCCTCAACAGTAGTATTGTAAACATTACATTATTCGCGAAAAAGATACAAGCTAAAGTGTTATCATTTACGAAGTATACAACACATAATCTTAGAAGAAAGTCTTAAAATAATCGATAAATTTGAATTATTGTTAGGAAAAATAATAATCTTGCACACGTTGTTTTTATCACTATGTGAAACCCTTAAAATAGTGGAGTTTCGTTCTTAACAGTGTTTTACGCGATCATAAATAGTAGATATTTTAAATTTGTTTCTCTTGCTGCCCTGTCTGCCTTTTCATTGACTCAAACTACTGCGTACGTCGAGAATCAAGTTGTAGTATAAATTTAATGCTTTTGTAGTGCTTACGTGTACGTAAAATATAGCAACAATGATTTTTTATTGAACTGTTAACTGTTATTATATTTATTTATTTGTTTATTATTGTTTTAAACTGAGTGGTTTATTTAATAAGTATAATATTATTACATGTAGCTTATATTACGTAGGCGTTACATTTAATATTCCTTTTTATAAAATAGTGTAGACAGTTGTTGCGTAATTCTGATGAAATCTAGTGATGCATTTGTTCATAATCTACCAAATTATTTGTTTATAAATTATAAATTTATAAATGCTAAAGTGACTTCAGGCAAGAAAGTGTCTTACAAAAAATTATTTGTTTGCAAAACAATCTCGTTCGTTCGAATGTGTACGAAAATTTAACTTACACGACATTCCACCTTCTTGGTGGCTAAAGAATTGAATGCAATATGTTCCAAAGTAATTTCATACCAAAGATAATGGTCGAGTGATTATATTGTTTTGATGTTCTGTTAAACATAGCATATTTTTGTTAACCTAAACCTACATAAATCAATATTATTTACATAACAGTGCTGTATTTCATTAATAAATTGAATAGTCCATTACAGTTTTAATTATTAGCAAATTTTATTCTTTGGTAACAATTTGCCCCAATGCAAGAACAACTTGCCTCATAACGGGGAGAAAATATAAGAAACCTATTACAATATTTTAATTTCAAGGTTAGAATTTTAGAATATAATAATTGTAACAATAAATTACTAGTTAAAGATGAGAATATCGGAAACTTGAATGAAAAATCGGAACTTTTAGTCCCGGTCTCCCCTGATCTTTGGACAGCTTTCTCAGTGGAATTTAAAACTCGATTGCATTAACAGTCGAAAGAGCAGGTAATGCATAAAGAATCACAAATACCGGAGCGGGGAATCCCAGAGGGACGCGTTCGTAACGCAGGACGGGATTTATCGAAGTTACTATGGCGGATCTGGCCAAGAAAAATATATCGTTATATCCAGGGCGTTATCGATCTCGACACACATGATAAAGTAGTAACGAAGACCCGTAAACTGAAAGCACCAGCTGCTCGGCTCGCATTTCATGAGGAAATGCTGAGTTCTTTACCGTCGACTATGGGTACGCCACCATGCCGTATTTGTGCGCTGTGTCCGACGATAGGATCGAATAATGTCTGCACAGGCCACGGTCTTGTTTCCTTAAACCAGGAGGCTCCATATTAAAGTCGTCCATCTCTGGGGACCGTGGCTGAACTTGGACACAGGAACTCCATTAAATCGTTCGTGTCACGAAATCGTCGATGGGACTTTTAATTGTCCTTTCTCCACCTATTTCTGGCGTGGTACTTCTGAATCGAAAATTTACTAGATTTATCTTCTGATTTAGCATACTTACGAGTGAAGGTTCCAGCCCATCAATGCAGAACATTATGAAACTTCTAGGTTAGGACATGAACAGCATACTTAGCTATGCATTAAGCAATTTTTGCCGGCCTAAATTCAGTCCGAGGGGTTGAAATTAACCCCCAAAGATTCGGATGTTTTCCGATTTTATTTCAGATCTCGTAAACCGTAAGGGGTAGAAGAAAAGTTTTCAGACAAAAGTTACTTCTTTTAATTAGATCTGTAAAATATTCAAAACACTTTGAAGCAATTAGAGAAAATTATATGAACCAGAATCATGATAGTTTCTTCTCAAATTTGTTTTTCGATGAATGACATTCATTTCTATACTTCCTAATAAATGTTGCTACATAATCGGGATTCTTCTAAATTACTGATTAAGATTTCACGAGATTTCGAGAAGTAAAGAATGAATCATGAAAAACATTATTGATATTTGTAACTTTTTAAACTATTGCAGGACCCAATAAAGAATGCGACGAACCAAAAACTTCAATTTCTTGTGATTCATTGATAGAATATGTTCATTAGAATGATACTCATTTCCATCCACAAATTATGTCCGCTTAACGTTACTATTTATAAATATTTATCTCATTAAAATCTTCATTTCAGCTTTGCAGCCATGAAATTTGGCCTTGGTTTACAATACCCTTACTTCACACATATCTATCTTATCTGTTTAACGTTACTGTTAAAAATCGTCAATTTCGTATGCAACAATCTAATACTTCTGCCATCGACAAGAGATTCGTTTGTCCTTGGGTTTCTTCTCTCTTCTTGGGACAAGTCGTGCATCGTGCGTACAACGAGGGAGAGTACGAGATGGGGAGGTCGAGAGAGAAAGAGAGAGATCAGATGGTATTTTTAATGAGAATCGCGAGGATGTGCTCTCGCCGTAGGTTCGGCCAGGTAACGTCTGTTGACGAAAGATGGAAGAGCGAAGAGGAATCCTTCACTCGAGGAGCGAACACTCGAGTCCCGGCCATACGGTTAATTATTTACTGGAGTGCCGAGGGTGAGTTCCCTTTTACGGTGTGTTTGAGCTCGCGCGGCGTGGCGCGTATGCGTGTGCCTGTTCTGTGCGTGTGCGTGTGTCGACTCCAGGACTTTTGCGACTCGTCTTGCGCGGCCCCGAACATTCCAAATAAAACCGAAGATCGTAAACTTCGTCATTTACGCGCGGCTCGTTAAATGTTCTCAGGAGCTGTATCGCTCCGCCGATCACCATCCAAGAATATCGTTCTTTTCAACTTTCAGGAAATTTACTCTCGCGTACCACAGGTAGTGTGATGGCCTTTCCTCTGCCTTGCAAGTTTCAAGCAAATCAATCACCACAGGATTTCGAATATATTCGATGTACAGTGACTCCCACTAATAATCGGACGCTCTTAAAAACGTCATAACCTTTTTAATATTGACCTATGCAATTTGAACTTTTTTGTGAAGCTAAAGACACCACTTTATTACAGGATGTGAAGAGAAATTTTTTCAAAAATTGCATTTGGTCGGAATTGTAGAGAAAATACTAAAAGTTGCATTGTACAACTTTTTTATACGAGCCTATATTGAAATTTTTAAAAATTCGTTTTAGAGATCTGTATCAATTATACGCACTGCGAAAGTTTCATAGAAATCGGTTGACGCGGGAGAAAACGACAGGCATTGAAAGATGTAAGAATCCTTAGAATTACTGCAGTTGGAGGCCGAAAATCGTGAGAAACTGCAATTTTTACGTTTGTAACTTATTACAACGTCGACCGATTTTGATAAAATTTTCGGAATATGTTTAATTAATACAGATCTACGAGACGTGTGTTCTAAATTTTCCATATAAGCCCATACAAAATAGTTGAAAAATACAACTTTTAGTATTTTCTCTTCAATTCCGACATCTTGCAGTTTTTTCAAAAATTTTTGTCACGTTCTGTAGCAAACCAATTGTTCTAACTTCTCCAAAAGTTTCAATTTATGGTGTTTTTAAGAGTGTCCGAATATTAGTGGGAGTCACTGTATATTCGAACCCAGAAATTCTTATAATTCTTGAAAGTCTTCAAGGCTTGAAAATTTTGAATCTCGATTAAGACTTTGAAGACTTTGAAGACTTTCATGACTTGCAAGACTTGCAAGACTTTCATGACTTGCAAGACTTGCAAGACTTTCAAAACTTTCAAGACTTTCAAGACTTTTAAGACTTTCAAGACTTTCAAGACTTTCAAGGCTTTCAAGGCTTTCAAGATTTTAGCAAGACTTTCAAGACTTTAGCAAGACTTTAGCAAGACTTTAGCAAGACTTTAGCAAAACTTTCAAGACTGGTCAAAATTAATTTCATCGCTTAATAGATTTTTACATTGAAAACATCATAACAATATTCTTAGATTTGTGTAATATTTTACTGTTTTACATTTCACCCAGTCAATTTCTTGATAGATGCATAAAAATCCGCAGTGTAGTCATAAATGTTGGATTTGTCGTCGATTAAGCTGTCGTGGTCCAGAGTCGCCAGATTAAGACTTGTCCCCCCACTCTACCTTCCCCTTCTACGACGCGTCACGTGACGCGTTTCGTCTCTGTCGTGCATGTGTCCGGTACTGGCAGAGAGAGGGTAACATCCTCCCCTGAATTCGTGCTCCTTCCCCTTATCTAGCGACTCTGCCATGGTCTGACAACTTGAGAGATTAAAGGGTTGTCGCGCGGTTAAATGATCGAAACAATGCTCCCGGAAGAGGATGGCTCGGGGAAATTGAAGTTACTTCTTAAGACGATTGTGTGGACACGGAAAATGAGCTAAGCTATTGCGACTCGGATAAGAAGTAAATACGACGTTCAGCGTCAACAACCTCCGGCAGCGCTTCTTGAGAATGCTTCAGAAATTCTTGTCATTCTATGGCGTAAAAGGATTTGTTGGTAAAACGCTTTTCTGAGGTCTCCGACGCAAGGGAAATATTTTATGTAAACATTTCACGGAAGTCTTTTCCGTCGCAGTTTTCCAGTTCAGATTATGCTATAATAAGAATGGCAGTTTATGCACATTGCATGTGCTTGAGATATTTTTTAAGAAAATATATTATTGAAACTTTAAATATTGATCTTATTCGTTATTCGTCTTAAATGCCTCATTATTTATGAACATTTGAAAAGAATTTACTGAAATACGTTTAATGAATAAACATTAATACTTTCTTAATACATTTACTGTAGTATGTGTAATATACCGTATCATTTACGGGGTGATCATTTTCTTCCTTCCTTTTTTATTTTTTCACTTTCTGTGATGAATAAAAATTAATATTTTGTTAATAAATTTACCATCTGCAATATACCATGCCTATATGTACACAGGTATACATACACTATACAGTGATTTTATGATGACGATTTTCTTCTTTTTTTTTTATTTTTTCATTTACTGTGGTGATTAAAAATAGATATTTTCTTAATTTTACTGAAGCACGCGTGATATACTATACTCGTACATAGGTATAAATACAGTGACTCTACAGTGAACATTTTTTTCTTCGCTTTTTCATTTTTTTACTTTCGTACGGCCATTTTGTCCATTACGTCCAACTTGTATGACAAATCGTGTCATCTGTAAGTCGTTTTGTGGTAGAGGTTTTCAAAAATGGAATTGTAACACTTTCCTAGTAACGTCTCTATTGATCATTATCCCAAAACTCCACTGATCTCATTCTAAACCTACTGAGCCTTGAAAGTAGCTGCTACATACATGTTCCCTCATAAATATGACAAGATTGATTTTATTTAGACTTTGTGCGGCTCCTATTGTAATACGTGCTCCACTAAAGATATTTATCACTACAACTACTATATGAGTCAAAATGACTTGCTCCTGATTTGTTCTCTCAGAAATATTAAAATTATAAATACGTTATTCTGAGAAATTTTGTTAGCGAACGAACGAAATCTAAATAAATGCAAGTTTGTCATTATTATAAGGCAATGTATACCAACTGCGTTTAATGCTCGGTAATTCTAGTGTTAAACAATCAGTTCTTCTAATATCATTTTTATTATTTCAATAATTGTAAAATAATAAATCTGGAGCCGGTCATTTTGACCGATGATGCTAGGTTAGGTTAGGTTAAGGAACCACAGAAGGAGAAGAAAGGAGACAGATCGTGAGATGGGGTAGGATAGGATGACGCAGAAACAGAAGGGGTGGTTGTTTCAGCATCCGGCACGGGGGAGTATATGCATAACTATCGTGCGTCGGTTCCCTGCCGTATCGACGACACACGCATTCCTGAATTATGCATACGCCGTGAACCGAGCCTGGTGTTTGCACGCTTGCGAACGTACCCGCATATACAGGGACCCGACGCTACGCGTCGTGACGGTGTGTCGCACGGGTACAGCAATCGCGTCAAATCCATAGTTCCATTACGAAGGCTGTTTAAGACGACTGGCGTAACACGAGCGATTCGAGGTCTCAGGACTCTGCCAACACCGTAGAATTATGTATGCGCGCACCCCGAACCACCACCCCCGGCCTCAACCCCGCCCCTGACACCGACCCCGACCCCACAGCTCCCACAGAGCGTGTATGCAGCCAAGTAAAAGCTGTACCTCGGCTGCGCAGAGGGTATTATCCCGTTAAACGTTCGCGTCGAGATTTTCCCTCCGCTCGAATTTTCCTATATTTTTTCTCTCCCCTCTCCCTCTCCCTCTCCCCCTCTCCTCTTCTCGCCGGTCGGCGTCGGCTCTTTTTTCTTCTCTTAATAAACGTGGAACCGCCGGCGGAAAATGCACGCCGCGATACGTCGATCCAGCGCGCTCGCTCGCTCGAGAGTTTCCCTTTTCGTCGTCGTCAACACCGCTCGCGCGGTCCGCGTTGGAAAACTCTGTCCGCCCACCCCGATCCCGATCCCAATTTATTCGTTTTCATAAGCGGCCGCGTTCTTAAAATAGGTGTCAAAGAGATACCGTGATAAATATCTTATGAATATGTTAATTTGGGGGCCGGTTCGCGGTGTCGCCACGAAAAATGAGGAAACTCCTTCGCGCCGTAATCTCCTTTACAAAAGAAGCGGCATGACGTGCCCAGCGGACCGACTTTCTTAAGCATAAGATTTATATTCTTCGCCGCCGAGCGAGATGAAGGAGTCTTGCTTCCACGCCCTGTCGACTCTTTCACTCTTCTCCTCTTGTTCTCTTTTTCTATCTCGAGAGTCGCGCGCGCGCTCGCTCCTTGCCCCCTTTCCCCGCCGACTTGCTACGTTTTTCATTTTCTTTTATCGTTTATGAAACACGCCCGAGAAGATGTATTAGGTGATGGTTTGTGGGCCGGTCGCGGCCGGGACTCGTGATATTCGCGGTTTTTGACAGATCCTTTTCAACGGGAACGAGACTGTGTAACAGCCTGCGAAAACTTTCTAAGAGCGATGGACTGCTTCCGGTATTAAACGATCCTTCCGTTCCTGGCATACTAACGTGCTCGATCTTAGGAAATATTGATGTGGCCGTGCTCCTTTTGAATGGGAGAATTTTCACTGGAAAAAAGCACAGCCATGTTCAATATAGGAAAACGTTGGCTCGGCGCAAGCAGAGGAAAGTCTTTTGTAGCGAGATTCTATACGCTCTCGGAAATAAAGAATGTAATAATCTTTTAAGAGGTAATGAAACTGCTCGAAAAATACGCTTATATTGGCAGGTGTGTTGTGTACAGTGATCGTTAACGCTAGGGTTACGGAACCTGTCAATTTCACCTCGTGAGCAAAATTACAAAAATTATTACTGGACTGCAGAGGTGGGCATTATTTGGCGAAAAAAATATTTGAAATACTATTTAATATTTTAGATTTTATTTTGCTTAAAGAAAATAGTATTTTATATGAATAATCTGAACCTCGAAATAAAATATTTCTATTTGAACAATCTGAACCTCGAAATAAAATACTTCTATGTATTTGAACAATCTGGATCTCAAAATAACATATTTCTATTTTAACAATTTCATCCACAAAATAAAATATTTCTATTTTAATAATCTGAAACACAAAGTAAAATATTTCTATTTTAATAATCTGAAACACAAAGTAAAATATTTCTATTTTAATAATCTGAAACACAAAGTAAAATACTTCTATTTTAATAATCTGAAACACAAAATAGAAAATTTTATTTTTTGCATCGTTATACCTAATACTTTTAGAAATCGCATTACTTATTTAATATTTCTTATTTTAGCAATAATTTAAAAAAGATATGGTACCTAATATAAGAAACTGTATCATTTGACACATTTTCGTTTTATTTTTTTGTTCGATTGCTGCTATTACTGCGTATATCCACTTCAGTTCACAGCATGTGCCTACTGAGGTTTGTTGATAAACACAGTGTATCTTATCACCAGGAAACTATTTACACTCGGAAATCTATTGAATGCGAACCATTATTTTGAGCAATAATATTTGAAATTGAAATTGAAAATAAAGACAAAGTCCAAATATTTTCAATATTCTTAAAATAAAATTCTATTTTCAAAAATTACTGCAACAAATAAAATATTTTATTTTCAAAAATTACTGCATCAAATAAAATATTTTATCTTCAAAAATTACTGCATCAAATAAAATATTTTATTTTCAAAGTTGTACAGACACTGTAAAATAAATGGGATTATTTATTATTTACTATTTAAAATACTATTTTCCCCAGCTCTGCTGGACTGTGGATGTTTATGCAATTTGCGATTTTTGTAGACGAATTTTCAGAAACTCGAATGAAATAGAAACTTATTTTCCGTGGTAGTAGCCTTTTCTGATCTGAAATGAATTAAAATCGTACTAAATTCTGTCGGATTTTATGTCCTAGCATTTTTTGAAAATTTTCGATGTCATAATTGCATAAAGATCCGTAGTTGAACAAAACAAATTATAATTCGACATGGAAAGACAATTGATATTTGACTGTTCCACTGATACTTGAATTACAGCACGTCGAACACAAGATCACTGGTTGATTATTTATCATAATTATTACTGTTAAAATTAATATAAACAGTCATAGTGCATGAATTGTCAGCAAATACGGTGTTATAAAAACTGCAATTAAATATGTGTTAAGAAATGTAAATAAGGAATGTAAATATCTGGTGACACAAAAATTGGTTACATTATTTATAATCCTGTTAGGTATGTAGAGTACATTTTTTTCCAATCTGTTGTACATATAAATATGTACGTATATATAAAATGTTTTGTAACAAATATGTCATGAATATTTCATGAATGAGTTACAACAAAAATATAAGATGTGATTAAGAGTATTAGTAAAAACAAGATTAAGTGTACTGGTAAATTATGTCCCGCTCAATAAAACCCTGGTTTTTGTTGCCACTATAATTCAGTTTCAGGGGGTGACTTTACGCCACCCCTTGAAAAGGCATTATGTTATGGTCTCTCTGCTTTATTCGTACGCACAGTTGTAAATTTTTTTGAATTTCCGGGTTGCCTAACCTTCGTTGTTAGTGTAATATGGGATAAGACAAAGTACGTAATGTCCGTGATACGGGTCGACATGAGGTACACTGTGTGTTTGCTCTTTTCGCGCGCAATTCTGCTGTGCGACAGCAAATGCATGTTTTCCGTTTTCGTTCCGTTCTGGTTTATGAAGTAAGCGTTCACGAAATGCACGCGTAAGTATGCACAGCTTTCCGTTCCTTCCTTTTTTTATGACTTTTTAATACAGCATTTATGGACTTTTGCGACGTGACATTTTAGTCTTATTTTTGTGCCTATCAAACGCAATGGAAAAGTTTCAGTACTAGATCTCTGACCACCGTGTATAATTATTAGACAGAGGATTTTATGCATTTATGGCAGAAGCACATATTAAATGAATTTAGGAATGTCAATATATTATTTGAACGTATTCTCTCAAATCATTATAGAACGAAACTTTAATATGCCTACGGTTTTTAAGATTGTGCCGGTGATTATGAAAGTGAATTAAGTCATACCTTCTTTCTTCGACATATTTAAACTTGTAGATCGTAAACTTACGATGTAATGTACAGTGCCTCCCACTAATATTTGGACACTCTTAAAAACACCATAACTTTTTATATATTGGACTATGCGATTTGAACTTTTTTGGGAAGCTGGAGCAATTAGTTTACTACAGGATGTGAAGAGAAAGGGTATAGCCGGATAAGCATGGGCCAGCGGCCCCCGCTCCGATTTTCCTGATTCCTGTCTTAAAACATCGTTTTATGTCTAGAAAAACATTGTGTAAAATTTCAAATGTCTACCCCCACCGATAGGGGTGATATTCAGGTAAATTCCCCCGCACTTAAATGCAATTTGCGCTAAAACGAGAAAAGATATCGGCATGGGATAAACGGCAAATAAAAGATATAGATACACTCTATATTTCAGATTTTTTTCAGAATTTTTTGCTAATTATTTATAGTTGAAAATAATTAATTATTTTTTGGGATTTTTTTAACTATATTCCCCTAGGTTGACACCTACGAAAAAATTCTAAAATATTGCTATGATTCTAACCTATTTTATAAAAAGTCTCAGAAGTGTCCGTTTGGTGGAACAGTGTCAAAAAAAATAAAAGTATGCCGGCGAACGCTCGGTTTGATCAGTAACGACGCAGCGACCGATTCCCCTTGCGGCGGCTAGTGACGGGAGCGAACGGGAAGTCGGCGCTTTTCTTGTTTTTTTCTTTTTTTTATATGTATTTATAAACTAAACGATTTTTATTGTCTAGAATATAATTGTTTCGACTTCTAACTGTAATCATGTATTAGAAGATTTAGTCGCGTTTTTACATGTATCAGCTTTTCCGTACAAGCGCCGACTTCCCGTTCGCTCCCGTCACTAGCCGCCGCAAGGGGAATCGGTCGCTGCGTCGTTACTGATCAAACCGAGCGTTCGCCGGCATTCTTTATTTTTTTTGACACTGTTCCACCAAACGGACACTTCTGAGACTTTTTATAAAATAGGTTAGAATCATAGCAATATTTTAGAATTTTTTGGTAGGTGTCAACCTAGGGGAAGATAGTTAAAAAAAATCCCAAAAAATAATTAATTATTTTCAACTATAAATAATTAGCAAAAAATTCTGAAAAAAATCTGAAATATAGAGTGTATCTATATCTTTTATTTGCCGTTTATCCCATGCCGATATCTTTTCTCGTTTTAGCGCAAATTGCATTTAAGTGCGGGGGAATTTACCTCAATATCACCCCTATCGGTGGGGGTAGACATTTGAAATTTTACACAATGTTTTTCTAGACATAAAACGATGTTTTAAGACAGGAATCAGGAAAATCGGAGCGGGGGCCGCTGGCCCATGCTTATCCGGCTATACCCTTTTTTCAAAAATTGCATTTGGCCGGAATTGTATAGAAAGTACTAAAAGTTGCATTTTGCAACTTTTTTATGCGGACCTATATTGACATTTTATAAAATACGTTTTGTACATCTGTGTCAATTATATGCACTGTGAAAGTTTCATAGAAATTGTTGATGCGGGAAAAAACGACAGTCATTTAAAGATGTAAGGATTCTTAAAATTACTGCAGTTGGAGGCCGAAAATCGTGAAAAACTGCAATGTTTACGTTTGTAGCTCATTACAATGTCGATCGATTTTGATGAAATTTTCAGAGTATGTTTAATTGATACAGATCTACGAAACGTGTTTTCTAAATTTTCCATATAAGCCCACATGAAAAAGCTGAACATTACAAATTTTAGTATTTTCCCTGCAATTCCGACAACTTGCAGTTTTTTTTCAAAAAATTGTGTCACGTTGTGTAGCAAACTCATTGCACTAATCTCTCCAAAAATTTCAAGTCGTATATTCCAATATCAAAAAAGTTATGGTGTTTTTAAAAGAGTCCGAATATTATTTTAATTGATTTATTGTAATCAAATTCAGGCCGCTAATTAGACCGCAAACGACTCGTCTCCCTACGTCTGGGTCCCGAAAATGTTCGAGTTCTTTGAAAGGAGCGGTTCCTGTGGCCATTTGAGGCGACATTTTCATTTGAAAAAATGTCCGCCTCGGCTTTGTTAAGGAGGTATTAACGAAAAACACGGGCAAATCAGAGCGCAGCCTCGGCGCGCGATGGCGAGGAGAGTCCGGCTTTTCACTGAGCGGTTTCACTGAGCGCAGCGTTGGTATTGCGCCGCGGTGAAACAGTAAACAAGAGAAGGGGGTCAAACAAAAAAAAGGACACCAGCGGGACCGTTGTAAGACTAAGATTTATGGCCATCACATGGCAAAACATTGTTGGTGCTTCTTTTAGAAAGGTTTCTTAAGAGAGATATAAGACAATAGAGACTCATAAACGCCATGCGTACACATGACATTTCAACCTGTTGCTGGGTAAAAGGATAAACTTTTTTTTCGTACAGTTACCTATCGATTCTGCATACCAATCTGTAGGAAAACCGAAACATGTGATTGCCATAAATTCTAGTCTTACAGCGGTGTCTCTCGTGTCCTGCTTTTTGTACTTGTGTAAAATCAGTGTCGTTCGAATCGCAGCAGAGAGAACATCTCCAAAGACGTGTCAATTCGAAGTTCACGGTTGTTATCTACCACCAGTTGTACAGTTTAGTTACAGTTCGTCTCCGAATGGCCCAGTGACACATTTCAAAGCAGCAACTGCATTTACTGCTGAATAAGTGTTCTGCTTCTGTTCAATTTTTGCTCCTTCTCTTGTTCACTGCTTAACCGTGGCGCGAAACCAACGCTGCGCTCAGTGAAACCTGCCGCCGAGACTTTTTTGGGACACCTTGTATGTACATACATATGTTTTGAGTAATATCATCACTAGACTACGGATCTTTATGCAAAATAAAAATTGTCTGCATCGATTGCAGGAAATAGAAACTAAATTCAATGTTACTTCTTCCCTTAATGATTTTAATAAAGGAAAAATAATCTATTGACATCTTGAACTTGTCAAACTTTTCGACAATTTTGAATTTCATCCACTTTTGCTATAAATGCATAAAGATCCACAGTCTAATAATCACATTTCTAATTAGAGAATTAGTACTCTTGTATCTAATAAGTAATTTTGAAACCGTTCGATTTTCCGTACCACCTCGGTCCAAATTAGGGCTGAACTTTCATTTAGGAGACCAATAATTTTCTGAATGTAATATTATACAATTTAACGAAGAAATGATAAAACTTTAAACTCTAGTGAGAGGAATTCAAGTTTCAGTGTGTGATGTTCACTCGTTTAAAAGTTATGCGCGATTTCAAGCGCGTTTGACAGATTAGAACGCTGCCATATTGGTTGCCAGATATAGGAGCGGGTGTAGACTTATAGTGGGTTTTAAACCCACTTTATTCGAAATTTTTATTTCAATAAAATGTTTGCCCGACTCTGGATGTAATGAGCGTCTGGGTTAGGTCTTGGATTTCTCGCACTATAATTTATAAAATTGCATGTATAATATTACATTCGGAAAAGTTGAAAATTTTTGGTCCTCTGAGAGAAAGTTTAACCCAAATTAGTTCGAATGAAATATTGAAAATGTTATCGATAGTTTTAAAGATTAATTAACTGAAGTATCGCTTGTGCTTTGGATTTTCATTTTGGTCAGAGATGTCTACTGGCGTTCTCGTTAGATTGTTCGCAAAAGTTTTTACGGAATTCCGAAGACACCAAGATTTATTAAATCCGGGCAATTTCGAGCTGCATGTGCCATTTTTACGTTAAAAGTTGCGTCTCCGGGCGCGCTCTCTTTCGAGACAAGGCGTCTCTCCTGCCGATAAACTTTCCTCGACGGGCCGCCGCAATATTTAAATACGCCCCCGTAATTTTGCACTCTTTGCTCCGGAATTTCCGTCACGTCTTGCCACGAAAGTAATTTTTCTCCGGCCTGTCCTTCACCTCTCGTTCGCTTCTCGTCACCGAGCCTCTCTCGCGGCGAACTATCTAAAAGAATGAGATGGGAGTGTCTTGCGCTGATAAACAGAAATCCAGGTTCGAGGACATTGTAATAAAAGCAATCCTATTATCCTAATATGATAAGGTTTAATGGAGTTTCGGCGGAAGCTCGGCGGCTACCCTCTTTCTTACACCCTCCGGAAAGGTAATCGCGATTTCCTGACACGATTTCATCCCCTGGAAGTTTGTTTTTTGCGGAGGACGAAGCCTCCGAAGCGTAAAAATGAGAAGTTCATGGATTTGAAAAGGGTCGATTTGATTGTAGATATTCGAATCAAACAAAAATTTTCTTTATTCTGCTTACGTGTTCCATTCGGCTTGACATGAAGCAAGGTCCTTGTTCAATTTCATGAAATTTCACATGCGTTAAACACTCTCCATAAAATTTCCGATTTAGTGATTGCAGCATTCTGTCATTCCATAAGTCGTGTTTTGTAGTTAACTTTCAGTGTACATTACGCTATTAATCCTTTACTAAATGTTTGGCAATCATTTGTTTTCGGTGATCCTGTTTTTTAACCAATTAAATTAAATTAATTGCAATTGAAATATCAATGATCTATCAATTTCGAATATCAAACGTTTTTATAAATAAATTCGGACATTGTCTGAAAGTTAGGTAGTTTGAAAACGTTAATAAAAGCTTTGAGTAGTGGCAGATTACAATTTTATATAAAATAGATATATATTGCATAACAAAACTATTACGTATTTAAGTATTTATTACTAGAACAATACATTCATTAAAGATGATCGGTTTACATTAACTTACAAGCATAAACAATCTGTTATTTTTATTCTATAATTTTTGTTATAATTTATATTCTTATATGTGACTTTACTTACTAATTTGCCACAAAAATGCATATATCAAAAAATGGATTGCACCAATGGTATTTGAATCAAAGTCTCGTAATTATTGAAATTACAAAGATGCTTCTATGTATTAGAAATCATTAAATAAATTTTTTCATTTCGGCACATATTGTTATAAAAATCGAAGTAAAGCCAGTATTGTAAGTTTTATAAATCAAGGTATACAAGTGACATTTTATGCTCGATACGTTAGTGTCAACTACTAAAGTTTGTCATTGTTAAATATAAGTTTTTTCATCAAATTTAAATACCTCTAATATAAGTTTAAAATTAATTTATTATTAGAATTCCTGTAAATTCGATCCTTTAATTCTTCTAAAATTAATACAAACTTGAAAATCTTCTAAAATTACAGTTAAAATGAATTTATTATTCGAATTCCTGTAAGTTAGATTATTTAATTCTTATAAAATTAATTTAAACTTGGAAATCCCTCTGAAATTACATTTAAAATTAATTTATAATTAGAATTCCTGTAAATTGTCGATTCTTTAATTCTTCTAAAATTAATACAAACTTGAAAATCCTGTAAAATTACATTTAAAATGAATTTATTATTAGAATTACTGTAAATTAGATTGCCTAATTCTTATAAAATTAATTTAAACATGAAATCCCCCTGAAATTACATTTAAAATTAATTTATTATTAGAATTTCTCTGACATTAAATTCAACATGAATTTATCGCATCGGATCGCGTTGGAACGCACACGACGAGGACGTAACATTGTCGAGATTTGCTAGGAAAAGTGTTAAGTTTAGCGCTTTCTCGTGCGAGAAGTTCTATCGTTCGGAAGCTTTGGAACAGCAGCGAGCCTTATAAGATTATCACGGTCGAAGGAAGCTCGTTTAGGGAATTTATTTTCAATTGTACCCGAGAAGTGTACGAACGGCTCTCGGCGATCGAGCACCGAATAGATTTCTATTACTTCTGTTTTTTCCCTCCCTCGGTAGTGGAACCGCTTCTGCGGAAGAGAAGATTAATTTCTCGCGGTAAGAGAGCAGCCCTGAATTCTCGGTCGTGGGTGATGAGGGGGCGGAACAATTGCCTCGGCAAAGACGAGAGATTCAATTACATCGAAAACGTGGGGGCAAAATGGCCGCCTAGCTCTACGTGAAGTCAGATTAATTCGTCCTTTGCTGCGATGATTCTATGAAGAGAAAAGCGTGCTCCGTTTTCCATTTTTCTCTCTTTTGTCCTTTTCTTCTTTTCTTTCTTTATTTCTCCTCTTTTCGGCTCGTTTTTGATGGAATAGTTAACGGGTTTCATCCAAGCGAGAAAGTAGCGCGCCTCGGCAAATTTACCGTTGGTGTTAATAACATTGTTTGCTCCTCCTGATTTCTGCAACGGGGCCAGCAAGATTCCTCGTTTGAGCTGGACTCTCACGGGCGACATACCTTTTTATTAATACAGTTTTCTTTCGATATAACACGACAATGTTTTTTTTCGAAATTAGAAAATCGATATCCCCTGTCCTTCGTTTGGAGTTATCCGTTCGACGTCGCTTAGTGCCAGAATGAGAGGATATGGCATTTTTAGACAGCGGATTTGATGCTTTTATAACAAAAGTGAGTAGAAATAATTTAAAATATTAAAAGCATTAGATGAATTTAAAAATGCTGTTATATTATTTTCAACCCATTGAACACATTAAAACAGAAAATAAATTTCTATGTTACTCCAGTTGACTGTAAATCAGGTAGAAAATTTGTATTTTGCATAAAGATCTGCTGTCTAGTCATATTCTATCCTTTCTTAATCAACTCTCGGCCCATTCAAGAACAATTTCAAGCCGAATAGGTACTCGCATCCGTAATACGTCAAAACCGCCCCGAGCTTCGTCCGTCTTATGTCGAATGAAAACTATGTATGTTCTGTGTCGCGTTGGTTGTTTCTACAGGGTGAGTCCGAGGAAACGGAACACCTAAATATCTCTGTTACTGTTCGTTGTACAAACAAACTTCTTAGGACAAAATTAGACTGTTTGAAGGGCCACATGTAACGTTGTAAGGGAAAAAATTTTCAGGGTAATTTTTTACAAGATTTCAAGGTCATCGATATTTTTAACTTCCCGATTCATAGGGAAGTTACTGTAATTACCCCGAAAATCGAAAATCGATTTTTTAGCAGATCTTCACGTTTCATGGTCATTGGAGTCATTTTAGACTATTTTTATCAAAATGTTTGTGTGTGTGTGTGTGTGTGTGTGTGTGTGTGTGTGTGTGTGTGTGTGTGTGTGTGTGTGTGCGTGCGTGTGCGTGTGCGTGTGCGTGCGTATGTCCGTTTGTATGGTATCAAATTTTTCGTTAACGTTTTCTGAAAAAGTAACAACGCGATCAGAATGATGAATGATGCAATCGATGTGCCCCGTCGTAACTTAGAGCTGATTAGATTTTGGTCCATATTGGTCAAGTAGTTTTTTAGTTTTTTTAGTTTTTTTCGAAAAGAGTTGATTCTACAATGCAATTTATAAGGGAGAACGAAAATTTTACACCAAAGAACCAAACGCGATTACATAACAAATTTTTTTCTTAATTTTTTTTTAGATTAAAAAAATTTTTTTTCTTAACTGATGCTAATGTTACCGCTTGGAATAATCGAAAGTTATTCCAATGCAACAGTGAATTTATCATCTCTACTCCCAAGAATACATTTTGGGAGAATATCGATGAAAGTACAAAAAAAACGATGTTAGCGATGTTGGCGAAGGAGTAACGAATCGGGAAGTTCTTTGTGGGACTCTTGGAGAGTGACACACCAAATAAAAAACATTAATATCAGTAGGCCCTACTAGCCATGCATATCACTAACCCTCTCGCAAAAGCAGTCCTACCCGCGAGCTCGCGAAGCGTGCGAGCAAAAACAACCCTACTCGCGAGCGAGCGAAGCGAGCGAGCAACAATAGCCGTCTAGTTTTAAATGGAATGAGGTATTTTTTAATACATCAATCGATGCAGCTGGACATTCGTTATAAAAAAGTACTAACCTATGTATGTCGAAAAGTTAGTAGTTCACGAGATATTTCGATTTAAATAACTGTAAAACACCATTACTGTCGTAGCAAAACGTTACACAAGTAAGTAAACGCTGACGTCTTAGTACGACAGTAATGGTGTTTTACAGTTATTTAAATCGAAATATCTCGTGAACTACTAACTTTTCGACATACATAGGTTAGTACTTTTTTATAACGAATGTCCAGCTGCATCGATTGATGTATTAAAAAATACCTCATTCCATTTAAAAAAGATATCGATGACCTTGAAATCTTGTAAAAAATTACCCTGAAAATTTTTTCCCTTACAACGTTACATGTGGCCCTTCAAACAGTGTAACTTTGTCCTAAGAAGTTTTTTCGTACAACGAAAAGTAACGGAGATATTTAGGTGTTCTGTTTCTGCGGACTCACCCTGTATAACGTGAAATGTGTTCCAAGTTCAGTGTAGGTCGAGAATCTAGGAATATAACACTAGGTTTACGGTTTTAATGTTTATAGTTTACTGAGATTGCAAAGGAGCATCCATGACGAATAATAATTCACAAACAAATTTATTTCTTTGGGTATACAATTCTAATAAAAATGACTCATCATTTGAATAGGTACATGTGCTTTACACATATGTAACGATTATTTGTAATAATTATGAATAATTTAATACCATTTTATACTTAATAACGATTAGGAACGTAAATAACAATGAGGATTATTGAAATAGAGCAGCATGTTATAACCTGCTGTACCCCTTGAGGTCTTTCTTTTTTATTTGAGTTAAAGAAGTTATTTTGAACAACGAAAATCAAGCAAGTAAAGCAAGTCATTTTTGGTGCATCTTTAATAGTATATGGTGGAATATTCGTCATTCTTTGCATTAATAACACTGTCCAACATCAAATTTGATCCCGAATTACTGTTGGGTCCTTCGTATAGAGTTTTTTGCACTGATTCCGAATCTGTTTTTAATTTTTTCCCTATACGCACAGTTTTTGAGGAACATGACTTTGAAAAAAAAACATTTTTCAACTTTAGACAAATATTGTAATGTTATTATAAAAGATATTGAATTGTTCTCTATAGCGAAAGATTCTGTAGACTTTCCCGAATACAGCGATATCAAATATTAATACATTATGATTGTTTAAACATGTTTAAATAATAACTAAAGGCGGAGAGACACCACTTTTGCACCAATTTTTGAGGATATTTTTCAATTTATCTCAAAAAATAAGGGTCCAGCGGAAAATCGAACTATACCACTCGATAGAGCAGACTTTTATCTTGAGAAACCACCCTGTCAAGTTTGGATCGTCGACGTTTTTTTCGAACCAGAAAGCAAAATATCTTCGCCCGACATGAGTTGCCGCCAGTGGCGCTCACCACTACAACGGTCGTTCGCCGCTCCGTATCCCGTCGTTGCGCCGTATCTCGTCCCGAGCGCCACTGGTGCTCATGTCGGGCGAAGATATTTTGCTTTCTGGTCCGAAAAAAACGTCGACGATCCAAACTTGACAGGGTGGTTTCTCAAGATAAAAGTCTGCTCTATCGAGTGGTATAGTTCGATTTTCCGCTGGACCCTTATTTTTTGAGATAAATTGAAAAATATCCTCAAAAATTGGTGCAAAAGTGGTGTCTATCCGTCTTTAATGATTGTTTAAACCTGTTTAAATACTCATAATGTATTAATATTGTATATCACTGTATTCGGGAAAGTCTACAGTATCGTTAGCTGCAAAGAACAATTCTATATCTTTTATAATAACATCACAATATTTGTTTAAAGTTGAAAAATGTTTTTTTTTTCAAAGTCATGTTCCTCAAAAACTGTGCGTATAGGAAAAAAATTAAAGACAGATTCGGAATCAGCGCAAAAAACTCTATAAGAAGGACCCAACAGTAATTAGGGAACATAAAAAAAGTTGAAATTTGTTGGACAGTGTAATCTACCTTGAAGGGATGGAAACACGTTTTGCAAAATATTTCGAGTAAGAAAAATTAAAAACATACAAATATTATACTTTTAAATAAGAAATTTATATGCGTAAATAAAATTTCGCAATTGTTTATGAAAGAAATATGTTAACAATTTTACCGGAATTTTTATGAATTTGCATATAAATAAGCTAATATTCATTACCGAAATATAGAAGAAGTAAAAATTTTAATTTTACCTTTCCTATTACAAATACCTCTCTGCTATTACGTGAAAAACGTGCTCGTACTTTATTTCGTTTGAAGTAACGAAATTGCAGCACGCGATGGTGCGAAATTACACTCTAAATTTCCGTAACGAAAGGCACGATTAAAAATTTAAATTTGACTCCGTATTAACGGTAAGCCAGGGGTTTAGCTTCCTCCGGGAAGTTGGTATTCTTGGTGGAGTCGACTGCTTTATTTTAATTCACCGTGATGCAGTTTCGGTTGGCAGGGTGGCGCGCGGTGGTTTGTTGCGTTGCCTCGGGGAAGAAAGAGTTGTCCGCCGGTTTATCCTCGGAAATCTTTTAATCTTGTTCTCGTCCGTGCCTCGTTCGTCAAGATTTCATCGGTATATTTGCATTCGTATCGGTGTACATATTCGTTTGGTTTATTGACAGCGATTTGTCTGGCTGAACAGCCGTGGCGACTGGCCAGGATCCATACGAATCCGCGCCTTTCAACGAAATCGAATTTCACGACACGTTTCCGTATTCACAACAGAGGAAGCGCGTCCCTCTAATTATACAGATTTGCTAATGACGGTATAATGGCGGCCCAGCTCCATTGACGGAGCCCCTCTTTTCCCCATACCCGGTTTTTCGTTTAATCGTACTCGATGCCATGGTTCATTGATCAATTGAGAATTAGAGAAAGAATTTTAGCCGTGGTAATCAAACGACAGGATCTCGATTTTCGATCTCGAATTCGACAGCTATTATACATTCTCATTTACGCGTTGCCGATCGAACGATTCCGACCATTTCTCTGTGTTTCAAAATGGTCATTTAACACTATATTTACGGAGTGTTAAAAGAGACTTTTACATTAGTTTATAAAAATAATACTTCTTTTCATAATACAGAGTAGGGGTTCTCAAACTCTTTAAATTTTGTACCACATAAATAAAAATCAAAAAATGTATGTACCATCATAAAAGCATTTCCCGATTAAAAATCAATACATCCCAAATGGAGTGTTGTAATCAAAGAACAGACAAGCTATTTTGTGTAAAAATTGTACCACCAAAAATAACGTAACGTACTATTAGTGGTACATATACCACAGTTTGAGAAACGCTGACATTATTATTAAATTATTATGAAAAAGATTAATTATACGTACATAATAAACGTATGATGAAATTTTCAGAATATGGAAAAATTGTTACAGATCTATAAAACGTACTTTTTAAATTTTTTGTATAGTCGCATATAAGAAGTTGAGAAATACAATTTTGAAATTTCGACTAATTGCAGTTTTTGAAAGAATTCTATTTCACATCATTTAGTAAACTAGTTCTAATTTCTCAGAAAAATTCAAGTCGTACGATTCAATGTTAAAATATGTAATCGTCTATTTAAAGGGGTATTTGCAAGGGTGCAGGATTGCAAGGGTGCAGGATGCACCTTCTCAAAACTGAAACCTAAGAATAACTTTATATATTTAATACTTTTTATCATTGCTTATGTTTGTGTGGTCATCTCATTGAAATTATTAGATTACAAATAGGGACTTATAAGTTATGTGATTGATCGTATTACAACTCATCTATTTTTTCTGCGAAAATAACGTAAAATTTGTTAAAGAATAATATTGTTACGTTTGGTTTTTCTTCCTGAATAAGATATGATGAATCTTTGGCCAAAAGAATTACAAAATTTAGTCAATTTTTCACTAATACTTCAACGACTACATGACACGTTTCTTCACAACGGACACACCTACTAAATTTATTTCTATTAATGTGTTGTCATATTTAGCAACGGACGAAAATATTGTATAAATTTTGTACAAAAATACTGAATTTAAAATAATTTTTTGTATAACTAATTTGTTGTCTAACTTTCTACATTAAATAAAAAATATGCGTGCTGATCAGAAATAGTGACATTGACCTTATGCTTCCGAATAAAGCAAATTACGCCTCGGAAACGTAAAAATCTGCCTTTTGAGGGCGATCGCGGCTTAGATCGATCTTTTATCTAGCGCTTTTCACTACTGACAAACTGCATCTTTGGAGTTTCCATCCCGCACCCTTGCAATCTTGGAAACGCGAGTCTACCCCCTTAAGAGTGTCCGGATATTAATGGAAGTCACTTTAAGTTAGTGTTCAGCAGAGTCACACGTGTCTTATGTGTGCAGCATTGCAGCATAGTATCTAGTTTCGTCTCGGAGTGTAAGTATCGTCCAGCGACCGTCAAAGCTGAATAGACTATTCTCGTACTACTATGAGGTGTGAAATGTGGCGCAAAGTACGTAACTTTTATAGAGCATCACTTTTTCTTCGTACACACCAGGTGTCCCAGTTTCTTTTTCTGCATCAGTTTTATCGTAGAGAATTTCACACCGAGTATATGAACTGCGCGCGCTCCGTCGAAGTTAAAACACCGACTGTGTATATGTAGTTGACAGCCGTTGCTCGTCACGGTGCGGTGTACAGTGTATGGACTTTACCAAGGTCTATCTGGCTCAACAATTTTGCTCCTGCTTTTTACCCCCGGTGTCCATCGTGGCGGACGGTGAATGCCGTGATTGCCAACGGCTGAAATTAAACGTGTTAATTTTCTGAATGAAAGACATCATTTTGCCGTTGAAGCCTTGTCAGATTTTTCACCCTGTTTACTTCGTTCGTTCATGGTTTGAACGAGTAGAGTTTCCTTTACACTTCAAGGTCTTCAATTGCGCTGCCTCAGTTCTGTATTCATATGTTGCCCTTGGCAATTTAGAAATTAACCCTTAGCGCTCGAATGGTGACTCTGAGGCACCACAAAAATTGTTGTACCATTATTTAAAATTTAAAGTATTGTTTACATTCTTAGATATGGTGGTATCTAATGAATTATTCGACATTTAACCCTCGGACAACGGACGATTTTTATAGCTATATAATTGGCAATGCTTAAGCCCGTTCACAGCTCTAATTAATAATTTTACGAAATTTAGTTTTGATGATATCTCGTGTAGACGCATTAGTCTTCCCGATGTCCTCAATGAAACAGCTATTCGGTTAATTTAATTGCCACAAATTGAGTACTTAAATGATAATTTGAATGTTCCCGGTCAAAGATGACTCCGGCACAGCACTCTGAGGGTTAAGCATTGTATGTGGTATTATATCAATTTCGTATCCACCAATTTTAAAAAAATCTTTGGGAATGGAAATATATTCTAGGCCGGTAGAAATTAATTTCTATTTCAAAGTTTCCGAACCACAGCCTTGATCTAAGAAAGCTGAAACCGTACATAGTAACATTGCGGACATCACAAACTATTGAGTTGGCAAGAAAGTAATTTCGGTATTTTCAGGTGAAATGGAACCTAATTTTTTTATTCAAGCAATGAACTTCGATCATTTTGTTCGACGATCTTTTGCCAAAAGATAAATGATGGCATAAGATCATCGAACAAAGTGGAAAATATTTTATTGGTTAAAATTTATTGCTTGAATAAAAACATTAGGTTTTATTTAAGATTACAATACCGAAATTACTTTCTTGTCAACCCAATAGAAAGGCATGCGAATTTTGCAATTGCTTCAAACTTTTAAAGCAAATATTTCTTGTGTTCAGTAAACAGTAGAAATGGTCTCCAACATTTTTGACTCTGAATTAAATATTTCATCAAGCTCAATATCAAACAAAAGTACAGTAAAGCCTTGATCTAAGAAAATGGAAAACACAGGATATACGAAAAACGAATATCCCTTCCCCTCCCCCTCGGCAAGGTCACAAAGAAATAGTAGAACCACTGGATCTAAGCAACATCACGGACTCGAGAGATCACGGCCTTGCTGTAACAGGTTCTTGCATATTAAATGATTTTTCACAGTGACATTAAACAAACATAACTTTTTGTCAACGAATTACAAATTTCTTGATTGTACCTTCTTTTTTGAGTTTTTTCTACCGTTGACAAATAGTGCGTTCATTTACCACCACATTTTGATGAAACATTGCATAATGTTGTCGTCAATATGTCTACATCCCCACTCGTATAAAAAGCATACACTGCGATCATATTGATCCATATTGAAATAAACTTTACAAGTGAAATTAGATATCTAAATAAAAACAGAAGGTACGACCCTTAACCCCTTGCCTTACGATTTATTTTACGGTTTTAGTGACTAGAACTTTTTTTGTAGATCGTAATTTCCTAAAAAAGGGGAATATTTATATATAAATTGTACGCCTATATGTTCTCCAATAGCTGTATATTAACAAAACAAAAGTAGAATTTTATTTCGGTTTAAAAGAAATTATTGACATGCATTTTTATCAGAATGTGTTCAGAATTTTCATCACGTGTCAGACATGATAAGGTAAGGCAAGGGGTTAAAGATTAAAATGATTTATAACCATGCAAGCTATGTAGCAGCTAAAATCGAATGTGCCAGGCCGTTTTAAGCTAACTTTCACGATAATTCAAATCGGTTTATCGAAGACACTTTATCATTCTGATTTCCTCGTCATCGTTATGAAACTGCATTCATCTCTACGGAAACTGCAGATTTTTACATATTTGGATGGGTGCCTAGTAGAAGAGCGTACCTATGTTACATTTCGTGAAATTTACAGGAAGATGTAAGAATAATTGGTCGCACCATGTAACAATGATAGGATCGGCTGGTGTAACATTCTGAACGGAACATAAAACCTCTAGTGACATTGTTGAGTATTACAATAATTTCTAAAGTCATATGTACTTCACACTGAAAATTTTCAACATACTGTCTTCTTCTAGATATTCATTTTTTCGTATTAGAATCTTAGGTGCCTCACCCTGTATATTTGTTGCATCGGCCTGGAGGGGTAGTACAATGAGCGAAATTCGTTTAAACATACAGTCGGTCACAAAAATATTGGGACACGGGACAACAATACCTTTATAACTACTCTTTAAATCAATCACTTTCCTTTATAATTTCTCTCAATATCTGAGTAAAAAAGCACTGCGTTTAAACAAATTTCGCACTTGTAGAAGCTGTTTTAACACGTTTCGCTCTGCGACATATTCTGGCATGTAAATACGCAAAATTTCGAAGCATAGATGTTGAAAGTAAAGGTTTAGCAAAGTAAATAACCCTATTTTGACAACATCGTCTGTCCTTTTCTTCTAAATAAGCATGAAAATTTGTCAATTTTAAAGTGCGTTTATACGAGTTTCGCTCACTGAATAGGGTGTGCAAAATGCACATTTCCTTATTTCAAATATAGGAAGTATACGAATATGTACAGTGTCTTATATTCTTATCCAGTACTGTGACTCCGGAATACCTTATCATTGTACATGAGAAAGAATGAACTCTTGCGCGGTGAATCACCGTGCACGCGGTGAAAAATAGCGGTAAATCCTCGTTGCAGGAGGATCTGAAGAAGTAACTGGTTGACCCCGCGCGACAAAAGCCGCTTGCGCTTTACTCCGGTCGCGAAACCCGAATATAAAATCCTTGGGAGCAGAAACAAACAAGAGGGTCTGCCGGAGGGGGATCAAGGATAGTCGCATTTAGTAGAACGGAAGTCTAGATTGTCCAAGCGTCGAGTTCCAGCTGCAGGAATACAATGGTCGGTGCCGTCTCTTAGCGAGAGAGTGTCAGAGAATGGCGACGCGCAATCTATCACTCTCATTCACTAGCTATCCCCACTTGCGCGGATACTATTCTCGCGGAGGTGGTTCCTTCCGTTTTCCTCCGATCTTGAGGGCACAGTTGACGGAAGGGATCAGGGCCGTCTTATCCGATAGGCGCCTCGGGTGTAGTGCCTACAGCATGCGAAATATATGGGTTCCACATTTCAGGGACTACGGAAACAGGGTTAACTCTTTGCACTCGAATGGCGCTTCCGTGGTGCCACTAAAAATTAGCGTACCGTCGTTCAAAACAATTACGGTAAACGTAGGAGAGACGCTTCTTCATTAGTTAGTTTATTAGAAAGTTTCATCGTTCCAAGGTCCTCTTGGAAAGTTGTGTCGTCGAACATATTTTTAGAAGAGCATTTAAAAGAAAGTTTGTTGCTTAAGAAGAAAATTTTTGGAATTTTGATGCAGAATTATTTAGCAATCTGCTTGGATTCCATTGCTGTAATTTATAGACTGCAGATTGTATGCATTGAAAACATAAACTTGACTATTTATTTTTCACTGCATTGTTCTTCTATCTTCAGGGTCAATGCAATAAAATAGTCTTTCATTTCTGATTTACATCTAAATTTTTAATTAAAATTTTAGAAAATATAAGAATTTATTCAACTTTCTATTGATATTGATCTGTTATTATTTTGTATAGATATATATTATTGAAGGAGGACAAAAACAGTAGCACGATAAGTAGACAGCAGATCTTTATACATTTATGACTCCTGAAAATTTTGAAAAATACTGCATAGAAAATCAAATTATTTATTTCATATCTGCAAAGACTGCTACCACTGAAAATAAGATTTTATTTAATTTATCTTTCTTCAAATTCTTAACACATTACACATTAATCTTCTTAACACATAATTTTGAAAAATCTATGGTACATGGCTAAACACTTTTTAATGGAACCTTTAATAGCAACAGCAATTTTCGTTGTGAACTAACAAGTCACCCTCAATAATGTCATCTAATAGTCCTATTTAAGATTGCAATGTAAAAGAAAATTTCTATGCTTTCTTTTGGTTCAGCAGAATTATTGAAAGTCCTATTAATAGGCTACCGGTAGGTAAAGTGTTAAAATGAAAACATAGTATGTACTACAGCCAACTTATTCAAATGAGTAGGGATCGAAATCAATTTTTATTTAACTGCTGTTCGTTGCAATGAATATTTTTATTATGCATAAAGATCCGCAGTCTAGTGATGTATAAAAGGTAGTTGATCAGTAATCGATTAAGTTTACGTTACTTGCAGCAATAATCGACATAGTAGATCGTGTCGATGCTTGTACCAACGCAACACCAAAAACTACCCTGTTGGTTCGTAGAAGGATTTTAGTACGTATGTAGACAATACTAGACAGCAGTGTTTGTAGACAAGCGAACAGCCGGACGAATGACCGAGCTAAGTTCGCGTCTCAGTTTTTTTCCATTTTACAGCAGAAAACGGGCTTCAAGTAGCTGGGCAGCTCTGCGCTTCTTCTCTCACGACTACCTTCGCGGAATAAAACTGCTGCCACCGAGAATTGATGTTTCCCGCTGCAAATTCGTCCTATTTTTCACCGCGAACCACTCGCGGCACTTGTCTCCACGGACCCAGCCCGTCGCTAACAAGGGATTTCAGCTTCCAACCCGGCTTCCCTCTGTCCCATCCCCGTCTCTGCCCTCCGCAACGGCCGGTCTCTTTTCTCTTCGTTCTATCCCTCGTTTCCTCTTCGAGCCACGCCGAACGAAGCTCGTCTTCCAACGCCGCGTGAGATAAATCGCGCGCGAGCGACGCGTTACTGCGGATTTTTGTTGCTTCCTGCACGCAGGGGAGAGACTCTCGCGAGAGAGCCGCTCGTTTTTGTCGTGGACCGCTTTCGTTCTCGCTCCGACTGCTTTCCTAATGCTTCACACTGATCTACACTTGCGTGTGTATGCGAAATCATTATTATTGTCGTTTTAACAATTGAACAGGCTGTGGTATTCGAATAGTGAGACATTTTCAAAACAAAATGTCAAAAAACAGAAGTTCATAATATTAGATCGTCCTATAATTTCGTCTTTTAGATTAATGGTGTACAAATAAGTTCGGTGCCTTTACATATATTCAATTGTGATTGAATTTCACATTAAAATTTTCTCCCGCCGCTTTGGTGTTTTAAAGCATCAACCTTACCCTACTAATCGCACTACATTAATTTACGCTAATTGGTACATAACCTTAAAAAACAATACTTTGCATCATGGCGTTTAAGAAACAGCACATTCGACACTGTATTCTTTTTGTATTTGAGTCAAAGAAAAATGCTGCTGAGGCTACGAAAATGATTTGTTCTGCGTTAGGTGAAAATGCTGTAACCTATAAAACATGCAAGAAGTGGTTCCAATGGTTTCGCAGTGGAAATTTATAGGGCAATTATTGTTTGAAAATCCTTGTCAAACACAACAGAAATTTACTGTGGAACTTGGTAACTCAACAAGAAATTTCCGTTCGTTTAAAGAAGTTTCGGAGCTTCGAAACGTAACGTGTATTCTTTTTTTTATAAATAAATATCAAAAGTACGCTCAAAAGGCACCGAACTTATTTGTACAGCTAATATTGTAACCCTTTGCACTCGAAGCAATTTTAATTCGAAAATCAAGACAGTTCTTTCTACCCAGATCAGTTTTATTCTATTGTAATCTTTTTTACATTGTACACATCAAATCGAACCTGTTTTCTCATATAACAGATGAGCTTTTCACAATTTATAGAATACAGATGAATTTAATAATTTTAAAACTGTTTTGAATAATGGTATGACAATTTTTACTGGCTCCTCAGAGTTACCATTCGAGTGCAAAGGGTTAAATGTCACTGCACACTGATCTACACTTGCGTTCGTATGAAAAATCATTATTATTGTTGTTCTAACTTTTAACCCCTTGCCGTATCATTTTCTTTACAGTAACAGTGATAAAACGTCTTTATCTCGAATAATGTCGTAGAAGAGAAAGGAAAATTAATATTTTTGGTATGGCTACATTTATTTTAATGCTTAAATGATGATTACAAACGAATCAAATTTTATTTAATTTAAAAGAAAGGTTTAGCATTCATGTTTGTTAGGCTTCGTTTAAATTCTTCATGACGAGTGTGATTTGTTTAAATACGGTAGGGATTAACAATTGAACAGGCTGTGGTATTCAAATAGTGAGACATTTTCTAATCAAAATGCCAAAACAAAAAAGGAAGACAAAACATAAATTCATAATGTTAAGTCGTCGCGTAACTAATTTTGTCTTTTATATTACTTTAAATAATCTGTTACTGCATACAGATCCATATTTGCGCTCGTTCTCAGGTATTTTATTATTTTTATTTGCTAAATAGTATAAAAAGATATTTTTCTTTGACTCTAATAAAATAACAAATAATTTTACATAAAGCGTGTTGAAATCAATTAATTATTTAGCCAAGTATTTCAAATTAATTAACCAAATATTTTATTAAAAAGTATAATAAAAAATAAAAGTAAATAAAATACAAAGTAAAATTACTTCACATAAAACAACAAAAGGCAAAATCTAAAGAAAAATGATTTGTGTGTTGAAATAAAATAACATGTACTCAAATCAGAAATAATATTGTATATTGTCTTAGAATTGTCGTAGAAATAGTTTATGATTTTTCGCCACGTGGCACCTCCTTTATAAGCTTTAGAATTTTTGTTGCGTCAGTGACATAGTTTCGTCCAAAGCTTTTCAGCTCTAGCTGTATATATCGATTTTTTTTATTATACGTTTCGCAGTTCTACGGATTGTTTCGCGGTGTAGGTAATTAGTCGAGAAGCGGCGGAGGTTTTATTCGAAGCGAAACTCGCGAAAAGCGAAACTGGCTTTCACGGATTAGGCGGAAGTAAGCTCGTTCAACTTGTTTTAGAACCAAACGTGATCCTTTTTGCAGGGTGACTGATGCGATGGTCAAATGGTGAAAACATTGGGAACATTTAGTTTACGATTTAGTTACGATTTGAATGTTTGCAGTCCTTTTTTTGTGTCGGGACTTTGGGAAACAAACATCAACGCCGAATCGGAACGAACACAAGCAGAGATAAAAGTTGGTTGAATTTTGCGGGGCTTTTTTGTTTAAATACGTGGAGTGACACTGCATAAAGTAATAAAACCGTCGAGGAATAGCTTTTCTCTAATCGATTCGATGGAAATAAAATATAAATAAATTATTTTTCGATGAATCTTTTCATGGATTGAATGTCAAACTGACGTTCAGTTCTCAATGGAACATATTTTGAAAATGAAAGTCTTTTCAATAAAATTTGGATTACATTTGTGATAGACTCCATTGAGTATATTGAATGTGTGTGTGTGTGTGTCAAATATTATTATGATTTGTGAAATGTACATAAAAGTGGTGGAACATAAAATATCGGAAAAAGTGTCTCAGAAAAAAATATAGCTTGAATGATTTAATCTAATTATAAGTAATTCTTTTATGCTTCGAAACACTTGACGACAAATGGGGTGAACCAACAAATGTATACATAATTCATCCGTACATGAAAGAGTCATGCTTCTACAGCAAAAGCTTGTCGGCAGGGAGTGTAGCAGGTGTCTTCGTGTCAGCATTAATAACTCCAGCTAAACGTGAGCTATATCCATAGTAGGGCTTCTACCTTCTCAACCATGAAATTCTTCAATTTTAATATACTTCTTTAGGATGCGATAGAATTTTTTCGTACAGTTGAAACACGAGCATTATATTTTTGTTCTGACATTAATAATTAATTAAAGATGAAATAAAGATTTATAATCATCATACCGATTTTGGCATTAATAATAATTAAAGATGAAATAAAGATTTATAGTCATACCGATTCTGACATTGATAATTAAAGATGAAATAAAAATTTATAGTCCGATTCTGATATTGATAATTAAAGATGAAATAAAGATTTATAGTCATCATACCAATTCTGCCATTAATAATTAAAAATGAAATAAAGAGCTTTAGTCATCATACCGATTCTGAGATTAATGATTAGAGATGAAATAAAGATTTATAGTCATCATACCGATTCGGACATTGATAATTAAAGATGAAATAAAGATTTATAGTCATCATACCGATTTTGACAATAATTAAAGATGAAATAAAGATTTATAGCCATCATACCGATTCTTACGTTAATAATTAAAGATGAAATAAAAATTTATAGTCCGATTCTGATATTGATAATTAAAGATGAAATAAAGATTTATAGTCATCATACCAATTCTGCCATTAATAATTAAAAATGAAATAAAGAGTTTTAGTCATCATACCGATTCTGAGATTAATGATTGAAGATGAAATAAAGACTTCTAATCACACACATAATACCGATTCAATGCTTCTGTGATATAGCTCTCGAAATTAACGTTTCATATTACTAATTTTATCTAGAGTTAATACATTCGAATCGGCGAATCAAATATCGCGCGATACGATACATATTGTTATTACGACGCTTTGAGCGAATTGTCCCGCATCTCTGTTTATCGATATTTACACTTCGTTCTCATTCGTAGGGTACTTCGAACAATAAATAACGTGCGTTAATGTACATCGCATGATTATGCAAATATTTCACAAAATAAAATAGAACTGTAACATTTTTCTAAAATGGACGGAAAGTATAATAGTAATCGCTTGCAGAAACACGATGCACTGTTTAATATCTGTTTACAGGATTTCTTACCCGATTTTGTCATCTTGATTTGAATCTGAATGTTGACATCTACTAGGAAACGTTATGAATTTTTTGAAAAACGTGTCGAATTTTTCACGTGTTAAAAGCTACAAACGTAAGCTTGCAAATACTTTCATGAGACACTGTATATGCGGAGAGTAGAAGAATGTAGCGGTTGCAATGGGTTGTTAAACTTGCGTAGAAAATAGGCAATTTCACTTGACGTTATAACAGCGACACTGAGCTTACGACGACTAACATTGCACGTCTTGTGTAGGTGTTACTTCATGTAACCACTTCACCTTAAAAACATATTGCTTTGTAGACAAGGAATATGAGAATACGTTGTTAAATAATGGTGCAACAAATGCTTTCATAAAGCCACCAGATGAAGAATAGTAATAGTAATTCAAAATTGTATATGAATTTTATACATTTACAAGAAAGATTAGTAGAAATATTAGGTGTGTGCATACGAAATGTTTGATTTTAAAATGCAAATATAATTATGGTTCTACGAATATTATTATAGTCTACAGGTTCATTATATCTGTACAATTTTATGGTATTAAACTGACCTTTAAGATCCTATCTCCAGTTGTTATTTAGATATTTAATGTTAATTTCAAATAAAATTTATTTCCAAGTGAATCAATGTGATCGTTATGTATTCCTTTTATCAGATTATTGAATAAGTTCGTGCTCGATTTGAAAATAAAATTCAATGGTTAAATTTTAAAGAGTACAGCTTTATTAATGAATTATATAGTCACCATTATTTTTAGAAAAGAATGGTCTGGGTTAGGTTCTTTTTAGAAAAGAATTGTGACTATAATAATTGATTAATAAGGCTGTAGTCTTTAAAATTTAACCATTGAATTTTATTTTCAAATCGGGCACAAACTTATGCAATCATCTGATATATGGGTGGAGAAGTAAACATATTGTTGACAAATTTATTGTGATGCGTCAATGCCAGAAAAATCTCAAAAATGAAGTTTATAAATACTAAACGTGAATAGTAATAACTTGTAATTCGTTGATGGAATATGTTGATTACAATGGTGCTCACCTCGATAAATAAATTTTATCTGGTAAAAGGTTATGTTGGTTTTTAAGACATCAGACATTCCATCTGCAACAATCTGATAGAAAACTCTCTAAACATCAGAGAAGTTTCTGATGGCTATTTCATCATTTTCTATGTATCACGTTTGTCGATTGTCAAGGATGGAAATTTTGTACCTATTTCTCAGTTCTCACAAATCACAAGATTTTTATTTCGCACAAAGATTAGTCTAGCGATTATTAACGCCTGAAATACGAGAAAACGTGCCGAACATTAAACGAGATTTCCCACGAGCTACGTGCTTCAAAACAGTGAACATAAATCTCGAAATCGGCTCCAACAACGTGGATGAATTTTCACAGAGAGATACAAAAAACCATTCCCTGCAATGTATTGGGGGCAGCGTTTCGAGAGAAATCCTTCAAAAAATATACGTGATCCTAACAACCGATGGAATTATATTTTTTCAACGCAAAAATTGTGCATTTGTCCGGTACGATGTTCTGCTTCACACAATTCTTGTTTCGCAGTAAAGCACATGGAACAACGGTTAAAAAAATCGTAATCAAAGGTAACCTACTCCTTTAAATATTATTATAGTAGGACCTCGATTAACCGGATCAACCGGATAAATAAATATGCATTTAAATATGATTATATATTATGAAGGGAAATCAATTTTCGAAAATAATAAGTTTATTTTGGAATATAATGTACATTTTAATTATGTCCCTCGGGTCTCGATTATCCATCGGGCCTTAATTTATCCGGGCAGTTTGTCTCCCTATCAAGCCGGTTAATCGAGGGCCTACTGTATTGGATTACGGATGTTCATGCAATTTACAATGTTTGTAGACGAATTTTAAGATAACGGAATCAAATAAAATTTTATTTTTAGTGGTTGTAGTCTTTGCAGATATGAAATAAATAAAAATCGTGCTGAATTCTGTCGAATTTTATTTTCTAGCATTTTTCAAAATTTTCAGAAGTCATGAATGCGTAAAGATCCGCGGTCTACTTATGGAGCTACTGTTTTTATCCTTCTTCAATAATATATCTATGCCTAATAACAGCAAATCAAATAAGTTTTGATTGGAAATTTATATATAAACCAGAAATGAACGATTATTTTACTGCATTGCCCCTGAAGATAGAAGAACAATGCAGTGAAAAATAAATAGTAAAGTTAACAAGTTCGTTCAGTGAAAATAAAGCAGACAAAATTTTTGCGCGTTCGTACACAAGGATTACTGGCATCAATAATAAATAGACAATTAAATGTGAAAAATATGTATATAAAAACAGACCAATACTCTCCGCATAAGATCGCACGACCAAAGTGAAAACTTCTATGGCGATTGCACACCTGTCCGTTTCACGCTCGCTCGGCTAAACTCGGCTCCTTCGAGTTTACCCGAATAGCGTTTCACCTCGGAGCGTGCTGGATCAGACTCATTCAGTACCCAGCAATTGTATACGCGGTGCGTCCAAAGAAGTTTTCACTTAAAAAATCTGAGAATATTGTTATGTTGTTGTGAACGTAAAAAGACTATCAAGGAGTGAAATGAATTTTTATTTAACTGTTGCTTCCCACAATCGATGCGGAATATTTTGATTTTGCACAAAGATCCACAATTTAATAATAAATAGACTGCGCATTTGATGCATTTATGATAAAAATGAGTAGATCTAATTTCTGACAATAAAAACATTTGAAGAATTTAATTGTACTACTAATTATGTTTACCCTATTGAACATATTCAGCAAAAATTTAAATATGTATTCTACTCCATCTTGTTGCAATACAGGTAGAAAGTTCTTAATTTGCATAAAGATCCGCAGTCTAATAATAAATAACAGCGATGCAGAGGCCACGCAATTCCATGCGCGAAGTATGATAAATAAATGTCCGTAGGAAAGCTGTTTCGACGCATGGAATGTTCTAAATTTTCAATTTAAACAGGTTTAATATGAAAAGGACCAATTCCATTTACCTCTTTAAACTGAACCGCGTTTCTGCTCGGTTTCTACGGAATTGTTCGAGGATTCCCAGCGTGCAGGAAATATATATCAGAGGACAAACCGCACATATTTCTCCTTTAATTTCGAATCTGTAACGCAAAGTCCTGGCCAGGGAACGGCGGCGAAAGCGAGGGTGCTTTCTGAAGAGGACATTCGTAACACTTGTCGCCGCAGCAGCTGCCAAGAGGGAGTTATTGCTCTCGTAACAACGGCAAAAGGGGTGGAACTTTTCCAACATCGTACCATCAACGAGAATCACACGCTTGCCCGGTATCGGTCTTTCAAAACGCGTCAGCTCTTTATCAACGCTAACAGGAACCATCAACGCACGCGTCTGCCCGAATGCTCGACGCACGAGAAATTCGTCTTCTCGTAAGCCAATCGTGAATTCCAAGTTTCGTGCCACGTGATCCAATGGCGCATTGCACAGAGGGGTATTATTATTATTTATTTAATGGTTTAAACCAAGTATCGTTTATGTAGCATATACAATACATGAACGACAATAAACATTTTTCGGGATAAAGACGTTTTAATTACTGTAACTGTAAGGAAAATATATGACATGGGTTGAAGGTCTGAAGAATGAGGCTTCACTATTGTTCTTTTTTATTTGTACGCATGTAAAGTACTCTACTTCATCGAAGGTCAAGAGATTTTATAGCACGCTTTTCGGTTTTAAACAGTCTCTGAAACAGCGTTCATTCATTGGCGATTTTCAAGTGTTTTAAGGAAATTGTGTAAATTCTTGCACAATTACAAAGTAGGTACACTGAGTACTTTCGCATAAATTCCATTTCGTTATCATCTAAATTAATATAGTTATTATTATTTGAACATAATCAATCATTCTGTAAATTTTTTTACGATTATACATAGAATTTCAATGACGATTTTGTTACAGTATTGAGTAATTTGCGATGCTCTTTCTGGTATCATTACATTCGATAAAGGTTTGTGATCATAGTGCAAAAAGAATTAGTCCCAGATTTGCACAGATCGAAGATTTCAATCGTGTTTCCTGATGAAAATAATAGTAAGAATTTAAAAATTTCTCAAAATTTATATTTACTTATTATAACGTTTGGTGGTCTGCATATTTAGTATTCAAATAATAAATTACGTCATTTCAACATAATTGACATGCAAAAATAAAGTTTTCCAGGTTTTAGATTGAAGTATTCCATTATTATATAAGTTTTCAATAATTTCAGGAAATAATGTTTCCAACAAAAGAGAGGAGGGGGTTTAAACAGTATTTAAACATCCATAAACGTCCATATAAAAAAAATGAAAATCATTTTGATTCTTTAAATGTTAAAATGCTTTTTGATTTCATAATGTTATAGCTGACATCAAGAAGAATTCAACGACCTACGATATTATGACCTCGAGTCCATAAATAACGCTAAAATATTTTTATCCAACTTTTGGGGCTAAATACCTCACTGTGCAATGGTGGCCCTGATCAATCCCAAAATTCGCAATCAATTCGAGAACTACAGAATTTATTATTTAGGCACGCGCGCGCCTGATTTTGTTTCTTTCCCGCCGCGCACCACAGAAAAATATCGGTTTGCGACACGAGTCACGTATGACTCCGCGTCACCCCCTAAATCCCTTAAAGAATAAAAGCCGAGGTGAATTTTAAGTGGTACTCATGCGTTTTGTTTTCTCCCGCCACCGGGATTTCCTTCTTGATTAGCATAATCTAACGGTGCGGCGAATGCCGGGTAGGCCGGATAGGCCGGGTAGACAGGCTTTATACGACGCATTGTTATTATGTATTTAGCATGTAACTCAAGTTGCTCGACTAGTTCGGGGACTATCCAACCCCGGAACCCGCGAAGGACTTAGCAGTCCGGGCCAACTTATCATAGAACTTCGCGAACACATCGGGACGAGTCCTGTGTCTTACCTGTTCGAAACTTTGTTTCCATCCGGTGGCGTACAGGTGCACGAGCGTGCGTTACGCCATCCGCCACGGAGTTTCGCGTGCCGGTCTATAAATTCTTTGACATTGGCTCGCTGTTAATTTCCGCTCTTAACTTCATCGCTGAAAGAACGATGGCCAGTCTGCGAGTATTTATGCGTTTGTACACGGTGTCATGATGGTACACTCTCGCCCGCAAGTTCTTATCCAACTTCGTGCAAACGTATTATAATAAAACTAGTTTCAATTAAATAATAGACTGCTCTTTTCCTTGCATAATTTAAAGTTTTTGCCTTTTTCCTATGTTATCCAATAGATTTGAACGACAAGATGTGAGCAATCCAAGTTCCGATTCTGGAGGATCAATCGTTCAAAAGTTATAAATGTTTAAAGTTGAATGGCGGCGCTAACCTGCCAAAAACACTGGAAATCGCTCGACTTTAAACATTTGTAACTTTTGAATCATTGATCCTCCAGGATCGAAAGTTGGATTTTTCACATCTTCTCGTCCAAATCTACTGAATAATATAGGAAAAAGGCAAAAATTTATAGGAGAAAGATAAAAATTTCTGGTTAACACTTTCGCTGCCAACAAGGAGTTATCTCGTAGCTCGAAATTTGTATTTAGGTTTGGCACAAAACATTTTATCGCAAAAACCGACTACGATATAACTCGTATAATTAATAAAGCAATTAAAAATTATCTAAATTCAATATCTTTCCCATAAATACATGTTTTGTATTTTTATTTTACAATTAATTAAAATTTGTTGGCGTGGTGGAACCGTTTTTGAAAATGTCGCTCGGCAGCGAACGTGTTAAGCAAGGAAAATTTTACCCAAATAAAATCTAAAAATATCTAAAGACGCATTTGAAGAAATAAAATTCAAAATTCTAATTCTACTTTGAATATATTCGCACCGGATCGTTACGGAAATTGCTATAACTTTTTATCCAATTTATATGTCTATCTCTCAAAATATCTATTAATGTTTAACAGGTTAGAAATAATGTAACAGTATTTTTGTATTCATTTATTGGTTTTACCGTCTGAAATTACACCTACCCATTTTTGTCATAAATACATAAAATCCGCTGTCTAATTATATCTAAACTGTGGACTTTACGCATCTATGACAAAAATGAATAGATGACATTCCAAATTATAAAGACGTAGGAACATTGTTACATTGTCTCCGATTTATTAAAATTATTAAAGAAGATATACAGTTCTGTTTAACTTCAGTTACTCAAAATTTATTTGGACAATTTTTATTATGCATGAATTCGAAAGATAAGGACGCGACTTCCACGGAATATTTAATATAATTTAATACAGTTGCATTTTATTTTTAATTTAGTTAAAGAGCATTACGTTGTACCTGGCGTGACAGCCAATGTATGTGGATGGTATTTTTAATTAGTACCAGAACATGACTGCGCATATTATAGTGAAACTCTGTCGGTTCATTCACCTTTGCTTAAAAAATACGTTTTTGAATTTGAACCATTCTCTTTTGAAATGTTGAATATGCTATGTTGAATAAAATATTAAATTTCGCCAAGTAACTAATTCATTGATGGTAGAATTAATTTAAAGCAAACTTGGTTCACGTTGGAAAAAATAGATTTGTCAGATATCAATTTAGAAAGCTTAATAATAAAGATGACTATAAAACCCGGAAAAGTTACGATACGATTAAGAAATGAAGTATATCAAGATATTTTCTGGTATCCTAAAATTAGATGTTAATTATCTTTATAAATAATGAGTATTGTCAAAAACAGATAAAGCAGATAAAGTTTAATTAACACTAAATCTACCGAGCGTTAAAAGTAACTGGTACATGTTCCTTTATAAAACTGACATGATCGATTTATTTAGACTTTGTGTGGCTCCTTTTATAATACGTGCCCTACTAAAGATATTTACACAAACAATCCTTATAAAATCATTTGTATTATGATCTGGTGGTAGGTTTAGTGTTAAAATCTACGACCTCACCACCGTGACCTCTCACTGTCTGTTGTCATTGAAAATTTTCATCGTTCCATCGTCTAGCACAGCGGTCGGCAACTCATTAGTCAAAAGAGTCAAATATCAATAGAACAAGAACCCTGTTTTTAGAAGTCGTTTAAAACTAGGTACACTGAATAAAACTACATATTAGGTTGTTGCATACGAAATGACCGATCTTAGAATGCGACTCATAAAATACGAATAATAAGTTTATTATATAAAACTACCGGTTCTAGATTTTTTATTTCATAATTAATGCAATTGTAAAGATGCTATCATAAGAAATGGTTTTATAATTATCTTTATTAGAGCACATACTATAATAAGAACCGCGTAAAGTCTAAATTAATTAATTTTTGTAATTTTTATTTTTATAAGACAACCACGTGCCTGTTGCTTTTACAGCTCCGTACGTTTAGTGTTAAACCTATGTCCAATTTTAATTTACATGTATAGTTTTACTTTTAAATCAAGTTTATTTCAATGTCAACCAACGTGACTGTCGTGTATTCCATTTATATGTCTGGAAAAATAACTTTTATGTGATTTTTCGTGAAAATGTGGTGATTAATTAACTTACTAGTCGTTGATGGTAAAAAAGAACTAAATCAAGATAACAATCTTCTAAATGAAAAACGTGAACGACCATAATACCTTACTTTTACCGTAATACAATCAAGAGTTTGTTTAATGTCATTGCTAAAAATCGGACATTTCATATGCAACAACCTAATAGATATCATACTTTATAATCATCTTATTTATTGATCAAAATAGAGTAGAAATTGCACTTTATTTGAATTTCGATATAACACACTGGCCGATTGAAAATTGTATTAAAATTCTATCGAATTAAAATCAAATAAATTTATTTGAAACACAAAGTTCAAATTTTCTAAATTAACAGCATATTTTAATATAATTTAAGTAATTTGGTCCTTGATTGATGTTGGCATATTTCAAAGGCACACGGAGGGAGAACATAGAGAATTTTAGCTAGCTGCTGGAGTATCGAACTAACAAGCTGAAGAATGTTGAACGAAGCCTTACATGCTATTACCAACACTTCCATATTTCTTGTTGCGCATAAAACAGACTAGGTAACTGGAACCACAGCCATAACTCAACCAGAAGTACGTGTATTAACTGTTCCAGGATGTTAACCCTGCAGATTTACTTATTCCATTCATTTGTACTTGTCGAACATAATTAATCATTTCGTTAGAAGGTGTTTATCAGACTTGTTTGCATCAATTACGATCTATATTACTTATTACTTACGAAACTATATTTACTGGCAATAAATACAGGTCGAAATTATAGGTTCGCTGGGAACTCGGATGAAGAATGTTCTACAATGTCTAGTATATTATTACTAACACCTTCTCCCATCAGTTTTCACGGAAGAGAAGAGATAGGTAACTGGACAACTCTGTCAAGACCATACAGATTTACTGTTCCGTAGTATCCAGCATCTCGATTTATCTATATCCTCATTTATATCCTTCGAATGCTGTTAATCATCGATCTTTCCGCGCTCGTTCATCTTAACAATCTTCTACACGTTTTATTTTCATGTTTTCAGAACGCTGATATACAGGGTGTTCATGCTAACACCAGCCAGCGTTTCTTTTGCAAATAGTAAACATTCTAAAACAATCTAAGTGGAAAAATTAAACTGTTTTTCAGTCTGTTATCTTTTTTTACCTGTAATCTTTTATATAGTCTGTAATTTTTAAAATCTCTTTTCCATCTTCTTTTGTCCTTATTTCTTTAGATATCAAGGTGGCCTCAAATTTTTAAATGGAATGTTATGTATTTCTTTTTTATATCATAAGAGAGCGTGTGCCAAAACGAAATCATTCAAGGTCATACAAGGTCAGAAATGACAGAAACGTTTTTGAAATAATTTGACTTTATTTCACATCGTACAGTAATACAAAAAATTGGTACATATTTAACCAAGTCATTTTTAGATAAAATATATAAAACATTATACTGTTTTTTTTGCGAGCAATGTATTGGCGTCTGTAATCTTTATTTATCTGTGATCTTTTATATAGTCTGTAATTTTTTAAATCTTTTTGTTATCCTTATCTTTTTAGACATGAAGGTGGCCTAAAATTTTTAAATAGAGTGCTATGCACTTCCTTTTTATATCATATGAAAGCATGTGCCAAAACAAAATCATTCAAGGTCATACAAGGTCAGAAATGACAGAAACGTTTTGGAAATAATTTGACTTTATCTCACATCGTAAGGTAATGAAAAAAAATGGTACATATTTAACCAAGTAATTTTTATATAAAACTAGCAGTATTTCATTTCATTTCACAAATTTATTCTACAGAGAATAGTACATTTTCGATTCATTCGTACGTGTGAAATACTTCTGCTTGTCTTACTCAGGTGAAATAATTTAATTTACATTCTCCACCTATTGTCTCGTATAAAATTTGACTCTTTCCCGAATGAACAATCGTGAAAGTTGTAGAAAATTCTTTCTATGTTGAGTTTTATACACACGGGTGTACTGGGCTACTTGCGAGCGAACTGTGCGCGCTTATGCAAATTTATATTTTTGCAGACCCTTCCGCTGAAACGAAAATTAGCCAGAATTTTAATTACTTCATTAACCGTTCCATTAGGTTGATAGTGAAATAAAACGAGTCTTAAACGTTGTATACAATTTTTATATTTTGCTCCTTCTCAGCGTGGAAAAAATTTCCGGGTAGCTTGTATCGAAGGGAAGAAAACTTGAACTTTTTAACGAAAAAGATCTTTGATCTTCTCGAACTTCGTTTCCTATCAGTCAGAAATCTTACAGACTTTCCCAAACGTTTCAGTTATAAAGTGCACGTGCTATTGCTATCACTAGAAATGTTTATTGAATGAAGTGATACGGATCTATTGAAACATGCTATTTTTAAGAGGGTATGTGCACTCGGTATTTTCAGATTGTCTTCGAATGATATTCGGGTCAGGTCACGAAGTTAATTTAATATACTATGCGATTTTAGTAAGCTTGTGCATTTCTAGCGCCTTGACCGAAGCGCAATATCGATTGACGTGCCATAAACCTCCAAATATAACATGACAGTCCATGAATTTTCTAAGCTCACGACACCCTCGAGCTTAGTACTACTTCGTGCTATTTTAAGGAACTGTTTCAATTTCCACTCGAGCAAAATGGTCACTCGTCAGAATTTCTTAAGCGATTGCTTATTAGTAGACAGCGAATCTTTATGCATTTATGACTAAAATGAGTAGGCGTGCATTAAAACAGTAAAAACAATAGAAGAATTTAGGAAAATACTATTATATATTTATTTATTTATTATAGAAACAAAGCTTCTCAAGGGCAAGAGCTTTTCCTCTTTGTATTAGGTCCCTTCTTATGTAAAACTGATATAAAAAATGTATAATTTTCTCAAACAATGTTCCGTAAGAATTAGAAACAATGTTACACCTACATGTAACAATATTGTACTTGCTAAAAATACTTTTATATTATTTTCAACCTGTTAAACATATTAAGGAAGAAAATAAATTTCTATTTCATTCCAGTTTGTTGCAATTCAGGTAGAAAATTTGTATTCTGCATAAAGGTCCGCTGTCTACTCGTGAAAGATAGAAATATACAGATAGAAATTACATCGAAAAAGAAATTATCTTATAAAGCCACCACGTTTTTGTCAGAATATTACTTATGATAATTCCATACTTCTTAGTACTCTTGTAGAGTTGTTACAAAATAATAATAATACAAAACAATAATAGAAATGGCATTAAGTAAAATTTTTATAAAGTCACGCGGGTTTTACACGAACAATATAAATATTAACAATAAATTCTTCTATGTTTATACATTAGTAATATAATCAGTACAATTGCCACATTTTCTTATGTCATCAAAACTACGATTTACATTTAATACTTATACTTAACATAATTTACTAATAGAATTATATTGTTACACCTATCTGTAATTCTTCACTCATAATCTAACAATAGGTACAACCGCAACTGGCTAGCAAGTACTGGATATATTTATACTTAGGATCGACGATACAAGTATGCATAAAAAAAAAGAATTTCGTAATAATTTAAAACAAAATTTCGGATAGTGTGTGTAGGATGTTTCATGACTAGACTGCGGATGTTTATGCAATTTCTCATTTTTGTAGGCAAATTTTAAAAAAGCGGAATCAAACAAAATCTTATGTTTAGCGTTAGTAGTCCCTCTTTATATCCTGGTATTTGCTGAAAATTTTGCGAAGCCACAAATGCATACAGATCCGCAGCCTATTCATGACATAAGAATCTATCAGACTCGGACCGAATATAACTTAAACGAGTTCATACAAATACTGTTCTTCCTCGGTTAAACGTGGTAGAACGTTTTTATTGCAGGGGTGACACGCTGAGTTCACGGTATAGATTAAGATATATTGTCGCGGCCGAGAAACATTTCTTTGTCTGTGAAAGTTCCACCGTTCATGAGTAATTATGCGAAGGAACGAGTCTCTGTCGTTCATCCCGCTCCCGCTGCTTTCCAATTCTCTCCCTTTTTTCCTCCGTTCTGTTCGCTCCTCTCTTCCCTCTCTTTTTGCCTCCCTTTCTGTCTCCATTTCCTTCTTGCATTTACTCGTTCTTCCTCGCCGTCTGCAGGCAGAGTGTAACGAAATTCAGCAATAAAACGAGCCAACGCCGGTTGTTAAGATAATGCCTCGGCCCCAGTACTGTCTAGAACGCAGAAGCCCTGGAATAAAAATATAATGGCTTTCGTAAAGCTGGATTTCATGGGGATTCGTGCATAACTCACGATCTAGGGAGGCAAGCGTATCTTGTATCAGACGCGTTCTAAATTCCTCGCAACATATTTGCCGACATTCTTTATGTATGCTTCAATGCAGAACGAAGTGTTCAAATTTCAATTATCTATGGCAGGCTTGGGAATTAATTGCTCGATCCCAGGCATTTTCGAAGGCTACGCCCCTTGAACCGACCGCGCGTCTTCCTCCCCGTGGTAGTTCCTAGTTCTCGAGCCACCTCGGCTCGTACCGTATCGATAGATTTCCATATCATCCATGAGCTACGATTGCCATTGCATTTTTAACTTCCCGATTTTATAGGGAAGTTATTGTAATTACCCCGAAAATCGAAAATCGATTTTTTAGCAGATCTTCACGTTTCATGGTCATTGGAGTCATTTTAGACTATTTTTATCAAAGTGTTCGTGTGTGTGTGTGTGTGCGTATGTCTGTTTCTATGGTATCAAATTTTTCGTTAACATTTTCTGAAAAAGTAACAACGCGATCAGAATGATGAATGATGCAATCGATGTGCCCCGTCGTAACTTAGAGCTGATTAGATTTTGGTCCATATTGGTCAAGTAGTTTTTTAGATTTTTAGTTTTTTTCGAAAAGAGTTGATTCTACAATGCAATTTATAAGGGTGGACGAAAATTTTCCACAAAAGAACCAAACGCAATTACATAAAAAATTGTTTTCTTAATTTCTTTTAGATTAAAAAAAAATTTTTTTTAACTGATGCTAATGTTACCGCTTGGAATAATCGAAAGTTATTCCAATGCAAGAGTGAATTTATCATCTTTACTCCCAAGAATACATTTTGGGAGAATACCGATGAAAGTCCAAAAAAAAAAAACGATGTTAACGATATTGGTGAAGGAGTAACGAATCGGGAAGTTCTTTGTGTGACTCTTGGAGAGTCACATATCAAATAAAAAACATTAGTAGCAGTAGGCCCTGCTAGCCATGCGTATCAATAACCCTCTCGCAAGGGCAGTCCTACCCGCGAGCTCGCGAAGCGAGCGAGCAAAAACAACCCTACTCGCGAGCAAGCGAAGCGAGCGAGCAACAATAGCCCTCTAGTTTAACTGAGAACTTCTTTAAGCACATCGCGTACACAATTGCTGAGCACTGAATAAGTCTGGTCCGTCACGCTCCGAGGTGAAACGCTATTCGGGTAAACTCAGAGGAGCTTAGTTTAGCCGAGCGAACGAGGGTCAGACAGGAGTGTTTGGGGTAATTTTTTGGTGGGGTGAAAAGGGGGCTCCCAACATTTTTCTAAATAGAAACTAGTATTGATTTCTCGTTATTGTGATACCTCTTATTAAACTCGACTCCTTTTTCTTCCCTAGTTTTCAAAGGAATGTTGTGCTGACGGTCGCACAGTTTTTCTTGATAATCGAAGGCTTGTTCTTCGATTCCAGCAGTGAGGTGATTCTCAAAAGGAATTAGATCATTTCTAAGTGAATCGATTGTGAAACGATTTTTGAGAAATTCTATCACCGAACAAAACATCTGTAAATGATTGTCTACATCGCAAAGAAGAATACTTGTAATCACGAAGACTGAAGAGGAGTCACGTTAAAGAACGTGTCCCGAGCAATTCATATGCTACTCTGATTCTGTCACAAACCTTTTTGTCATCTCACCACAATAGACATTTCATATTGTAATTCTTTTTTATGAAAAATAAACAATATTAATTACAAGTAGTCTGTTCTTCTTGTCCACCAACCTTTACATGAATATTCGATAATAGAATTAGATTGACATACTCAAAAATTGTAGATAATTATGTCGTTGACACGTACTACTGAATTTTGTGCCACCTCCTTCGACATCATGTTCTCCTAATACAAAACTCAATTTTCGAGATTTTCGAACATTTTCGCCAATTTTGGGATTTCTACTAGGAGAACATGATATCGGGAGAGGTAATACTAAATTCAGTAATGAAAATCAACGACAAGTCAAAGGGCCGAAATTTTCGAAAATTCAGTAGTACAAGTCAACGACAAGCCAGACGGCCGAAAATTGGCGAAAATTTTCGAAAATCTCGAAAATTGAGTTTTGTAATAGGAGAACATGATATCGAAGGAGGTGGCACAAAATTCAGTAGTACGAGTCAACGACAAGTCAAAGGGCCGAAATTTTCGAAAATTCAGTAGTACAAGTCAACGACAAGCCAGACGGCCGAAAATTGGCGAAAATTTTCGAAAATCTCGAAAATTGAGTTTTGTAATAGGAGAACATGATATCGAAGGAGGTGGCACAAAATTCAGTAGTACGAGTCAACGACAAGCCAGACGGCCGAAAATTGGCGAAAATTTTCGAAAATCTCGAAAATTGAGTTTTGTAATAGGAGAACATGATATCGAAGGAGGTGGCACAAAATTCAGTAGTACGAGTCAACGACAAGTCAGATGGCCGAAAATTGGCGTAAATTCAGTAGTACAAGTCAACGACAAGCCAGAATGCCGAAAATTGGCGAAAATCTCGAAAATTGAGTTTTGTATTAGGAGAACATGATATTGAAGGAGGTTGCACGAAATTCAGTAATGCGAGTCAACGACAAGTCAGACGGCCGAAAATTGGCGTAAATTCAGTAGTACAAGTCAACGACAAGCCAGACGGCCGAAAATTGGCGAAAATCTCGAAAATTGAGTTTTGTATTAGGAGAACATGATATCTCGAAAATTGAGTTTTGTATTAGGAGAAACATGATATTGAAGGAGGTTGCACGAAATTCAGTAATGCGAGTCAACGACAAGTCAGACGGCCGAAAATTGGCGTAAATTCAGTAGTACAAGTCAACGACAAGCCAGACGGCCGAAAATTGACGAAAATTTTCGAAAATCTCGAAGATTGAGTTTTGTAATAGGAGAACATGATATCGAAGGAGGTGGCACAAAATTCAGTAGTACGAGTCAACGACAAGTCAGACGGCCGAAAGTTGGCGAAAATTTTCGAAAATCTCGAAAATTGAGTTTTGTATTAGGAGAACATGATATCGAAGGAGGTGGCACAAAATTCAGTAGTACGAGTCAACGACAAGTCAGACGGCCGAAAATTGGCGAAAATTTTCGAAAATCTCGAAAATTGAGTTTTGTATTAGGAGAACATGATATTGAAGGAGGTTGCCCGAAATTAAGTAATGCGAGTCAACGACAAGTCAGACGGCCGAAAATTGTCGTAAATTCAGTAGTACAAGTCAACGACAAGCCAGACGGCCGAAAATTGACGAAAATTTTCGAAAATCTCGAAAATTGAGTTTCGTAATAGGAGAACATGATATCGAAGGAGGTGGCACAAAATTCAGTAGTACGAGTCAACGACAAGTCAGACGGCCGAAAGTTGGCGAAAATTCAGTAGTACAAGTCAACGACAATCCAGACGGCCGAAAATTGACGAAAATTTTCGAAAATCTCGAAAATTGAGTTTTGTATTAGGAGAACATGATATTGAAGGAGGTTGCACGAAATTCAGTAATGCGAGTCAACGACAAGTCAGACGGCCGAAAATTGGCGTAAATTCAGTAGTACAAGTCAACGACAAGCCAGACGGCCGAAAATTGGCGAAAATTTTCGAAAATCTCGAAAATTGAGTTTTGTAATAGGAGAACATGATATCGAAGGAGGTGGCACAAAATTCAGTAGTACGAGTCAACGACAAGTCAGATGGCCGAAAATTGGCGTAAATTCAGTAGTACAAGTCAACGACAAGCCAGAATGCCGAAAATTGGCGAAAATCTCGAAAATTGAGTTTTGTATTAGGAGAACATGATATTGAAGGAGGTTGCACGAAATTCAGTAATGCGAGTCAACGACAAGTCAGACGGCCGAAAATTGGCGTAAATTCAGTAGTACAAGTCAACGACAAGCCAGACGGCCGAAAATTGGCGAAAATCTCGAAAATTGAGTTTTGTATTAGGAGAACATGATATCTCGAAAATTGAGTTTTGTATTAGGAGAAACATGATATTGAAGGAGGTTGCACGAAATTCAGTAATGCGAGTCAACGACAAGTCAGACGGCCGAAAATTGGCGTAAATTCAGTAGTACAAGTCAACGACAAGCCAGACGGCCGAAAATTGACGAAAATTTTCGAAAATCTCGAAGATTGAGTTTTGTAATAGGAGAACATGATATCGAAGGAGGTGGCACAAAATTCAGTAGTACGAGTCAACGACAAGTCAGACGGCCGAAAGTTGGCGAAAATTTTCGAAAATCTCGAAAATTGAGTTTTGTATTAGGAGAACATGATATCGAAGGAGGTGGCACAAAATTCAGTAGTACGAGTCAACGACAAGTCAGACGGCCGAAAATTGGCGAAAATTTTCGAAAATCTCGAAAATTGAGTTTTGTATTAGGAGAACATGATATTGAAGGAGGTTGCCCGAAATTAAGTAATGCGAGTCAACGACAAGTCAGACGGCCGAAAATTGTCGTAAATTCAGTAGTACAAGTCAACGACAAGCCAGACGGCCGAAAATTGACGAAAATTTTCGAAAATCTCGAAAATTGAGTTTCGTAATAGGAGAACATGATATCGAAGGAGGTGGCACAAAATTCAGTAGTACGAGTCAACGACAAGTCAGAAGGCCGAAAGTTGGCGAAAATTCAGTAGTACAAGTCAACGACAATCCAGACGGCCGAAAATTGACGAAAATTTTCGAAAATCTCGAAAATTGAGTTTTGTATTAGGAGAACATGATATTGAAGGAGGTTGCACGAAATTCAGTAATGCGAGTCAACGACAAGTCAGACGGCCGAAAATTGGCGTAAATTCAGTAGTACAAGTCAACGACAAGCCAGACGGCCGAAAATTGGCGAAAATCTCGAAAATTGAGTTTTGTATTAGGAGAACATGATATCTCGAAAATTGAGTTTTGTATTAGGAGAAACATGATATTGAAGGAGGTTGCACGAAATTCAGTAATGCGAGTCAACGGCAAGTCAGACGGCCGAAAATTGGCGTAAATTCAGTAGTACAAGTCAACGACAAGCCAGACGGCCGAAAATTGACGAAAATTTTCGAAAATCTCGAAGATTGAGTTTTGTAATAGGAGAACATGATATCGAAGGAGGTGGCACAAAATTCAGTAGTACGAGTCAACGACAAGTCAGACGGCCGAAAGTTGGCAAAAATTCATTAGTACAAGTCAACGACAATCCAGACGGCCGAAAATTTTCGAAAATCTCGAAAATTGAGTTTTGTATTAGGAGAACATGATATCGAAGGAGGTGGCACAAAATTCAGTAGTACGAGTCAACGACAAGTCAGACGGCCGAAAGTTGGCGAAAATTCAGTAGTACAAGTCAACGACAAGCCAGACGGCCAAAAATTTTCGAAAATCTCGAAAATTGAGTTTTGTAATAGGAGAACATGACATCGAAGGAGGTGGCACGAAATTCAGTAGTAGAAGTCAACGACAAGTAGGAAGTTCGGTATATAAATTGGTGGTTCAATAAATATACGTTTATTTATTGCATTTTCTTTATTTGTTCATTGTAAGATCATACATAAAATGTTTGTATTTTACATTTACATAATTTATATTCTAAATATTTATATAACAAGAATGTAGACTGGCTCGCAGAGACTCGGCGGGCCGACAGACTTCTAGTGCAAGACTGTGGACTGTGGTCACAGGCTAGGTACAGAAATTATATTAGGTCATCAGTCCAGTGCTATACTGCTATACTGCTACATGTAGCTTGTGCTGCGGCAGCTGATGGATAAACTTGTTGGCGTCATTTGTCGCAAAGCGATCATATGCATGATCAGTGTCGTCAGACCTGGAAAATTGAGGGGAATGCAGTTACTATTTCTGTTAGTACTACATTGCGGATGTTTATACATTTTCCAATGGTTACAGACAAATTTTAAGAAAGTGGAGTGACATAAAATCCTATTTTTAATGGAAATAGGCTTTGTAGATCCAAAACATATAAAAATTGTACAACATTCTCTCTTGAAAATTTTCATAAGCCATAAATGCATGAAGATCCGCAGCCTAGCGAATAGGACGCGTGAAATTTTAACAAATACATGGCAGATATGAACCGGGACACGTGACCGGACCGTGGCAGAAGCGTCGAGATGGCAGAGTAGGGCAATAATCAACTAATATTTAAAAACGACTAATAGTCTTTTTGAATGTTAGTCGTAGCAAAATAGTCATTAGTCAACATTTTTTGATTAGTTGGTGATAACTAAATGGCAAATAGTTAGTCGCAGCTCTAGGTAATCGTTAGCTATTGCTTATTAGTGAATTTGTAGTTGATGATTGTAGTCATCAATCTTTAGTCATCAGTCACTATTGCGCGATTAAAATATATTAATATTATTAATCAGTTATCACTAATCAATCAAAAAGTTTTGACCAATGACTATTTTGCTATGACTAACATTCAAAAAGACTATTAGTCATTTTTAAATATTAGTTGATTATTGCCCTACTCTGCGAGATGATCGCCGCCGGGGAATAAACGAATGCTAGAATGAAGGAATGAGGAAAGAATGGCGTCGTAGAAGGGGTAAGATAGTGTGGGAGACAAGTTTTGATCTGGTGACACTGTATACTAGGTATGGAGTTTACCTGCTAGATTCGATGCTTTTTCGAAGGCTACGCCCCCTCGGTCCAGCTGGTTCTAGATCTTGAGCCATCTCAGGCCCGTACCGTAAGAACTGCGCGTGACAATTAGGGCGACTCTCATATCGATAGATTTCCACGTCACCCATGAACTACTATTGTCCGAAACTGTAGGCCTATTCCACTGCCATGACATGATAATTTCAGGGGATGCTACTGGAAAAAAGGACGCATAGACAATAATAAATATTGTGAATATACAACATTTACGATGTTCATAGGTATAGTCTTTGTATTAAAAACAAAGTTCGATAATGTGAACGTTAATATAAACTTTTTTAAAAATATTGCTGTTGAACTCATGATCGTACTGTTTGATACATCTCAAATAGTGTCGAGGTTACTCAGTCTAATTCAAATATGTGTAGTTTTAAATAAAATTAGTACAAAGTTTGTTACAGAACCTAATTGTTCAAAGACACATATTGCTTCAATGGATTTAATCATTTGAAACACGAGTACATAGAACTCCTTTGATGCAATATAATTTTCAACGTAATAACTGGACAGTAATACAAATTATCCGCAATTGCAAATTTCATTAAATTTCAATGGGCATATCAAATGTAATGAAATACTCGTAAATTAATTGAACATTCGTTGGATTACCAATTCTACAATAACATACATAATCGAGCCCATTGACACTGTGTATACATGTATTTACATTGTTGAAATAAATATGTATTGATCTGCACGAATACTAGAGTCGTTAGAAATTAGCTGGGGGAAATACAAAACAGTGAACGATTATAAAAATGTAACAATATTGTTAGGATGTTTTCAATGTAAAAAGTCTATTAAGGGATGAAGTGAATTTTTATTTAACTCCTGCTTTCCATAATCGTTGCAAAATATTTTTATTTTGCATAAAGGTCCGCAGTCTAATAATAACATAAGGTCTTTAAATTATCAAATCTTCTTATTCAAAACCTTCGCTGCCCACAATCATTGTAAAATATTTTTATTTTGCATAAAGGTCCGCGGTCTAATAATTACATAGGGGCCTTTAAATTATCAAATGTTCCTATCCAAAACTTCTGCTGCCCACAATCGTTGCAAAATACTTTTATTTTGCATAATAGTCCGCAGTCTAATAATAACATAAGGGCCTTTAAATTATCGAATCTTCTTATTCGAAACATCTACTGCCCACAATCGTTGCAAAATGTTTTTATTTCGTATAAAGGTCCACAATCTAACAGTCTAAGGGTCTTTAAATTATCAAATCACCGCGAAGAACCAAGTGTACCCAGACTTTCTGACCGACCGTATACCGAGTCCAATAACCAAAATGAATTTCATAACGCGTGTACAGTATCAGGCATATTGCATGCAGAGGCAACAGTTGTACGGCTGCTTAATAGATATTGCCAGTCTGGCTTATAATGCCGGTCGGCATGCGCGTGTCTAACCGTTAACGAGATTAATCCATCCAAACGCAAAGGGGAGGGATACGAAGATCGTAAACATGGAAGACTGACTTGAGAATATCTGCTACCTGAAAACCAGAGTAATAAAACGGTGTGCCAGGGGAGGGCCGACAGGTCTCGGCTACTTTATTCTTATCCAGAGCTTAATACCATTTTCAACCCCGCGATCGCGGCGAATACGTTTGCTTTGACGATACGTGCGCGGAAATTATTAGCGGAGGGGAGAACATTCTGCGGGAGATGATAAATCAGGAGAATGCCAGACGCGATTCAGTGTCGTTCTAATTGGACGGTCTGGCACAGTCAGTTTTGGTAAGCAAAAGAAACCCTGATGAATATTTCCCGCGAATATTTACGAACCCTCGACTGCGCTCACCAACATATACAGAGTGGTTCGTTCAACTCTGCCACCCTAAACTGTTTTGTTATTTCTAGAGGTGTGCGAGAACCCGAAATATCGGGTCGGGACGGGAACACGACATTTTTTCGGAATCGAGACGGGAACACGAAATTTTTTCGGAATCGGGACGGGTATCCGAAAATTTCGAGATTCTCGAATTTATCGGGATTCCCGAAAATTTCGAGAACCCAGTAATCATTTATATTCGTTTTAATGAATACATTCATAGTTTCGGATTTTTTATTCTAGATGTTTTTGAGATTGAAAGAATGTTGTCCATCACGAATTCTTTTCAAGAGTGTCTTATGTCATATTCTCGAAATTTTCGGGAACCCGATTTCTTCGGGAATCTCGAAATTTTCGGGAATCTCGAAATTTTCGGGAATCTCGACACTTTCGGGAATCTCGAATGTTTCGGGAATCTCGATATTTTCGGGAACCCGACCCGACCCGACCTCTTCTCCACTCGTTCCGGCTATCGGGTTCCCGATATTTCGGGTTCTCGCACACCCCTAGTTATTTCTAATCATTAGACTGCAGATTTAATGCATTTATCACAAAAATGGAGAGGTGTCACTCAAATGAAGACAGTGAAGAACAATGAAGACATTAGAGGAATTTAAAAATACTACTACATTATTTTCGACCTATTAAATGTATTAAGAAAGAAATTAAATTTCTATTTCACCCCAGTTTGTTGCAATTCAAGTAGAATTTTTTTATTTTCCATAAAGATCCGCAGTCTTCATTGACAATTGTGTTTTGGGAATGAAAGTAATTTCAAGGGCATATCTGCCAGAGTTGGGCATTAATCGATTAAAATTTTAATCATGATTGATTGATTAATGTGTACGATTAAAAAAATAAATCATCGAAAATCGACGATTGATTCAATCGACTGATAAAGTTAATCGTAAATCGTTGATTAAAAAAAGAAATCATCGAAAATCGACGATTGATTCAATCGATTGATGAAGTTAATCGTAAATCGTTGATTAAAAAAACAAATCATCGAAAATCGACGATTGATTCAATCGATTGATGAAGTTAATCGTAAATCGTTGATTAAAAAAACAAATCATCGAAAAATCGACGATTGATTCAATCGATTGATGAAGTTAATCGTCACTCGTTGTTCGTCAATTAATAAGTATTTAATCGTTAACCGCAATTAACGACTAAACTAGGAGATTAATTGTTGTTGATTAACGATTGAAGTAGAAATTTAGTCGTCAATCGTTGATTAAATTTTTGCCCAATTCTGATATCTGCTTGTATGTTACTAATACAATTTGTGAACTTTAGTAGTAAAAACTAGTAAAATCAATATCTACTGAAGTATCTGTGACATTTTCAACAATAATAATTCTCGAAGAAGCATAATGGAAATTGAAAAGCATAATTTCCTTCATGGAAACATAACTGAAAAGATATTCCATGACAAAAAGAAATAACTTCGACAACTTTCATTAATCCATTAAGAATTACTTATTTAATGAATGACGAACTATAATTCTAATTTGAGGTATGCATTTTCAAGGTAAAAGAATGCTCTTTATTTTAAAAAATGTTTTTAGAAATATTTTAGAATTATTCTATTTTTAGAAATAATTTAGAAATACTGACAAAATAACATTAGTAATTTTTTCGATCGAAAATCATGTTCACAAAATGTTCATTTTTAAATACGTGTTCTAATTAAAATTTTTATCAGATTTCATTAATATCGAGGCATTAAGTAGACGCATTAAATACCGAATTACCAAATGAAATGCTAGATCGACTACCCGGACCACTGTGCCACGGTATCTGAACGTTAATGGAAGTCGCTGCGGTTGTCGCGCGGTGTTAACGTCTCGCGAGGGAAGTCGCGAATCGATCGCCGTGAAAAAGACCCCGGCCCGCGGGAAGTTTTCAATTACATTAGAGTCAGAGCATATTAAACGCGTCTTCGAGGATTCTTGCCGGGACTCGGGGGCCGAGATCCACCGCCGCGCCGCGCGGCTGGTCTCAATTTTCCTCTTCCGGCGAACCCGAGCTGCGCGGAGGGTAAACTTATAAACTATGAAACTTACTTTCCTATTCAATGAATTGACTGCGCCTCCTTCGGTACGTGCCGCGAAACCATTCCGCCACCCTAGTCCGAGTTTTCGTCCTTTTCATCCTTTCTCATTTTTATTATCTAATGGGGCGCGCGAGAGAGACAGGGAATACAATGTCGTCGACCGACCGGAAAATTACAAGTTTCCCCGACGATGCTGGTCCGCCGACCATTTCCCTTTCTCGTCCAAGTAGGTCACCAAGGGTTTTAATACGCTTATCACGCGTAATTCACACGTAAGCATTGCGGCCTCTCGATGACTTTCGAGTGTCGTTCGTTAGATATCGATTGTACCTGATTGGCATCGAAAACCAGGCTAGCGTGACACCACTGGGTCAGACATTTATTTTCCTTTCAATTTCGATCTCCTTGCCATCTTTAACCCTTAGCAGTCGAGGAGTGCCTCAAAGTCAGAGTTGGGCAAACGCTAGTCACAATTATGATTATTTACTAATAACTTCGTAAGCTCTACAAAAGTGACTAATAATTAATGACTAAGTAAATACTTGAGCATCACTATCAGTAATGACTACATAAGTATTTCAGCGTAATGACTAAATTTTTATTAAGGATGAATATTGAATACTGACTTTATAGTCATTATTGGCATAACTAATGACCAAATTCGCAATCAGAATTTCATTATGACTAATGACTAAAAATGGTTATAAGGTGGAGTGGGGTAAGTACGCCCTAGTTTTTGCAAAGTTGGACTTTAAACTGATGTATTTTCAGTCTGGTATGTAAAAACTTAATGTTCTGGGTTTGAAGTTGGTATCAAACTCTTGCCACAGTTATTACTGATGAATTAGTATTATATAGGATTCTATTGGGTTGGTAAATAAGTTCGTTCGGTTTTTTTAGAGTGGAATAAATCACAAAAACCGAACGAACTTATTTGCCAATCCAATAATTTTGCTTGAAAGTTATCATTTGGATAGGATATTCTACAAAGTGTCAACTAGGACGCACTTGCCCCGAAAATAGGGGTTTCCTAGTCCGTCTCTGAGAGTTAAAAATGCTCTCGAACCTTGTTTCAAGTGCTACGGGGCAAGAAAAGAATGATTAACAAGCCTGCTTTAAAATGCTTCTTATTGCATGAAATTGTATTGTTTAGTTTTATAGTTATCAATTTTTAAACAAACATGTATTTTTATGCTGAAATATGAAAGGGGATACAGGGATGTTAAAACAGAGTTTAAAAATGCTTTCGAACCTTGTTTCAAGTGCTATTTAATAATTAAACTAAATGTAGGTATGCAATAAATATAAATTCTTTTCTCTCTTCTGTAAAATTATTGGGGATGAAGAAGTTCTAATCATTGTAACCGCAAATAATATCGTACAGCAAGGGGTTAGTTGTGTGAATATATCTACGGTAGAATTAGTGTGTCTGAAATAAGTTAATTATTCCGAGTGTGAGTAATTTTAATTATAAGTAAGCTTTATTAAGTTATAAGTAAGTTAATTTAATTATGGAAAAAGCAAATAGATCAAATAGAAAACATAGAACATAGAATTTAAAAGTACTGTCGTTGTGTTATTTCCAACGCATTAAAATTATTAAACAATGTCTTGCAATGAATACATACAATGCACATATTTTAATGACAAGAATCTGATGTTCAATAGAATAAATTTTGACAGGCACGTGATAGAAAACAGTTTTAGGAATATAAGTCATAGAACACATCATCTTGATATCTATATGAGAGTTTGTTCTTTTTGTTGCAGAAGTCGAGAGAAGTGCAGGAGCAGCACCGGGGGCCGCGGGTACAATTGCAGGGGGCCCTCGAGGGTTGGCACCTTCCCCTGCCACCTCGACGCCCTCGACCCCCGCCACCACCACTAGCCCATCAGATTCGACCTCGTCGTCCTCGACGTCACCTAAACCTTCTTCTCCGCCTTCTGCTGCCGTAGCGGGCTTTGACAAATCGGTGCTACAGGTAAGACTTCCTCCTTTCGCTTTTTTACTTATCCATCTGATGTACGGGGTGTAAAGAAATGATATGTCGCGGCTGTCATAGGATGATTCTACACCCCCGATTTGGTTGAAATTGAACTAAGGAAGGTGCCGCAAAATTTACCATGACCTTGAATTTTAAGGACACAAGGTCAACAATTTTTTTTAATTGCATCGTATTTTACTCGTTCGCGAGGGTCAAAAGTGCTAAAGGAACCATGGGTCGCAATCCAACCGCGACGAGTAAAATACGATGCAATTACAAAAAAATTTGTTGACCTTTCTGACCTTAAAATTCAAGGTCAAGGTCAATTTTGCAGCATGTTCCTTAGTTCAATTTCAACCAAATCGAAGGTGTAGTCATCCAATCATCCTATGGTAGCCGCGACGTACAATTTTTTTACACCCTGTACTGTTCGCCGAACCAACAAATGCGTCGCTTCATTAGCATAAAGGAGACGGTCTCAAGTCTAAACCAATTACTGTGCCCTGTTTCCGGACTCAGGAGTATTCCTGATTCAACACAACTTTAGTAATTTGATTGATATTAAGAACTTAACCCCTTGCAGTCGGATTTATTTTAACTTCAAAATTAAACATTTGGATGAAGAGATTTGAATTTTTGTCAGCAAATCGTATTTCACGACAACGCGTCGAGGAATCAAATTTATGCAAGAATTTAACGATGTACTATTATGAAATGAAGAAAAACAATTTGTCATGCAAACTGTTATCTGACTACAGAAAGCGCTATCCAGACGCAAAATTGTTGCCTTGTATACAGGGTGGGGCAATTACTATTAGCACCTCAGATATCTTCGAAACTGTAAGTTTCACAGAAATATTTGCTGAAATAAAATTGCACAGTACGAAGGGGGCCATCCGGTGGCGATAATAGTTTTTTTGCAGGTGGAGGTACTTCGGAAATTTGAAGGTCACCTTCATTTTTTTTAATGGAATGAGGTATTTTTTAATACATCAATCGATGCAGCTGGACATTCGTTATAAAAAAGTACTAACCTATGTATGTCGGAAAGTTAGTAGTTCAGGAGATATTTCAATTTAAATAACTCTAAAACACCATACAACATCTAAAACATCGTACTAAGACGTTACACAAGTAAGTGAACGCTAACGCCTTAGTACGACAGTAATGGTGTTTTAGAGTTATTTAAAATGAAATATCTCCTGAACTACTAACTTTTCAATATGCATAGGTTAGTACTTTTTTATAACGAATGTCCAGCTGCATTGATTGATGTATTAAAAAATACCTCATTCCATGTAAAAAAATGAAGGTGACCTTCAAATGTCCGAAGTACCTCCACCTGCAAAAAAACTATTATCACCGCCGGATGGCCCCCTTCGTACTGTGCAATTTTATTTCAGCAAATATTTCTGTGAAACTTATAGTTCCGAAGATATCTGAGGTGCTAATAATTATTGCCCCACCCTGTATATTAGAAAGTATTTAAACTCAATACCTCTATTTTGTTTTCTTCGCCTCTATGTTGTGTAATATTTACCACATCCAGTTAAAAATATTATGCTCCGATTAAATATAACATATTTATGTCGAATGTTAATTTGACTACTTTTTTAAATTGATATAAGAACACAACTAAAAGAATTGGTACTTTCAATAAAATACGTCAAATATGACATACAGTAAGTGTAAAGAGTATTCGTACATCTTTTAAAAATTAATAACTTTTTTATAATTATACCAAACGGCCTGATTTTTTATAATCAATTAGAAACACTGGTTTGCGAAATGATATGCAAAAAAGATTTTTCAAAAATTATAATTTACAAGGCAAAATAAAAAAGGCATTTTTTAAAACTTTTTTATTTGGGCTTTTAAAGAAAATTTAAAATATATGTTTTGTAGATGTAGAGTAGTTACACACATGCTGAAAATTTCATCGAAATCGGTGAATGCTTCTAATTGATGATAAAAAAATCAGATCATCTGGTACAATTATAAAAAAGTTATTCTGTTTTAAAGGGCGTACGAATACTTCTTATTAATTTTATTTTTATTAATTCGTTATACTGAAAAAAATATTTCTGTACAAGAAGAACGTTTGGTCATAATCAAAAGACTTTACTTCATATATTCCCATTGATATAAAATTTCATATTTATCGCAGTTTTAACGACAATGTGTTACGTCTTCCTCTTGTCCGATTATCTTTTGCAAGAAATAATTTCTTACCCAATGATAGCTAAGGTTCACCCTAGCGACCACCCTGTATATTCTTCTCGAAATAAAAGATAGCACGCGTGTCATTTTGCCCAGGAGTGCAGTCCAGGACATTTAATACTCCAGCCGAAAATGTTATGCAACGCATTTTTTGTCAGCATTCAGTGCCTTTGCGGGCGCTTTGCTCGTGCCTTCGGGCACGTCCGTCCGTTACGTTGCCATATTCTCGTCAGTCTGTTTCCACGTTCGTGTAATTTATGAGCTTTAATTAGCCGAGGTGCCCCGAGGCGGTCCAGGGTCCCTCACTGTCGTAACTAACTCCACTACCATTTCCGTTGCCACCCCGGGACCAGCTTCAGTTCCTAGTCCTCATCTCCGTCCGAAGACGACCAACTTTTACATCGTGCTTCACGCGCGCGTTAAATTCAACGTCGGATTCTCGTTTCGAGCCGACTTAATGGCAATCATTATTCGTCGCGCGTTATCGTTTCGACCCCGCCATACAGGCTCGGTCAACCCCTTTTTTTCCAACGATACAGCCTGTTGCTTCGAGCAATTTCAAGGTCGCCATCTTGCGTGGAGAATACCCTGAAAGTTCGGACGACGGTTTCGCCGTCGACAAAAGTATTCATGACGAGCAAGTCTGACGGATGCTTTGGGAGCTATGCGATGCTGCCAACGGCAACGACGTACACAAAGTGTCTGTTGCAGAGGCTACGTAACGAAACCCCTAAATTCTTGGAATATTCCCTTGAAACAAGAATCCTAAGGGGTGTTTCGTTTAACTGGAAACGGTTGGATGTATCGTGAAATGATCAAAGGATATACACTGGTGGACGAAAACATAAGGCACCGTTGTACACACACATCGTGAAATCTCGGTGGAAACTAATTATAATCACGGACGAAAAGAAACTAAATTTGGATGGTCCAGATGGATACAAGTACTATTTCCATGATTTAAGAAAGGAACAAAGGGTTTTGAGTCGTCGACAATGTGGTGGCGGTACAGCAATGATATGGGGAGGAATCGACTATAGAGGAAAAATGGAAATAAAATTAATTCAAGACCATATGAACTTGAAATACAATTCAATTATGTTTACCTCAAGATCTCAGGCAAAAATCTCAGTCTCGGGTTAAAAAAAATGGAGGTGAGCTTGAGATCTCTGGAAAATAACATATTAGGTTGTTGTCCGATTTTAGAATGCGATTCTTATAAAACGTTTCGATCAAGAAATGCTGTCACAGTCTGTAGGTTTATTATACAGGGTGTCACCTAACGTTTGCCACTTCAAATATCTTTGTCGTTTCTAAAGATACGTAAAATATGGTAAGGACAAAGTTGAATGGTACAATGGGGCTGACACGATGCCAAAACAAAATTTTGTTTTTATGTCATTTTTTTTAGAGGTTTTGTTTTTATGTCACCTTCATTTTTTTAAATGGAATGAGGTATTTTTTAATACATCAATCGATGCAGCTGGACATTCTTTATAAAAAAGTACTAACCTATGTATGTCGAAAAGTTAGTAGTTCAGGAGATATTTCAATTTAAATAACTCCAAAATACCATTACTGTCATACTAAGACGTTAGTGTTTACTTACTTGTGTAACGTCTTAGTACGGCAGTAATGGTATTTTGGAGTTATTTAAATTGAAATATCTCCTGAACTACTAACTTTTCGACATACATAGGTTAGTACTTTTTTATAACGAATGTCCAGCTGCATTGGTTGATGTATTAAAAAATACCTCATTCCATTTAAAAAAATAAAGGTGACCTTCATATCTATAAAAAAATTACATAAAAACAAAATTTTGTTTTGGCATCGTGTCAGCCCCATTTTACCATTCAACTTTGTCCTTACCATATTTTACGTATCTTTAGAAACAACAAAGATATTTAAGGTGCAAACGTTAGGTGACTCACCCTATATAAAACTTTGAGATACAAAACTAATCCTTAACATTAAACGCACCACGACCGGTCAAATGACCGGTTCTACATTTTTTTATTTCACAATTAATGAAATTGTAAAGATGCTTCCATAAGAAATGATTTAATAAATTTATTTATTAGAGCACATATTATAATAAGAACAGCGTAGTTTGAATAAATTAATTTTTGTCATTTTTATGAGGCAACTACGGGTCTGTTGCTTTTATAGCTCCGGTCTATAGTTCGTTTTATAGCATCGTATAGTTACGTTCAATTTTAATTTAGATGTATAATTTTACTTTTATACAAAGTTTATTTCAACGTTAACCAACACGACTATCGTGTAATTCTTTTTATATATCTGGAAAATATAACTTTTATGCGATTCTTGGTCAAAATGTGGTGATTAATTAACTTTTTAGTCGTTGATGGTAAAAAAGAACTACAAAATCAAGATAACAATCTTGTAAATGAAAAACGTGAATGATATCTTATTTTTACCGTAATAGAATCAAGAAACTTGAAATTTCTAGATAGAATACATTGGGTACAAAATTGCGTTTGTTTAATGTCATTGCTAAAAATCGGATATTGCATATGCAGCAACCTAAAAAACAACAAATATTTTTATGGCATCCTGTAAGACACATTGAACCATTCAACTTTGTCCTGAAGACGTTTCACGTACCTTTAATAGCAACAAAGGTATTTCAGGTGCAAACGTTAGATGACTCACCCTGCATATTTTCATCTTCTTCTTCTACGTAGGAAATGGTGAACTAGAAAGAAGTTCTAATCACTGAAACTGTCAAAAATAATTCGCCCTATCCTGCATGTCAAGTTTGTCCTTCGTGGTTCTTCTAGTCGCAGGTAAATCGCGTTCATTTCCGCTGCATCAGCAATGCTTATTTGTTACGACAAAGATTTCCTCCTCCGACGACGTCTCGCGATCGACTTATCTAGTCAGCCGCGCGACGATCCGAGACACATATATGTCCCGGAGAGTTCCAGGAAACGTAAGCCTGGCAGAATATTCTGCGACGGTCGGCACGAGTTCGGTTATCAGGGACAGGAATTAGATTTGTGTGACGCCGGTGGACAGCGCAGGAACGGCGCGTCGCGGCGTCGGGGTTAGCCGAACTGCTCATGTAACCGTATAACTCGGTCAATTTTATCGAGTTACACGCCCGTTTCTCTGCCTTCGTGTTGCTCCGATCTTCATTCGTCCCTTGGCCACACCGAAATCTTCTTACCCTAACCCGAAAAGACTCTCGGAGCGTGCCCGAAATTCGCAGAAATTCGATATCAATACTTTCTCGATACGAGCGTGGATTTCATTTTTACTGCTATTTCTCCGTGCTACGGTCAAGCAGAGTTGTGTTGATTGAAATACGTCAATACAATTACGTTGTATTTAACTTGGACTCACTTTATAGTATTGGCCCATACGACTTGCATATATTTTTTACAATTTAGAGCAATTGGTTTGTTACATGGTGAGAGAAAAAAATTTTAGAAAAATTGCTATTGATCGGAATTGCAACGAAATTACTTAAAGTTGTGTTTTACATTTTTTTATGTGGGCCTACATTAAGAATTTAAAAAATTGTAAATATTCTGGAAATTCTGAATTCAAAAATTTGTAATATAAGCCCCCATAACAACAACACAATTACAATTTAGAGCAATTGGTTTGTTACATGGTGAGAGAAAAAAATTTTAGTCAAATTGCTATTGATCGGAATTGCAACGAAATTACTTAAAGTTGTGTTTTACATTTTTTTATGTGGGCCTACATTGAGAATTTAAAAAACTGTAAATATTCTGGAAATTCTGAATTCAAAAATTTGTAATATAAGCCCCCATAACAACAACACAATTACAATTTAGAGCAATTGGTTTGTTACATGGTGAGAGAAAAAAATTTTAGAAAAATTGCTATTGATCGGAATTGCAACGGAATTACTGAAAGTTGTGTTTTACACTTTTTTATGTGGGCCTACATTGAGAATTTAAAAAATTGTAAATATTCTGGAAATTCTGAATTCAAAAATATGTAATATAAGCCCCCATAAAATGTTCAAAAATTCCTGATCAATTGCAATGCTTGAATGTAGTAAGTACTGTTTATTACTACTACTGCTTGTAGTAGTAAACTGTAGTGATGGATCAGGCTCGTTCAGTGCCCAGCAATTGTATACGCGTGCGCCTATCGACGGTTTCACTTGAAAAAGTTATCGTTTTTTAACCCTTTGCACTCCATTGTCGCCGATAATGGGACATTTTAAATATGACCTGCAAGTTCATAAGATCTGCAAGATCGACCTTCTCGTCATTTGTTTGTCAGAAGAAATGTTATGAAATGCCGAAAAGGAATTTTTAAAACGGGTAGACAAATGCATTATGAACAATGGTGGAAACATAGAAGGATAATTCTTCTGATTGAATTAACCACTGATAAGCGCAAGAAATAATGAAATTGTTTCTTAATAAATAGATCTAATAAATAGAGCAATTTAATTTAGGTATACTGAATAAAATTGCTAAGGATATGAATTATAAATTTTATGTGTATTTATTTCGGTAACTTAAGAAGCTTACGAAGACATAAAAAGGTCGATCTTTACTTACAGCGTCTGACTAATAGCTGTTAATCAGATACTACCATTGCTTACTTAAGAAGTTACAAATTTATAATATAATTTCGAATGTTTTGTAACAGTAAATAATGTCGTTAAATTCGTCTTGGAAAATGCTATCGTGTTATGACAAATAAAGAATATATGGTTCCATTTAAAAAAATTAATTCGTGAAATTTCTCCCCTCACGATTCGAATACTGAAACAGAATTACACCATATGATTGTTCCCTTTATACCGAACAATTTTTGTAAACAATTTTTTTTCGTAACTTCAGTGCGTCACGAGATATTTCCGTTATTGAGTGTTATTCAATAATTGAGTATTATTCCGAGTAACTAGGCTGGAGTGCAAAGGGTTAAAGAGTGCCCGAATGTTAATGAGAGTCACCGTAACATTTATTCTAGTACACGCATCTTCCGGAGCCGATATATCGCAAGGATCAAACGTTTACACGAGCAATTTACTTTCCGCCACGCTGCTCGGATAAAAACCCGTAATCATTTTCCTCGGGTAACTTTTATTGTCATCTAGCCTATTGTGCCGATCCTACCGGGGTACGGTTTTCCTATTTGCTGAGTCAACAGACAGACTCGAGCGAGTCCGACGTCATAACAGCTATCTCTCTCCTTCCACTTCCGGCTACGCTGTCTCGCTGACAAGTATTGTGCTGTTTGCATAACGCGATGAGAGGCACCAAGGTAACGAGACCGGAGCAGGAATCGAGTTGCCAATGAAATTCTATTTCGCCTCGCCCCGTGATACGTACGTGCTACCTGTAGATGTGATCCTGTCGACTCGGTTACCTTCTCAAGGAGACTTGAAACACTGTACTTGTTGACGTAGAGCACGAGCCAACACACGGAAACTATACGAAAATATTTGTTCACTTTTAAGTATTCACAGTTTAGAGATTAAACGCAAATAACTTGCTACAGGCTATTGTTTCGTCGTGCTTACTTTCCCGATTCTTCTCAGTAGAACACGACAAATTTCATCGTCTAGAAAGCCAAGAATCCAGTCGCAGCATTTTTCACTGAAAATATTCTGTTGTTCTGGAAAACGGAATCAGATCTTAAAAATCTACTCTTCAAGAAATCATTAAATATCAGATGGTTTTATTTTGTTTATTAACGTTAGCTTCCAGTGCGAGATAGTGACATTTGCCTTTTAGTTTTAACCCTTAATTGGAACTTTAAAATTTTGACGTTGTAAGAACGATTAAATGTTAAATATACTATTCAAGAAATTATTAAATTTCAAACGGTTTTACATTGATTTTTCGCGTTAGCTTTCAATGTAAGCTACCATTTGTCGTATGATTTTAACCCGTAAGTGGACGTTCAAAATGTAATTTAAAAAAGCAACGATTCGATTCAATTATATTTAATATTCATCTGTAGACTACGGATCTTTATGCAAAATAAAAATTGTCTGCATCAATTGTAAGAAATAGAAATTAAATTGAACGTAATTTTTTCCCTTAATGATTCTAATAGAGGAGAAATCATATATTGACATCTTTAATTTTTAAAATGTTTCAGTAATTTTGAATTTCATCTTCTCAATTTTTCTATAAATGCATAAAGATCCGCAGTATATTCATCTCTATCGAATTCGAAATTTCATCTGAATTCAAAGATAGATATAGTATTAAAAGTTACATATTAAATAATTATTAGCATAAATTTAAGAGTTAAACGAAACATGTATGTAACAATTCTCACATAATCTCATATATTTAAAAAAAAATATTTTGCAGTTTTAGAGTACGGAGACTTTGTTGTTTGATGTTTGCGACTGATCCCGTATAAAGCGTACTACATTTTCGTCTTTGAATCACACAAAATATATAAATATGTGAAATATCCTACCATTCTGTTGCGCACTGCAGTCTCGTGAAACTTTGTTGAAATTGAAATCGAAGGGTCGAGATCCTTCCTTTGCAGCTTCAAATTCAAGATTCACGATCTCCTGAAATTTAGAGGACCTTCGCCGGAAATTATGTTCTGCCAGTCGAGGGTTTTCCAGGTGGATTTTCCTTCCGGGTGAATTTTCCTTCCAGGTGCTCGACGCGTGGACGATGTACAGTGGGCCAGAATCGTGAAGTAGGCGGACCGAACCCCCAAATATCATGTCCTGAAATGTCTTAAAGTTAGGTTTACTAAGTAGTTTATTCTCGTCTGTGACGTGATCACGTGCAACGTACGTTGTACGTCTTCGAGCAGACGATAAATAAACATACGCTCGTCTGAAAAATTACATCAGTCGATCATTGTTGCATTACGAGTTCCAATATCAGGTTATATTACCAGACAGCGAATCTTTATGCAAAATAAAATGTTTCCACATCATTTATAATTAGTAGACTGCGGATTTTATGCATTTATGACAAAAATGGACACTTACAATTTAAAGCAGTGGACATGTTAAAAATATTTAAGGACATCAACGTATTAGTTTCAGCTTAATAGGATAATTAAAAGAAGAATACAATTTTTATTTGGCTCCTGTGTCCTGTAATTAATGCAAACATTTTTTATTCTGCATAAAGATCCGCAGTCTAATTATTATTTATCTTTATGCATTTATAGCTTCTAAAAATGTTCAGAAGATGCTGGAATATAAAATTCTACAAAATTTATTACGATTTTTCTTTATTTCAGAACTATAAACGCTGCCACAACCGAAAATAAGATTTTATTTAATCCCACTTTCTTGAAATTTGCCTGCAAAAATTAAAAATTGCATAAACTTTCAGAGTCTATCTATAATTTTAATTGTCTGAAAATAATGTCTCCATATTTTTACATTTCTCTAACGTTTTTGCTGCTTTAAGTTTTACCGACTCATTTTTATTATAAATGTATAAAATCCGCTGTCTAAATATAACTAAGCGAATTTTGATTTAAATCGACAATGGATTCTTAACATTATTTTCATTAATTCTGAGAAACAGGGGTTCATTAAAAATGTATTGCCTCGCCTAATAATTTTAATAAGTCGACGACAACAGAACAGTGTTTATCAATTACTTCAATTTGTTAAATGTTTTTACAAGGTGAAACACAAAAGGTAGCTTTATAAAGATAGTTTTTTATTCTAGTAAAAAAGTAATATCAGAATCAGATTCAACGAGTTAAGGACCAGTAAAACCGCCCTCTTTGTAATAAATACTGCATAATTAAGGCAGATATGACTTTTATCTACCTATTTTATTATTCTGGCTCACTATACGTCGTTTCGCAACAGACTAAATTCATAAATCTCTTAATAATACATCTTTACTTATAAACAGGACAATTTTAAGAGTTTTTGGGGTCGCAGATTGCGATTCTAGTATTTTCTTGTTAGGGTGAGAAACTACATTTAAAATATAGTACCTTTATAAGGGATGTTTCAATTTAAAATTATTTTTTTAGTAGTCATTTTGTAAATGACATTTTCGTTCATGAGTTCATGAGGAACAAATTTTCACAACATAGCTTTGGAAAGTGCACTGAGAGGGTTCGAGGAAATGAAATGACCTTGCACTGTTACGCAGATATATTGCTATAACTCCGTTAAAATCCGTTTAGGCAAGTTTAGGCAAAAATATTATATACATGCACTTCAAGTACTATTCAAATGCTATGTTAACTATCGCGCCTCAAAGTATGTATGTCAAGTTTAGAAGAGCAAATCGTTCTCGAGCATCCTTTTCGGCTTGAAAGTATTCTCAACGAATTTTCAGTGACTTGTGGCAAAATTTATGCATACTGTAACATAATATACAGGGTGTCCCCAAATTCGCGAACTTCCCGAAAGGGGTGATTCGTGAGACCATTTCAAGCGACATTTTCCTTTGCAAAAATGTTATCCGCGACTTTGTTGAGGAGTTATTAGCGAAAAACACGGACCAATCAGAGCGCGACCTAGACGCGAGCTGCCATAGTCGGCCAATAGACAGTTGGCGCGCCGAGCTGACTGTGGCAACTCGCGTCTAGGTCGCGCTCTGATTGGTCCGTGTTTTTCGCTAATAACTCCTAAACAAAGCCGCGGATGACATGTTTGCAAAGGAAAATGTCGCTTGAAATGGTCTCAGGAACCACCCCCTTTCGGGAAGTTAACGAATTTTGGGACACCCTGTATAAGTACATTTAACATTTATAAGGGCGCATACGCCCCACGCTGAACTTTCCGTTTAGCCCAATTGGAATTCTCATTGAAAAACGAACAATATGTTTTTGTTAAAATAATTCCTTAAAAATTCAATTTATTGCTTTGTTGTGTATAATGCATATTCTAAACTCTACACTCTCTTCTTGATAATTATGGTATTATACTATTACACTATTGAAAAATTGTAAGGCATAAGTCAAAAGCAAGTTTATTTAACCGAAAAACGTAAAAGTGTGGGTCGTATACGCCCCACGTGGCCTGAACGGAAAGTCTCCAAAAATCGGTCCGGCACGGAACGTGTTAAGAATCTTTATGAAAAATTTCATACAGTTTGAAAGAATTAGAAAATTTGAATTTAGTCGGCGTTGTTCCGATTCCAGCCCAGTGTGCGTTGGTTTCTGTTGCAGCTTGTCTGTTCCGTCTCAATCGAGCGTCACGTTTCGAGAGCGTAGTCTGCCACGGTTTGGCGTTACATGAAAAGTCTCGTCCCCGTGTCTCCGGGCACTCGCGAACTATTTCGTACTCCATTTTCCTTTGAGCCGGTCGTGGTATCCAGCTTATTAGATTCTTGTCGACTGCTGCAGCGAAACGTTTTCGTATTCGACGTCCGACACGCGCCCTCAGCACTTCAAGAATGCAGCGCGACACGGTGTCCGTGCTGGACTTTTCTCCATATTAAATTCGCTGTTTTCTTTAGAATTCGTTTTTATTTGTCCTGCGCCGCGGGAACGTTTTTCGCGGAGGTAAAGCCAGACGAAGACAATGAATTTTTTCCTCTGCGTTTTCTTTTCTTCACGAACGACTTGAACACAGAGAGCAAAACAACGGAACGCTGGATGGAAGGCGGCCGATGGCCGAAGAGTAGTTGTTAAACTTCGCAGGAAGTATGCTCGGAATGCGAAGGCTTTCCACCGCTCGCCGGAAAGAAAGAGATCGACTAATGTAAAAGCAAGAGACCGGGAAGGAGAAAAGTAACTTCGCTGGATGTTACCGAAGAATTTAATATCGAACATGCCAATAGTTTTCGCGGTTCTTTACGGTCCCTAAAATTCTGAATTGATCTTTTAATGCTGTTCACAGCCTAAGACTGCCGCGGCTTCTTTGATAAATAGGGTGACATTTATTAATCAAACATTTTTTTCATTGCATCCTTAGTGCTCATCGCGAAGAACAAAAGTCTTGGAGGGACTATAGAGGTTTCATTCAACCTTTCTCTTAAGGAACAACTTTAAAGTTTTCATCTAAAGAATGACTCCAAATTTATTCTGGATTATTATTAGAAATTCGTTATCAAACAGAATACAACACTTGAAATAAACGGAAATTATGAACACTAGAACTACCAAAGAGGTTTAACTAACCATTTCGGATTTGTTGTTCAATACCTGTCGAAAGCATAAACATGCAATTTGTGTAAAATTATCAAACCAATTGGTTTATTCGCGCGGATGCTGCAGTAAAAGTAAATCTCTACTTCAGTGAATGCGCTCTTGTAATTCGTATAACAGAACAGCATCGACCATTCAACGTTTAGAATATACAGGGTGGCCCACATAACTCTGAACAGCTCAATATCTCCGTTACTTTTCGTTGTACAAAAAAACTTCGTAGGACAAAGTTACACTGTTTGAAGGGCCACATATAACGGTGTAAGGGAAAAAAAAATTTCAAGGTCATTTTTATGGGATTTCAAGGTTATCGATGTTTTTTTAAATGGAATGAGGTATTTTTTAATACATCAATCGATGCAGCTGGACATTCTTTATAAAAAAGTACTAACCTATGTATGTCGAAAAGTTAGTAGTTCAGGAGATATTTCAATTTAAATAACTCCAAAATACCATTACTGTCGTACTAAGGCGTTAGTGTTTACTTACTTGTGTAACGTCTTAGTACGACAGTAATGGTATTTTGGAGTTATTTAAATTGAAATATCTCTCCTGAACTACTAACTTTTCGACATACATAGGTTAGTACTTTTTTATAAAGAATGTCCAGCTGCATCGATTGATGTATTAAAAAATACCTCATTCCATTTAAAAAAACATCGATAACCTTGAAATCTCATAAAAATGACTTTGAAATTTTTTTCCCCTTACACCGTTATATGTGGCCCTTCAAACAGTGTAACTTTGTCCTACGAAGTTTTTTTGTACAACGCAAAGTAACGGAGATATTGAGCTGTTCAGAGTTATGTGGGCCACCCTGTATGATACAACCCCTGGCAGAATGTTTCCGATCGGAGGCATTGATACGGATTTTAGAGAAAACATTCACAATTTAGAAGTATAAAATATTACTTTATGGAGTTAAAACTGATGGCAAATGAAAAGGGGCTAATTGAAGAATGAAAAACAACAAAATAACATAACCTTCCATTTATTATAACAAAGAAATGAGAAAATAAACAAAATGTTACACGGAAAAAAGTTCCCGATCAGCTGGAAGAAAGTTTCCGATTCGATTATCACTGTCCATCACCAAAGTTCAACAATTACTGTTGGATGATTCTTATAGACTCTTTTGCGTTGATTCCAAATCTGCCGTTAATTTTTCCCCTGGACGCACAGTTTTTGAGAAACTTGATCTTGAAAAAAAAAACATATTTTTCAACTTTAAACAAATATTGTGATGTTATTATAAAAGATATTGGATTGTTCTTTGCAGAAAAAGATTCTGTAGACTTTCCAGAATACAGTGATATCCAATATTAATACATTATGAATGTTTACATTCTGCCAGGGGTTGTATCTTATGTAATAATTGCTTAACGAAACTCTCTTTTCTCAAATCATTGGTTTCCCATGATGTAGAGAAGCTTCCTCTGAAAATCATGTTTTTACTGATTTTCTTAGTTTTTTCAAAGTTATTTCTATTTTGGATGTGAGAAACGTGTATTTTTTTTATCGCATCTTGTACAGCATTAAAAATACATTTGAATATTGAACTATTTTCTTTGAAAACCAGATAATTATTTTTCTATATAAAAATGATCAATGACCTTTAACCCTTTCAGTATAAAAAATTAAACATCAGCATAAATTGCTGAATAATATCATATAATAAATAAATAATATCATATAGCACCTCTTTGGATTTGTCTCAGCACCTGCTGTTATTTTCTCAAGAAAAAAAAATAGTATCAATTTAGAAAAAGTAGATTGATCTTCAGATCTCCTCCACTACTCCACCCACAAGAAAACAATTAATACTACGTAATGTAGCCCGTCATACCAAACAACTTTTGTACGAACACTTTTTTCATAACGACAACGCAAACAGGACACCCTGTATATTTTAAAAAGAAAACAAGGAAACATCACTAGAACACAAAATTAGTGATCGAAACTTTAAACGGCAATATCTCGAAAGTGAAAGTTTGTGACATGCGGCGTTCTTCCTTACAACCACAGATTTCAGGTGGGCAGAGTTGTGGAGACACACAGTATGCACCTACTCCGACTAAGGTCTTTGAGAACCACGACCTCGGCATAATTAATATCTCTGCTATTTTCGAACGTAATTATTTCTGAATTTCTGTTCGTGTAGTGTTCACTGTGGGTTATTATCGAGCCTATTCAACGGATTCTGTTTCCTCTTCAAACTGTGATTATATTGAAAATCAAGCAGCTTGTTTATTACGAGTGCGGCGGCCGAACAAGTAGAAGAGCCGCGATACAGGTCAGACCGAGCTCCGGTTATTACCGCGCTCTCGATATTTTTAATTAAATCGCTGCCGGCCCGATCACCGAGCACACTTACTTCAATTCAACCGCGTTCCGTTTTCGATGCACAAGAAATTATTAAAAATCTGGGGCTGCCGGAGTTCCCGTTTTCGTCGAAATCTTCCTGTATTGAATGAACTGCAGTGCAGAGCATTGCTGCGATGACGTGACATGGTTCTCAACGATTGTATCTTAAACTCACGTTTTCCGAATATTCTGTATTCTGTAAAAATTTGGTATATTTATTTTCAGTATAAATACCTGCCCATGAAACAGCCTTGTAGCTGAATATAGGATTTTATTCTGTGAAAAAACCATTACAATTTTTTAATGAGAACCTACATATTTTATCATACATTCTTCTACACGGTTTCAAAATATTACATCCGAATTCCGACTCTCAAAACGATATGCCGTCGGCTTTAGCTTCACCTAATTAATGTACAGTGCGCCTTGTTGAATGTAAATGTATACAATGAGCTACAAAAGTATTCGAACACCCTTTAAAACAGAATAACTTTTTTACAATTGTACCAAACGACCTGGTTTTTATAATCAATTAGAAGCATTGATTTATGAAATGATAAGCAAAAAAGATTTTCCAAAAATTATCTACGGGGCAAGTGCGTTAATTGGTTATTTTTATTATAATATGAACAAAACTTCTCTAGCTTGTATTTGTTAATGTAGTATAAGTTAGTATGAACTATTCTACATAGATGTCGCTCAAGAATAAAGGTGTTTTCCTCGCATAAATCAACCAATGCCAAACAGTCACGTGCGAGGTACACAACTTTGAGGTTACCCTAAACGTGCAATAGTTTACAATTTATTAATATATTCTGTGTTGTTATTTTAGATATGTACAACAAATATTGATGTAGGTTTACATTAAATAAACCGATTTTATTGTATTTTTTAAAATCTATTGAGAAGAACACTAAGATGCACTTGCCCCGTAAATACTACTACACGGGGCAAGTCCGTACTGCCACGGTGGGGTAACTCCGTACTGTATGGGTAACAATAATACTAAACAATATACAGGGTGTCCCAAATTCCTGAACATCCCGGAAATGGGAGGTTCCTGAGACCATTTGAAGTGACATTTTCCTTTGCAAAAATGTTATCCGTGTTTTTCGTTAATAACTCCTAAACAAAGCCGCGGACGCTATTTTTGCAAAGGAAAATGTTGCTTCACATGATTTCAGGAATCTCCCATTTACGGATGTTGAAGGAATTTTGGGACACCCTGTATTTAATGCAATAAAAAGCATTTTGTAGCAGGCTTGATAATAATTCTTTTCTTGCCCCGTAGCACTTGAACCAAGATTCAAAAGCATTTTCAAACTTTGTTTTAATATCACTGTATCCGCTTTCATATTTCAACATAAGAGTACTTGTTTGTTTAAAAAAGGGTTACTATAAAACTAAACAATATAATTTAATGCAATAAGAAGCATTTAATAGTAGACTTGTTAATCATTCTTTTCTTGCCTCGTAGCACTTGAAACAAGGTTCGAAAGCATTTTTAACCCTCAGAGACGGACTTGTCCCATTTTCGGGGCAAGTGCGTAGTAGTTGACACTTTGTAGAATATCCTATCAAAATGATAATTTTCGAGCAAAATTAGAATCCTACATAATACTAATTCATCAGTAAAAACTGTGACAATAGTTTGATACCAAGAACGTTAAGTTTTTATGTAACAGACTGAAAATACATCAGTTTAAAGTCCAACTTTGCAAAAACTAGGGCGGGCTTACCCCACTCCACCTTACAAGGTTACATGCAAAAATAAAAAAGGCATTTTTTAAAACTTTTTTATTTGGACCTAATATTAAATTAAATGTAAGAAATATGAAAAATTAAACATAAAATTAATTGATAAATAATCTTTATAAATAATGAGTATTGTCAAAAACGTTCGGACATGGGTCAGCTTATTTCTGCTCTAGATTCGCCAGAAAAGTTTAACCAAAATTAACGACTCCACTACTGTGATCTCTCCTTGTTACTAACAAAAATTCTTCGTTTTCTTCTATCTTTTCGAAATCACATTTTGGCCAGCTTATCAGGCAAAAAAGCCTCATTGTATGCTGCTGTGCCCCATTGATGCGGGGAACGAGCGATACGGGCTCCAGCTCGAGACTGAAATTGTAAATTAGTCGAGGAATTCCATTTTGCCGCACGGGAAACGTCATTTCCCGTGTAACAAAGAAATCCTAATGAAATCTGTTAGGATTGAATAGCTCGACGACACCGAGGAATTAGTGACGCGCTCGCCTCCTCAGAGTAACAGGAAACGATTGTTCTACGAGTAGCAATGTATCTGCTAGTGGGAAGCGTGTAAGTTTCGGGTAGGTCGATAAATCGTGAAAGAGATAAGCCGGAATGCTACAGGAAATTAAGGTCTCGGCTCGGTTCGACGTCCCCCAAGTCACTCTTCTCCGGCTTCGGGTTTTGAGCCAGTGTCCTTCCTCTCTGGCTTTCACCTTAGCCCTCGGTTCCCACATAAAGCCGGCCTGATTAAGTGCATGTTGTCGAAGAACGATCATATCTCTCTCGTGTGGTTTTCTTCGCGGTGGACCTCGCTTCCTCTTTTTTTCTTTCCATCTTCCCTTTCCCACCCCTCTTGAAAAGACTCCGACGGGGAAGCCCGATGAAAATGAAAGGCCTAGACGTCGTCCCCCTCGGTGTCCCGGGGGAGCACGTTGCGAAAAGAGGGTGGAAAAATATATATATATATATACATTGTATATACATATGCGTATACACGCGCGCCCGTGGAAGTGTTAGAAAATATTCCGGCGAGTCCTCGTATATATGCCACGAGACTTTTCACGCGACAGTAAGTTTGATATCTGACCCGTTGAAATATGGGGGATGATGATGATTATCGTTACGCATCCATCGTATTGGAATTTAGAGTCTCGTAAAACCTGCATGTTGCTTCGAAAAAGTGATCGGAACAGACGCGGCAGATCGGGGATTCTGTCGGGACGTAGATAAGCGCGAGATATTCGGGAATTCTATCGAGAAAGTAAAATGTTAGCAGGTTGACGTGCAACCTCACGTATGCGTGACTGTTCTCAGATATCGGTTATCGAACGTGATTTATCCTCACAAGAGGATAAATGTGATGGATCCAGTGATGGGATCGTTTATTTTAATGAAACTTTTTCTAGCGAATCTGCAGAATTGTGCATAATTACAATTGAATTAGTCCACGAATTATAATTACAAAGTAATTGAATTAGTCCAGGAATTATAATTACAAAGTAATTGAATTAGTCCAGGAATTATAATTACAAAGTAATTGAATTAGTCCAGGAATTATAATTACAAAGTAATTGAATTAGTCCAGGAATTATATTTACAAAGTAATTGAATTACTCCAGGAATTATAATTCCAAAGTAGTTGAATTTCAATTGAATTACTCGAGGAATTATAATTACAAAGTTATTGAATTACATTATAATTCAGTTATATTGTAATTTATAATTCTGTTATATTGTAATTTATAATTCAGATCTTCATTCAATTATGTAATGTAATTCGTAATTGCAATGGAGTAATTGCAAGTAATTGCTACTATAAAATATATTGTAATTAAATTACAATGTAATTGCAATTACAATTACATTGTACGAGTACAATTAGTAATTACAATTAGTAAGTACATACAATTATAAAATACATTGTAATTAAATTACGATGTAATTCGTAATTGAAATTACAATTAAATTGTACATACAAGTACAATTATTAATTATAATTAGTAAGTACAATTATAAAATATATTGTAATTAAATTACATTACGATTAAAATAAAATAAATTAAAATGAAAAATTAATGAATAATAAAGTAATAGATAAGAAGAGGTTGACAAATCCACGTGAAGGATTCAAACAGAAGGAATTCATTATTTATAATATCTGAACAGAAATAACCTGTGCGTTACACATTTTTTAAATTTCAAACATAAACATGAAAAGCAGAAAAAGGAAACATGTCCCTACTTTACCTAGATTGCGATATATTTTCAAGAAAAAAATAACGACAATCTAATGAGACTCATTAAACAAACATTAATATTATATGTAAGTAAAATGAAATAAATTATTTAATAACATAAAACTGAAAAAAGAAACTACGCTGCACAAACAGCATACCAAGTATATGAAAGAAAAACATAAAAATATATCGCAGTTCTTCAAAGTTCTGGGTTATAATTTGGAGAGCTGTATTTTAATTATATTGTATTTCAATTACACAGTAATTGAATTAATTGAAAGGTTTGAATTATGTAATTCAGTTACGACGTAATTGAATATAGTTGGATTGATATAATTGAAATACAATGTAATTCAATTGAATTAGCACAATTCTGATCTAGAGCAAGAATAAGCAGACTCGTAAATTTGACAATACTCATTATTAGACTGCGGATCTTTATGCAAAATAAAAATGTTCTGCATTGATTGTAGGAAGCAGGAACAAAATATAAATTGATTTCATCCCTTAACAGACTTTACATTGAAAAGATTATAACAATATTCTTAGATTTTTCAGATTTTTCATTGTTTTATATTTCACCCAGCCAATATCTTCATAAATGCATAAAAATCCGCAGTCTACTCATTATTTATCAAGATAATTAATATTTAATTTTATGATATCCAGTCTCATTTTGTTCCGTCGCCAATATCAACCGAGTTATTCTAGTATATGCCAGGAAATATTTCATAATCATTGAACCAAACTCGTAAATATTCAACAACAAGTAATCTGTTTTAATTGCTTTCGAAATATTTAAAAATTCGGGAAATTTTGTCTCTGCTCGGGTAAGGTAAATTTTTTCGAAGTAATTAGATACGTTATGAAAGATTATTCATATAGTTTATACTTTAAACAAATCGTCTAGAAAGATTACTTTTAGATTTTTACAAATCATTCCTATCGGTCTTTGCAAGCTATCAATTTTGAATTGATGGAAATAAAAAGTACTTTTTAAATACAAAACTCATTATCTAAATAATTGTTCAATTACAGCACCTAATAAAAATTTGAAGGAAACGTATGGTACCTTTGCTGCAAAAGTGATTTGACACAAAAGACACAATTTTCGAGTTGTCACTATAATAACGTTGTAGAGAGACGCTTGCAAAATCTCATTCATTTATCTTCATAATTTGATCGGTACAGGACAGTTCTGTCACTCTGCTTGAATTATATAGCTGCATTCTACAAAAGCGTGTTATTACACATTAGTTTTCTTGACTCTGATGGCTTTCCACGATTGAAAACCACAAACGGAGAAAATATTTGAATCTATTTTATGGAATTGCACTTCTTGTTTATAAATGTGATTAACAAAATATCTGATTTATTATTTCATACCTTTTTCAGTTGCGGCGCGAGTGCTAATATACATAGAAGAGAAAATTAAATAACTAATCGAGTTACAACTATGATTATTGCTGTGTAGTATTTCGCGATTTATATAGGGTGTCTCAGAACGGATAATACAAGCGACCATGCAGCGATTCTACATGTAGAAACAAATAAATATTAATGAATAGCTTTTCTTTGGTTGACATTCTTTCAGGAAAGAACAAGTTTGAGAATTCGTCACATTCGCGAGAAGTAGAATTGGTTGGCAATGATTAGACGCGTCAGCCGATTTCTATTGACGACAGGATACGGTATATTTTATTTGAAATAAGATAACAAATAATCATTATTTTCATATAATAAATGCCACAAAAACGTATTCTTATATTATGATTCATATGACTCATATTTAAATTTTTTGTTTCAATAGTATTGTGAATAATTATCGCAAAAAAAGATTGGTTTTTTGAAATACCATTGAGTTGGTTAGTTTTAGAAAATAAAATTTCGATCAGTAAGAATAAAATCATGTGTTTAGACAACGTAAAATATGATTATAAATATTTTGTATGAATTATTTTGTGATGGGAGGGCCAAGTTTTGTTAGAATTCGCGAGAAGATGATAGGTTTTAACGTTTTAGTTTTCATTTGATTAAATAAATTGTTTTGATTTTCCAAAATATTTAGAAAGGTTAGAAAGATGTACATAAACAAATATATTGAAATACCTTACGTTTTTGGAAAAAATCGGCATGTTACACTATACAAAATAAAATCTTTAGTGAAAAAATATAGATCTACTTAAATTTTCGTTGCAATACATTCATCTGAGAAAGTATGAAAAGTGAAGATCGTCAGTAATAGTGACTGGTAAAATATGTTAGCAAACTATGCAAGGGTATTGTAAGAAATCTCTGTCCTGCGCGACTAAACTATTCCTTGGAGGTTCTTTACTCCGTAGTTTACACACGACAGACTTTTTCCCAAATGCATATTTCCACCAACCCCTCTGCGGCGTACGCACGCACACACACACCCGATAATACTAAACAAATCCTGTCGAAATAGCTACGGACACTTCATGGGCCAGCAGAATCTCTGAACTTATTTCTATGGAGGACACGTTTCAACCCCTATTCCCTGGTCTGTGTTTTACATCCTCTGACAGTAGGGTCTACACTATCGCATCTTTAGTCGTAACGCTTTAAACCTCGATGTTGTGTCAAACTTTACACTCCTTATTTATGGAATATGCTTGTCTTGGCTTGGAGTTTAAGATAGCAGGCGGTCGTAGTTTAAAATGTCGATCCCCGACCCCATAGTATTTGCGGCGGTGCTGACAAACACGTAGGAAATTTTATTACGCGACCCATCAAATTGACGGGTTCTAATATTTTTAATTAACGAACATTAAGATTGTAAAGATGCATCCATAAGGAATTATTTAACAAATTGATTTCTTTGGGTATATATTATTTTAAGAACGGTTAAAAATTTAGATAGGCACATTCTTGTTTGTCATATCGCACCCCCGCAAGAAAAGTGACACAACTCAAAAATGCTGCATTTGAGAAAAATCAACTTAAAGAATATTATAGAACTTATATTGAAATAGTTTAGCTTCTTTTAAATTTCAGGTAAGTATGATAAATTGCGAGATAGAGATGTGAAGCTTTTCGTGCATGTTGCGGCACTTCATACATATTTTGCGATTACATAACCTCAAAATTGCCTTTTTTTGACTTGTGTCACTTTTCTTGCGGGGGTGCGATATGCTTGTCAAAGTGTGAAAGTTGTCTGCATCAATTGCAAAAAATAGAAACTAAATTAAATGTTTTTTCTTCCCTTAAAAATTATAATAGAGGAGAAATCATACATTGACATCTTCAATTTTTTAAATTTCCCAACAATTTTAAATTTCATCCACTTAGTTTTGCTATAAATGCATAAAGATCCGCAGTCTAATCATTACTATGTATTACAAACTTTTACGCGCGCTGGTCGCACACAAGGCCCTTATCTCGTGATGTAGAAGTAATGTAAAAGTGATGTAAAAGTGATGTAAAAGTGATGTAAAAGTGATGTAATACAGTCACTTTTAGTGCTCCGTAAACCCAGTGTTAAAACCGTATAAAAATGTTATCGAGAAAGATATTTAATATTTTTTTTTTAAGTATCCAAGTTTCAATCAAATAATCATTTAAGATTTACATGGTTATGTTACTTGTTCTCTCTGTTGAGGACTGGACTGCTGCTTCAGTAGAGACCTTTGAAATATTGCACTTGGTGCCGTCTGTACTCGAAGGGTGTCCACTGTTGTAGAGCATAAACTATGCTATCCTGATGTATTCTAATCTCTGATGGTTCTTACTGCACTGAGCTATTCCGAGTAACTAAGTGCTCGCTCACCTAGATCTCGTGACCTCACTTTTGGGTCCTACCCATGTGTAGGGTGGGGGTGATTGACCCGTTTGTGTTTTTCAGATGCTAAGAAAGAGATTACTAAAAAACTTCCAGATGCTTGACCGTGCCATAAAGTTATTCTAAGGATCATTGCCATAACACTCTCACCTTCCTTTAATAAATTGAAGTGGTTACTATAAACGTATATGATATTAATTTACAGCGGCATGAATTAAACAGAATCTTATTTCCGTTGCAAGAGGCTTTATCAAGTTAAGAAATAAATATAACTTTGTTACATTTTATGAAAAATTATATTCTATTATTAACACTTGCTGTAATTGTTTGAAATCTGCAGTCTACGTACTAACTGATTTTTGTTGTTTAATTGTGATATCATTGTGGTCATGCTGAATGGTGTAATATTGACTTTATTGTAACCAAGTCGTTATGGGATGAAATCAATTCTTATGTTATTTCTGATTCCCATAATCAATGCAAAACATTTTTATTGGTTTGGAAAGAAAGTTCGTGGCGTTTTTAAATTAAAATTCAAAGATTAAATTCAGATATTTATTCATAGGTTTATTCAATAATGTGACAGGCTACCACAAAAGTGGCAAAAAGTAAAAGAACGGAATGGGAAATGTGTTTTTGAATAAATCTATGAACGAATATCTTAATTTCACATTTGAATTTTACTTTTAAAACGCTACAAACTCTATATTATGAATAGAATATCGAATTGCATTGTACTATTGAATTGTATAAAATTACGTCCGCTATAACATGCTTACTTGCCCGTTGCTCGCTGCGAACGTTGCGACATATACGGAAGAAAAATTATGTAAATGGAAATTTCAGAGACTGTTATCGGTGACCATCATGATGATGAATGTGTTAAAAAGCATCATTTTTTGTAGAGAAATGGCGCAAATGAGGATTTCAGGAGCGTAACCTCTGGTTAAGCAACACATTTAAAATATTGGATTGTATAAATATTGCTTTAACAATTATTGCATATAATAGGTGTAAAAAATTAATTTAATCAATCTACTTTTTAAATTCTTCAACCACGATGACAGATGACGGAATCAGAACAATTTTTTCGAAAAGCTGAAATTTGTATATTGCAGCTATATATTGTATATATATAATATTAATATAACGTATAATATTAAGATATTATATAATACAGAACACCTGTCCTTAAACATTTTCACAACACACAAATCGGTATATGCTTTTTTTCAATGAAACATTACAACAGTTTGAAGTAACATGAAAACGAATTTGCTCCATTAAGCTTTTTATTTAGAATGCCAGCCGGAATAAAGCCCAATAAATTTTACTATGTTTTTGTCATACTTGAATCTTTAATGAACAGGTGCGCCCTAAGTACCAAATCGTCTACTGTCTGGTCATTGCGAAAGCTCTTCGCACGCGTCGAGTACAGCTCCCATAACCCTTTAACTTGGGCCCTATTCGCAAACATAATTAATCGCTTCGAAGCGCACAGTTTGCCAATCATCACAGACCCGAGGAATCATCGCGCGCAATTCGGCGGTCATCGAACTGCGCGTACCGGCTTCCGATTGTTTGTTTCCACGCAACATTAATTAACTGCCGTATTCTTGATATTTAATTACACGGTTCGGGCCGATTTACAAAGGAAGGGGAGAGAGAGAGTGTTGTTTCCCCGGTATTGAAACGCGTATTTGCGAGTCGAATTGTTGCGCGCCCGGTACCCGATAATCTCGTTAACGAAGAGAATGCGCGGTAATCGAGGAGACAGCGTTCGGAAAACAATACGCGGGGCTGCGTTAATGTTTCGACCGTGACAGACGCCCGCGCGTCCATCTGCTCCCTTTCCCGCCTGAAATTAGGATACGGAGTTGGCCACTTACGGACGGACACTCCCAGTTAATTTCCGGCTGTAAATAGTCGATTCGTTCCCGTCTAGCATGTCCTCAATCCCCTGTTGATCGATCGGCCATTTCTTTCCATTTCCATTCCGTCACTATCCAGTTTATTTGCAGGGCCGTCGACAGAGTTAGGCATTAATCGATTAAAATTTTAATCTAGATCGATTGATTAATGTGTACGATTAAAGAAGGTAATCATTGAAAAATCGACGATTGATTCAATCGATTGAAGAAGTTAATCGTCAATCGTTGATTAAAAGAAAAAATCATCGAAAAAAAACATAAAAGCACGTAAACAGAGTTTGTATTATGGACCAAATGACAATATACCTAAACTCAGTTTACATTTTTTCAGTATTCATATATTTTGTTTATATTTTTTGTCATGTGTATTGTATTAATATATTTCATATATTTTCATTCCGTATTTCATTTCGAAATTTTAGCAGTTAATCATTAATCAACTATCCGATTGACGTTTGCAATTTAAAGGAATGCAAATTTAACCGTTATACAATTAAGGATTAATAAGTATTTAATTGTTATCTGCAATTAACGACTAAACTAGGAGACTCATTGTTAATTGCGATTAACGATTGAAGTAGAAATTTATTCGTCAATCGTTGAAGAAATTTTTTCCCAACTCTGGCCGTCGAGATAAATACTACAATACATATATTTTTCGAGCACAAATATTTCCCACAAATAAGACATAGGGTAAATGTATCTATTACTGCGGGTGTACGTTTTACTGCGGTATTTTTTCCTAATGAGATTAAAATAATGTGTTTAGTTATTTATGTAATAATACGATGTTAAAATGAATAAAAGGTTTATTCATTGAAATTGTAAGAAACAAAAAATGATTTGTTACTTTATTCAGGATTAATTTAAATTAATACCTAAATACGTAATGTGATTCTGTTTGCTCGTATATTTCGAATTCTAATCCGCAATAATTAGTACATGGCTCTTTTTCGTCTGCAGAAATACGTGCAAAATGTTCAGTCGACTCAATTGATAAAATCAATTTTATCTTTTAATATTTTCTTACGTTGTATTAGATTTTAGGACCACCAATCTTTTTGTATTCAGAACACATAATTAATTCTTCCATAAAATGCATAACCCTTTAACTGCGGGTGTGGTTTATAAACCACATACTAAAATTATAGCCAAATCGGGGTCGGTATATAAACAACGTGTTAATTTTTGCTAAAATAAAATAAAATAAAATAAAAATAAAATAGATACAATAAAAAAGATCTTTTAAAATAGAATATCACTTCAGTAATCGTAATGTTCTTTAGAATGATCGGCTGTGCTAAAAGTACCCGCAGTTAAAGGGTTAAACACATTATTATTTCGTGATAAATTAGGAACAATAATGAAATAAAGTACGATTGGAGCATGATACCGCAGTAATCGGTACAATTACCTTAAATAAGGAAAATGTATAATAATATACAATGGATTCCGGTTGATTGGAACGTATTGGAACCGGATAATTTGCACCAATTAAGCAGCTGTTCCAATAAAGCTGTCCCAATAGTATTGTATTCAAATTTTTATTTCTGTTCTTCAATATTTGCCCCGAGTAAACGGCAGCCCCGATTAAGCGGTGTCCCAATTCACCGGAATCCACTGCATATTTTATTTTAGCCCCACGGTTAAGAAATTCGACTTGGTTTACATAAACCTGACCAGTGCAATTATATTGTTCCATTCACTCGCTCATCACAAGACTGCCGATCTTTATGTATTTATGAAATGTTTAAAACATTAGACTTGTTTCTATAAATATTCGTGGAAATCATAATTTGTATATATTATTGATTGCACTTTCTTGATGTTCACCTGCAGTGTACTCACGAGGGTTTGATAAATGCTACGTTTTTGATTACGGATTAATTAAATGTAAGGCATGATACTATTTATTGTGCATTCGAAAAGAATCAATTGTCTGTCTAAAAATAATTTGAAAATGCTAAAATATTCTGTATGGAAAATTCGTTCGTTTTGAATTATTATTTACATGTGTTTCCATGTTAATACACGTGAATAGCGGTGCGGTATTATTTAATATTTACCAGGTTAATTTGTCTGCGGTTAATATACATAAGTAGAAACAGCGAGTAATAAACAACCACATATTTATTAACATCGCGGGTCCGGGCATTTTGTTCAGAGCGAATCTGTGAATATTTTATATATATAATTGTCTGGAATATTGATCCAATGTATTGTGAGAGTAGTATAATTATGAACTCGAAATTTAACACTGAACCTACCGAGCCTTAAAAATAACTGGTACATGTTACCTTATAAAAATGACAAGATTGATTTTATTTAGACTTTGTGCAGTTCCTATTTGAATACGTACACTACTAAAGATATCTATGCAATCGTTTATTATGAAATCAGTTTTATTATTTTTCTAATTGTAAAATAAAAAACCTGGATCCGGCCATTTTCATCGGTGTTCGTCGGTTTAGTGTTAAACATGTCTTCCGATCTAGAATAATTCCGATCCATATGATTTTTTAAATTTTATTTATATGAAATCGATATAATGCAATACTTAAATGTTTAGTAATTGATTAGATACCAAGATATTTAATAATGTAAACAACATTGTGAATAATGGTACAGCAATTTTTAGTGATGACTCTGAGTCACCACTCGTGTGCTGAGGGTTTAATTATTAATAGACTGCGAATCTTTATACAATTATGGCTTTTGAAAATCTTCAAAAATTGTCAGGATATAAAATACGATAGAATTCAGTATGATTTTAATTGTTTTCAAATATATAATATTTTTGCATATTATATTTCATTTGAATTTTTTAAAATTCGTCTACAAAAATTTCAAATTGCATAAACATCCGCAGTCTAATTATTATAGTTCAAACGAGATATACAATTTACTGTATATGCGCGAAGTACACGTTAAAAAGTTTGAATGTGTTTCTTGTTACAGATACGTGATTGGCTGACAGTTGAAGAAGAGATGTCACGACAACAGGCTGTGGTTGTCGGCGACGTCGACAAAATCATGCATATGATCGACAAACAGAGGGTAAGTCGATTATCCTTAAATCTATGTATCTGGTTTCCAAAATATACCAACGTAACCCGAAGTAGTTTATTCTTCGTAATACTACAGCAACAAAGCACATACAGTAGCGGACAAAAGTTTAAAACCGTCCTAAAGAGGACGATAACTTTTTTAATATTGTCCTATACGATTTGAACTTCTGTGGGAAGCTAGATCAATTAGTTTACTAAAGAATGTGAAAAGAAATTTTTTCAAAAATTGCAATTGATCGGAATTGTTGAAAAAATACTAAAAGTTTAATTTTTAACTTTTTTATGTGGGCCTATATTGAAAATTTAAAAAATAAGTTTTGTATATCTGTGTCAATTAAACATATTCTGAAAATTTCGTCAAAATCGGTCGACGTTGCAATGAGTTACAAACATTTAATGATGGTAAAAATTGCAGATTTTCAAGATTTTCGGCAATAAATCGTGAAAATCTGCAATTTTTACCATCATTAAATGTTTGTAACTCATTGCAACGTCGACCGATTTTGACGAAATTTTCAGAATATGTTTAATTGACACAGATATACAAAACTTATTTTTTAAATTTTCAATATAGGCCCACATAAAAAAGTTAAAAATTAAACTTTTAGTATTTTTTCAACAATTCCGATCAATTGCAATTTCTGAAAAAATTTCTTTTCACATTCTTTAGTAAACTAATTGCTCTAGCTTCCCAAAAAAGTTCAAATCGTATAGTACAATATCGTATAGAAATATCATAATTATACAGGTGAGTCTAATAAAGTGAGCAGGGACGGTATATATTATATCCAACCAAATACTAATGGAACAAATCAGGGTTTCATCCCGGTTGTTTCATCGACTTTGCTACCACTCTAGTCCAACTAAAAATATACTAACTTAATCCGATTTAGTTTATTATTCATAATACTACAACGACAAAGCACATATTATATCAAAGCAAATATTAGTGGATCGATGATAGCTCAGGGTTTGATCCCGGTTCTTTCATTGACTTTGGTCCTACCCTAGTCCATTTCGATTTGCTTCGGTTCACGTCACAGGAGGATATATCAGACTTTCATGCGCCACTTTTCATGAAATGTATGCTGTCGAAGCTTTCCAGAAATATATATGATATTTGATGTCTACTTCTTTTATGGAAGGCATTTTGCAGAAGGCACAGAAGCTACGAACCCTAAAGTTCTGGGTTAGAGACATTTTAGTAAAAAAACTGCATTTGCGTTAAACTACATTTGCGTTAAACTACATTTGCGTTAAACTGCATTTGCGTTAAACTGCATTTTTGTTAAAGACATTTTGTAATACTATTTTGTACTTTGTCATAATGGAAAACACTTAGGTACTTTACTGTTTACTATGTTATATATCATTTATTATGCTACAGGGTATTATTGTGTGCTACATGTTGTTAATTACCTCTCAACAGCCAGATGTGCTGCAGGTAAAAATATTATACAACTGCTATAGCGCAATGTATCAAACATAGAACACTCTTGTGGCTAATTTCGGCTGCACGTAATTAATGGAGAACTGGATGGACTTTCAAATTATTGAGGTCGAAGTCCCGGCACTGTTAAATATTTCGTAGCTCTAAAAAGAACTAATAGTGTTATAAACTTCAAACTGCTTCGTATAGTATACTGAAAGGTATACTAAAAGAAGTATAGTTGCGACTCATAATTTTTATGATATGAATTACTGTATCACACTCGTAAATAATCATTTGAAATATCACGAAAGATTACTGCCCCTGTCTGATTGAACAATTTATATAACGGATTTATCAAACAAACAGACATTCCATTTTATTCGTATTGTGGAATATGTTTAACCACAAAATTAGTAAAAAATGTTTATTTCCAAAAGTTAGCGCCTAGAGTTTTTGTATATATATAGTGGGTGTACAAAGTATTCGTACACTTTTTAGAAACTAATAATATTTTTATAATTGTACCAAACAACCTGATTTTTTATAATCAATTAGAAGCATTGGTTTACGAAATGATATACAAAAAAGATTTTCCAAAAATTATAATTTACAAGGTTAAATGCAAAAATAAAAAGGCATTTTTTAAAACTTTTTTATTTGGGTCCTTAATGAAAATTTAAAATATATGTTTTGTAGATCTATGTTAGTCATACATATGCTGAAAATTTCATTGAAATCGATTAACATACACACGAGCTACAAGCGGTTAAAAATGGTGAAAATCGCACTTTTCCTCTACTTTTGATCAGTTTTTGCTTAAAATCATCAGAATCGTACATCTTCCGATGCCTGTTGTTTTTTCCTGCATCAATCGATTTCGATGAAATTTCCAACATGTGTATAAAGAACATAGATCTAGAAAACTTATGTTTTAAATTTTCATTAAGGGCCCAAATCAAAAAGTGTAAAAAATGTCTTTTTTATTTTTGCATGCAACCTTGTAAATTGTAATTTTTGGAAAATCTTTTCTGCATATCAGTTCGTAAATTAATGCTTCTAATTGTTTATAAAAAATCAGGTCGTTTGGTACAATTATAAAAAAGTTATTAATTTTTAAAAGATGTACGAATACTTTGTACATCCACTGTATATGTAATATATAAATATATCAAATATATAAATACAATATATAAAATAATAAAAAAAATAATATATGAAAATGAGTAGACGAAACATGAAGTAGTGAAAATATTGGAGGACTCTAAGAATTCCATTATACCAACCATAATTTAATAAAATTATTAAAAGATGAAATCAACGTGTTCATGCCGTTCTTGTTTCTAGCCATCACATCATATTTATTTTGCACCATATATTATCGCTAGCTTCAACATGAATATTAGTAGTGAAAAAGAAATATTTATATAATGATTTGTAAACGCTATTGGGCTGGAACGATAGTTCGTAGCGTTTGTAAATTAAAATTGAAGTCTAAAATTCGGATATTTATTCATAGATTCAATAACATATTTTCCATTCTGTTTTATTACTTTCTGCCATTTTCGAGGTAACTTCTCGTGTTTTGAATAACCATATGATTCTTAATTTCAAAACGCTACGAACTTTCTTCTCAACCCAATATTTTTCTTCGTGTCCTTTTTGTCTTGATCGCACGGTACATTTAATTGAAACGTCACCGCTTATCTACAAATGTAAACTGCAATCATTCTTATCGCGTCGGATATACCGACGAGACCGGGTAGCTGAAAATTCCTGTGTCGGTAACGCTGCGATCTGTAGCATCAACAAGGGTTGAAAACAGAAATGCAACTTCCCACCCTTGTGGGGAGGGTTCGCTCTAGAGGGTAAAGTAAACAGAACCATCCTTAGTTTGCAGTTTCCTGCCATATCGTTCCCGTCGTTGAAGGTTCACTTTAACTTCCGAGTTCGGGGGGATGATGTCGCTTCCTCGAATTTCTACGAGAGGGCGAAGGTTCCTGGGTTACTGACCGGGAGAACCCTGACATTGGCATTGGCATTAAGGGACCAATGAACGTTGCCACGCCTTCTCCTGTGCGTCGACTATACATTGTTGCTTCTCGCGCAATAGTTATGCTCAGACTATTGATTGCTCGAGCGCGGGGTTCGTGGTCATCCCTACATGCACCCCTTCGGCGATTTGCTACCGAATTTTCGAGGATATATCACTTGTGTTCAGTTTTGTTTTTGTTGCTGTCTGCGATTAAAGAACACATACGTTCTTTTCACGATTCATTCGTAAATACGACGTGACGGATTTATTAGAGCTTTGAGTTGTTGATAACTGGACTGCGTATCTTTATGCAAAATATAAATCGGTTGGATAAATTACAAGAAGCAGAAAGCAGATTTAAATTTGTTTTTCTCTTTAATAATCTTCATACATTGGAAATAATATGTATATCTATCGCTTAACTGCATCAACTCGTTTTTGACATAAATGCATAAAATCCACAGCCTATTGATAAGTTTTATTGGACTCTGGGTGTTTCCTGAGCCAGTCGAGGACGTTTATTTCTCGTGTATAAATGCTCGTTACGTGTGCGTATTTGGTCGATATTCAAACGTTTCGACATAAACTGGTTCGATATGGATGTGGTAATATTTTCCTTTACTTTTGTAATAGTGTATAGGTTGGGGCATTTTAATGCATTAACGATTTTATGGAAAAAGTGTTCACGACAAAGATGTAAGGGTTATTTTTTCCTAACGTCATTTATTCCGTGATTTCAAGGTGATCAGTACTCTCTTTTAACCCCTTGCCTTACAATATCGTGTCTGACTCGCGATAAAGATTCTGAACGGATTCCGATAAAAATGTATGTTAATAATTTCTTTCAAACCGAAATAAAATTTTATTTTAGTTTTGTTAATGTACGGTTATTGGAGAGCATATAGGAATACAATTTAGATCAATATTCTTCTTTTTTAGGAAATTATGAGCTACGAAAAAAGTCCTAATCACTAAAATCGTAAAATAAATTGTAGGGCAATCGGATAAGAGTTCTAAGATTCGAATTATGTTGGAAGTGATTCGAATTTCCTGTCATAAATAGACTACGGATCTTTATGCAAAATAAACATGTTTTGCAACGATTGTGGGCAGCAGGAGTTAAATAAAAATTAATTTCATCGCTTAATAGATTTTTTACATTGAAAACGTCATACCAATACTCTTAGATTTGTCTAATATTTTACTGTTTTACATTTTTCCCAGCCAATTTCTTGATAGCTGCATAAGAATCCGCAGTCTAGTCATACATATTGGATTCGGTTGGAGCAAGGGGTTAACGAAATGCCATATTTTTTCCATATTCTTTCAAAGCATGAAAAAAATAATTATCGGCCTATACGCCGAATATACATGTTGATGTAAGTATCTTGAGGTACAATAATCGAAACCGTATGTTTATGCAGATTCATGATTTTGTTTTTTATCCTCTAACAGAATATACAAAAAAAGTATGCCATTCCATTTAAAAAAGTGTTGATTACCTTGCAATCCTTGAAAAATAACCTTATCGCTGCATATGCCTCCTAAGATATTACAACTTTATCCTGAGCACCTTTTTGAGACATTTAGTTGTTCCATTTAAGTGCCCACCCTGTGTAACTTACTTGGATTTACAAGAGACACGTTTTAAAGTTTCGATATATGCGCAGATAAGATAACCGAAAATCGTGACTCCTATTTTTTTCTTGGTAATTACGACCAACAAAAATTTAAAAACAAAACCAGGTACCAAAAATAACAGTTATTCTAAAATATCGATTTTTATACTTTTTGATTACAAATAACAGTTGTTGGTGTTAAAAAAATTGGATCATCCTCAATAACTGTTATCAATGAAGAAAAATTGTTTCGACTGCTCGAAGCAGTTATCGATGAGAGAAGTTCATTTCGATCGCTCATAACTAGACAGTGGATTTTATGCATTTATGGCAAAAAATGAGTAGGTGTAATTCGAAACAGTGAAAACATTAGAAGAATTTAAAAATACTATTATATTATTGTCGACCTATTAAACATACTAAGAAAAAAAATTAATTACCACGTTTTTATTAGCTCGCTTTCTTGTTTGTTTGTTTGTTTGTTCGGTGGCAAATTTTGCAATTGATTTTTTTTATTTCACTTCAGTTTGTTGCAAATAAAGTAGAAAATTTTTATTTTGCATAAAGATCCGCTGTCTACTCAGAACACTTATCGATGAGAGAAGTTCATTTCGATCACTCATAACAGTTATCAATGAAAGAAACTTATTTCTATCGCACATAATAGTTATCGATGAGAGAAATTTATTTCGATCGCTCATAACAGTTATCGATGATTGAATTTCTTTTCACTTGTTCATAATAATTATTAATGAGAAAATTCATTTTGGTTGCTTATTTATTTATCGAGTTATTGGACTACTCTTTTTCGGATGGAGCAAGCCTGTGAAATTCATTGAGAAGGTTTCTTACAAGTCGAATCAACAGACGATAAGAACAACACAAAATCTGTTTTTGTTTGTCACGTTAAATTTTGATTGTAGCAATTAATTTTACGAATAAAAAATTTATGAAATAATTGATTGTCTACCATTTGAAAGTTGCACTAGTTAATAATAACTGTTACAAATTTCCTTCATCAATAACTGTTATGAGCGATCGAAATGAACTTTTCTCATTAATAACTGTTATGAGCGATCGAAATACATTTATCTCATCGATAACTGTTATGAACGATCGAAATAAATTTCTCGCATCGACAATTATTATGAGCGACCGAAATATACTTCTTCCATTGATAACTTTTATCGAAATAAATTTCTCTCATTGATAACTGTTATAAGTGATCGAAACGAATTTCTCTCAACGATACATTTACCAATAAAAGAAAAAATTTTCGGTTATTTACATATAATCCTTATTTGTAACCAATACGATTTTAGTTGATGAAATACTTGTTATTCTATGACTTTTCTTCTTTTTGGTTATAACAGTTATAACAGATCCCTGAATCAAAGTATTTACGCATTACCTAACAAATCGATTTTTCTCACATCTCAAAAAAAGAAAAAAAATCAAGCCGTTTAGTCCAACTTTTAAAAAGTTGTTCCCTTCTAAAGGAATTAAAAGACGACTACTTTTTACACCCACTGTATGTGTTACAAATATATGTATTAACTTTTGTAGAACTGCTTTGTAGAATCGCGCTTGTGGAATAGACTGTGAACAATTTAATTTCTCGTGTTCAATTTACTCGCGGCTAGAAATATACGTTTTAATTGCGCCATAAACTTCAATAGACATAATAAAACATGCTTCTGTTTAAGCAAAACTTTGTAATCTTTCCCAGACGCTAGGAAAGCGGTGCATTGTTGAACGGTGCTCGTTCGAACGAATTAATTAAGATTGATTGGTAGCCCTTTGCGACCTCTTCAACAGAGCTTTACGCCAGAACGACTTCGTCTCTCTGTCTCGCGTGTTCCAATCGATTCTATCTCTGATTCGAGAATCGAACAGGGGAACAATTATCCACGGTGATATTTCAAATTCGACGAGCATATTGCTACAGTAAAAGGCTTCAATCTTGATGGAAAGTCGGATAGAATTTCTATCTTCTCTGCTCCATTCGAGACCGAGGAAAGATTTATACAATCAGGAGAAATCGCCTAACGTCGGACAGCACTTAAAGCCGGATACTTGTATTTTATTCAATAATTGAGACGTAATGAAAAGATTTATCCCGTGAAAAGCACGAGGAAAATTCTACAGGAGCAGAGTTCAGTAAAACTAATGAGTTTTACAAAATAAAAATAATGAATAAAACTTACACAGGTCTAAAGCACTATTCTAAACTAAACCATTCTGTCAGAGTATGATTAATTTGCTTATTGAGTAATGATAAAAGTTGGGTTGAATTTTCAAACTGCCAAAAGTGGAACCACAAATGATATGATTAAGATAATTATATTTTTGAAAGTGTCACACATGAGGGGCCATTATCTTTTTCTTTAAAATCGTATGTCTATAAGTTTGAACAAGATTTTTATTCTAGATCTTATTTATCTATATTACAAAACACGGGTTTCATTATTACATAGTCCGCAAGAAATCAAAAATGTAAATACCTTGGTTTTGTTTTTGATTCTACTGAATTCTACTCTAATGGGAATTGAATTGTCGAAGATTATACGCGGCAGATATGAAATTTTACTTTCCAATTCATTAACAAATATTTGACATCACTTAGTTCTAGTTAATTGTACGATTCTTACATGTCCTTGCCTCATGTGTACGTTAGCTGAGAATTTCATAACATAGAAATCTATTAGATTTAATAAAAACTGAAGATGGAACCTCAAAGATCAGCTTTGCACCTTAAAATTATATTACATCTGAAGATTGTAATTGTATTTCTTGCACAAAACGCTTCGTAACATATGCATTCTAAAATCGGACATTTCACATGCAACAACTTACTATTTTGTGGTACAAATCAATATCCTTACGAAGCTAAAACCCTTCCAGAAGATTCTGTTTCTTTTATTCAGTCCAGCATGTCCACTGTGTTCTGCAAGCCACGTTGTGTCCGCTCCGTATTATGTTTGGGTCAAGTGAATGTGTTCAACTGAGTTTATTGTGTTGCATAATTTACATATGTATAAAGGGTGAGGCACTTAAACTTTCACCGAAAATAAAGTATATGCCAATGTACCAACAACTGCTGATGATCTGCGCCAACGTATAGTGACGGAGTATGAGGAATTACCCGAGAGATATTAAACACTGTGCTATCTCCTTTACAAAGCAGGTTACAAGTATGTTCTAATGCTGACGGCCATCATTTTGAACACATTCGTGAAAATACTAGACAGTACGGCAGTTTGTAAACATGAGATATCTTTCCACAATATTGCAGTGTTTACATAAACGAAACCCTAGTAGACTACGGTAACCATGAACAATGTCTTCGTACGTTAAGTTACGCGTTTTGAAGAATAACTCCTTCGAAGGTCATTTGAAAGTCAACGTATTAAACATAGTTGAATTTGTCTTTTCGTTAGCTATTTCACGAGAGATATTAAACACTGTGCTATCTTCTTTACGAAACAGGATACCAGCATGTGGAAATGCTAACGGCCATCATTTTGAACACATTCTTGAAAATGCTGGACAGTACGGTAGTTTGTAAACATGAGATGTCTTTCGACAATGTTGCAGCGTTTACATAAACGAAACCCTAGTAGAATACGGTAACCATGAACATTGTCTTCGTCGAAGAATAACTCCTTCGAAGGTCATTTGAAGGTCGACATATTATACATGGTTGAATTTATCTTTTCATTAGCTATTTCCATTTTAAAAAACGACGATGAGCTTGAAATATCGGAAAACATGACCTACAGAAAAAAAAACTTTTTACATTCCATAATCATTCATATCAGAATGACTTTGTTTGACGAGTTCTAATTGATTCTTTCATTGAGATCGAAGATCGAGTAGTGGAACGTTATTCATGGTGATAATTGAAATTCGATGAGCATGTTACTGCGTTAAAAGGCTCCGTTCTTGTCGGAAATTCGGCTGCTTCCCTGTTTTCCTGTTCCATTCGGGGTCGGAGAAAGAATGGCGCGTTCCGTTGATCAATGGAAACCCGATTCCGCGGGATCCCGCGGCCTTCTTCCTCGTTGATGCGCCATTCGAGCCAACGGTCTACTCGGAATACGATTTGAGGGGTGGTCGAAAACAATGGGTTTGTTACTCCGCGTGTTGTTATTGATTTCCGATTGGAAGAGTCGAAGCAAAAGATATGAAGAAATGAAAGCAGCCGCGGTTTCAAACGGAAACGGAGGAACAGGATGGGGAGGGGTGATCTTCGATTATATGGAAGAATATCGGGCCTCTTTGAATTCTGCTGATTATCGGAATTAAAGTCGAACGATCTCTGGGTCCAATAATTGCCTGTTCGAATATGAGCTACGAGACGTTCCGTCGGGCTTGAAGTAATTCCAGAAAATTTCGATCATCTTCAAGCTAAAAAACGTTCCACATTTATAGAAAATCTTCAGTGGAAGATGATAGAAAGCTCCTTCTTTTTCTACTTTTAAGCTCTTTCGAGTGGAAGCACCTCTTTAAGGTTAATTCAGGTTTTCCTACTATGTCTCGAACGCGGCAATAGACGTAAGGAAATTGCTATAATGGAAATTTAATGACTCCTTGCGCTCCATGAAGCTGTGTGAGATGTCTTCTTCGATCAAGCTTAAATTATGATTTTTTAATAATGTCGTTGCATGGTTTAATATTAAATTTTCATAAATACCATTCGAAAATATAGAGCCCTTTGTAGACGTCTCGAAATCGTTTTAAGAATCGATATTTACGCGAATAAACTTTATTTGAACTTGTTTCACTTTATCTTGCTTTTATATCTTTAAAGGAATTTTCAATGTGTATTATTAATAGAGTGGATCTTTATGCAAAATAAAAATTTTCTACCCGACAAAGAAATTTATTTTCTCTCTTAATATGTTCAATGTGTTGAAAATAATATAATAGTATTCTTAAATTCGTCTAATGTTTTTACTGTTTTAAATTACACCTACTCATTTTTGTTATAAATGCATAAAATCCGCTGTATAATTATTCATTTTCGTTCTAAATTCCAGTTGGAAAATGGAAGATAAGTGTTAAACTTTCTCTACCTTTACCAACGAAATAACATTTAACACGTTCTTCGGTGAGGTTTATCCATTCTGGACATAAGAATTAGAACTTGGAACCGAACAGAACATCTTTGAACTCTGAGTCGTATCGTATCTTGTACTTTGAATTATGGAGCATTTAGAACTTTTCGCACTTCGAACTGGTCCTGCACTTTAACTAGCGTACAGAACTAATTTGAACTTAGGGCTCGTACTTTGTCCTCAGTGCAGTAGCACTACGTGCATCAATAGAACTTGCTGAATTATATGCAGTCTAAGAGAAGACTTGGCACTAAACTTTATATAGCAAAGACAAATATATATAGTTTTGTTGTTGCAATCAAATTGCAACAACAAGATAATTGTTAACAACGAGATAATTGTTAACGTACTCGGTGTGTTGATTCTCAAAGGTAAGTAATGTTTCCCTCTTTGTATTACTTCCTTCTAATGAAAACCAGATATTGTAGAAGGCCTGAAAATAATTTATGATTTTCTTAAACAATATTCCGTAAGGATGTAAAAACTATGCAACACCTATGCAATGTAAGCTACATGTAACAATACTGTATTTGCTAAATAAACCAATTGATTTAAAGCAATAATAAATGAATAAATCTTTACCAAACAGAATGGTTAAAGTTATTAGATGTAAAGGAGGTCCTACAAAATATTGATTTTTTTATATTTAAAATTTTTCATTAAGTATGATACCATTTTATCCCTCTATATTTCATTAATAATTCTACTCCTTTAAATGAAAATAGATAGGTTAATGAATCTTCATTTGATTTCATTCATATACATATGTCAAGAAAGGCACTCTGAAAATATATGAGCCGTTTATTTTGAAAGTGGCCTGTCTATTTAAGTTTAAATTGAGATATTTAAGAGTTTGCGTTTCAATGAAATTAAAAATATACGTATAGGATACGAATGTGTCACACTGCTTAAGTATATATCTAAAAGAGTTAAATTTACAATTCCTATTAAAATAATAGCAATTATTAAGTGAATAATATGTGTCTTCTTACCAAGAATGGACTAAAGCCACTTTATAAATCAACAACTTAAAGACTTAAAGACTTGTCATAAAATTTGAAACAGCCCAAGTCCATTCGATATAATTTAAAATGCTTCAAATTGAAAAAACAATATTCAATTTATTTTATATTTCATTACAAAACTTGAAAAACACCATTTATGCAATTCAGGAAATCTTCTTACTATGTAAATACTTAACAATTTACTCCTCATTTACATTTTGTGTATGTGGGAGGGATTTGAAAAAGTCATATTTGAAGTAAGTCCATCATATCCTTGTATTTCGCTGTTGTAATTTGTCTTATATTTTTATAAAGTGGTGCCAATACAATATTTTCGAATTGTCTTGGACTACCCCGACGTGGTAATAAATTCAGTATTTTAAACTCTGCATTCTCATCCATTGATATCTTATAGAAAATTTTATATGGTTCATTTCTGAAAAAACGCATCCAGCATATTTTTAACCAATTTATTGTTTCTCCGTTAGAATTCTATACCCTTTTAAAAATCGCATCCTCCAAAAATCTTGTTGATATGAAATCCTCTTGTCTCATTTCATTTAAAATAACGTTATTACCTCTCCGGCACTTCTTGATAACATTATACTAATCTTGGGGGACAAATAGTAAATTATTTTTCTTTTACTACCTTAATATCAAACAACTGACAAATGGACTTAGGCCACTTTCAAAATAAAAATTTATATTATTCTATTAACCAGCTAATTTCCTTTTTACAAAATCTTTGTGATTTTAAATATATTAGTTACAATTTGCTTCAGAATGATGAGATAACATAGAAATGTAAATATTAAAATTGCTAACTTGATTTTTCTCGAAAATGGACTGAGGACACTTTCAAAATAATCGGCTCATATGTATAAAATGAATGGAATTTATAATGTTTGATATAAACAGAAATTACCTTAATTCCGAAGTGCGCTATCTTTTTGTCCCATAGCGTATTCGAGAAACTTGTGTCCTTGCGCACTGTCAACGTTGCATATTCCCGATAGTATCCACGATGTTGCGTATCGGAGCAAGTATTCCCTAAAGTAAGGGCCGCGAGAGTTCGCGTAAATCGAATTCGTAGAGGCTGCCGGGAAAACTGTATGCACCGGCGAATTGCGGCAGGAGCATGCATCTAAATTGTGCGTATTACGAACGCTAATTGCATTGGCCCTCGTACGGTCGTCTAGAGTTTGGTCCGCGAGACCACCAGCCTCCGAGAATGCTTCTAGCCGACTGTTCGTGCGAATTTTACGCGACGCTTCGTTGTATTTTAGACAGTGCACCGGTTCGCGGAGCACGGAAATTCGGAAACGGGAACGGGAACAGGAAAATTCGAACGACATGGCCCGCTGCATCCCACAGAATCTTCCGTAATTCCAGCTTCCAGTGGGACGTCGGATTGGTAACTCGTTTAGGGATAGATCTGTTTCCATAGAGAGATACAAAAATTATTTCCTTTCACCGACTCAAAAACTGCGAACTTTGACACAACGAGGGACTACGTTGAGCCAATGGAACCATTTTTTTAGAACATCATTATTTATAATATCGTATAAAAAATGTTATGGATTGATTGTGGACAGCAGGAGTAATACAAAAATTGATTTCATCCCTTAATGATTTTGTTGCGTTAAAAACAACGTTACAGTAATCTTCTAATCTTGTTATTGTTTTATATTTCACTCAGCCAATGTCTTCATAAATGCATAAAGATCTGCAATCTATTTATGTGTTTATTCCATTTAGAATTCCATCTAGTCATTCCATTTAACCCTTGTGTAGTCAACCGGGTACCAATTTACTGTATTTCTTTCAACAATTTGTTAATATTCCTCTAAAAAGTATTACAAAATTTCTCTGAACGTCCATTCTTTACTCGTTAATATATTAATTTGTAGTTTTATAATGAGAATTTGTGTACACATGTTAAATACAGAAAGGTTTTACATAATCTATACATTTTGATTGAATACACAAGGGATTAAAAAGGATCACCTCGAAATTTCTAAAAAAAGAGATAACCTTATCCCTGCATGTGTATCCTAAAAAATGACAACTTTTTCGAGAGCACCTTTTACATAAAATTATTAATAACAGAGACATTTAGTTGCTCCCATTAAATTTTCATCTAAATGGTACTGTTGACCTTAAAATCTCTAAAAAATTAACCTTCCCGCTGCATATGCACTTAACCCTTTGTACTCGGTTGCTCCCTCTGAGGCACCACTGAGAATTGCTGTATCATTATTCAAAATATTGTTTACATTATTAAATATATCGCTATCTAATCAATTATTAAACATTTTGGTATTGTATGAGGTATTATACCTATTTCATATCCATAAAATTTTAGACATCATAGGGAATGGAAATATTCTAGATCGGAAGAAATGTTTAATTTTCCAGTTAAAATAACTCCGACTGCAAAGGGTTAATAATTACAATTTTGTTCTGGATGCTTGTTCCATAAAATCATCTGGCTACACCCTTCAAATCGAAGACTGCGATGCAGAACATCGCCGGTAGAAATAAAAATAGTTGAAGTTGTAAGAACAGTGTCAGTCTAGCAATAAAGATCCGAGCTGCCGGTGAGCTTTGTTCTTCGACTGCTGATGACCCGGCCGGCGTATTTCCGACCGTTCCGCTTTACTTTCGTCGACGAACGCGAATTCCGGAACTTCTATCCTCGTGTTCGCTGCTTGCATCCTGCCGGGAAGCTGCCGTGTAATAACATCACGGAGCCGTGGCTATGAAGAAGCTTCCTCGAGTTCGCAATTTCCCGGTTACATCGGCATTCGGTGATGCGAGAGCGTCGGAGTCGGCGTCGGCGTCGCCGTAGCAATGCACTTGAACACGCCGCGCGCGGCCCTACACTTGGAGGCGTACGAGTTTCTCGCGAGCTAGACCAGCATTCTTCTGCGAGCTTCTAAGATAGATGCACCCTTTGTGACCACTTCTCACATTTTTCCTCTCCCCGCGCATGTGTTTTTCAAACTACTATATTCTTGTTAATTGTGTTTGATACATTGGCATTTACGATCCGCGGCAATATTGCCACCGACAGAAAATATTCGATCAGAATCGCGAATAAAAAATTGTTAGGTTGTTGCATATGAAACGTCCGATTTTAGAATGCGATTCTTATAAAACGTTTAGATCAAGAAATTCTGTTACAGGTCTATAGGTTTATTATATAAAACTTTTTATTTCAGATTTTTTATTTCACAATTAATGAAATTGTAAAGATGCTTCGATAAGAAATGATTTAATAAATTTCTTTATTAGAGCACATATTATAATAAGAACCGCGCAAAGTCTAAGTAAATTAATTCTTGTCATTTTTATAAGGCAACCACGTGCCTGTTGCTTTTATAGCTCGGTACGTTTAGTGTTAATATCCTATGTCCAATTTTAATTTAGATGTATAATTTTCCTTTTAAACAAAGTTTATTTCAACGTCAATCAACGCGACTGTCGTGCATTCCTTTTATATGTCAGAAAAATAACTTTTATGTGTTGTTTGGTGAAAATGTGGTGATTAATTAACTTGGTAGTCGCTGATGGTAAAGAAGAACTACAAAATCAAGATAACAATCTTGTAAATGAAAAACGTGAACGACCATAATATCTTATTTTTACCGCAATACAATCAAGAAACTTGAAATTTCTAGATAGAATACATTCGGTACAAAATTGCGTTTTTTTAATGTCGTTGCTAAAAATCGGACATTTCATATGCAACAACCAAATAGTACTATACCGTGGCGGACACAAGAAAGTTTAAATAGTAACTTATACGATAACGACCATATTTTTTGCAATCTGAAATTTTATTTTAAAGCTGCAATTAATGTGCACATACATATGAAAAATTACACCTCGTTCTGGTCGACCAGTCATTGAAAAAGTCAACGAAATATGCAAACAGTTGAGCAAGAACGGCGCATTAGCAGTCCTGATATCGGTAAGGAACTAAATATCGACCACAAAATAGTTCTAAACCATTTGAAGAGGTCTGGATACAAACAACAGCTCGATGTTAGGGTGCTTCATGAGTTAACATTGAAAAATTTAATGGATTGACATCTTTGGCGACCCGTCAAAAATTAAGAGGGCTTGTCTGGGAAGTTTTGATATATCCACCGTTTATTCCTGATATTGCAATCAGACTACCAATTGTTTCGGTCTCTACAGAACTCTCGTGTGAAGTTGACTTCAAAAGAGGCAGTTTTTCGCCCAGAAATCACAGAAGTTCTATTACAGCGACGGGATTATGGTTTTACCTCAAAAATGACAAAAGTCGGTCGAACAAAACGGCACATACTTGATTTAATAAACTTCATTTAAAATATGGAAAAAGCTTGATTTATTTCTGCATTAAAATACGAAGAAACTTTTTCTCCAACCCAATATTATTACAAGTAAAGGAAATATTCAAAGTAGTTGAAGTTATTGGCCCACCCTGTATACTCCATTGTATTTGCACGCAGTGAAACCGTGTTTGTACTACTTTTATCTTATTCCTCGTAATATTACGAGATCGTCGTTTTACTTTTATCGTTGTAGGGTCGGGGGCAAGGTTCTCTTACACGGAGCCGGGGCACGAGCCGCTATTTAATTATACCGAGTTTTGACGAACTTTCCGCGATTCCCTTAATTAGTGTCCCGCAAGTTGGCCCGTTAAATTGAAATTACTTTCGGATTATACCAATTCGGTAGCCGTGCCCGGCACGTTCTTCCCGAGCCGAGACAATCTGGCCGCACGCGCCAGACTTTTTCGCGCGTCACGCGCGTCTCGACGAACTTTTCCAGCTACTCGGTGAACGGTAACCCGATATTTAATTGCTCGACACTCGTTCTACCGCGAAACATTTTCACGATTACGACGCCCGGAAATATTCGCGAGCTTTTCACGGCCGTGTCTGGTCTCGCGACGCGTCGTACGCCAACCTCGTTAAAGTAATATCCCAGCGGGGAACGCGGATCGTCGCATTTTTCGCGTTGCTGCGCGCACGCTCATAACTATGCGACCTATTTTTATCGTGTTGTCGTCGGCTCATTGTGTCTACGAGGGAAGCCTCTCGTAAAGAAGAATTTGGATAGGAATTTTTCGTTGGAATTGATTTTTAACGTTCAACATTCTTCGCGCGATGCCTACGAAATATAATCGAATCCAGTAGATGTCATTTGCTGTAAACGGGACAGATTTTGCACGTAATCAGTGAGAGAAAGCTTGTAGTAAATTTTATATAATGATAATACTGTTATAGAACAATTTATCGCGAAAGTACACTGCTGTGCAAAAGAAAGAAGCACCCGGCCATATTTAATAGAAAAGCGTAACAAATCAAATAAGAACACAGTAAGCTTTGGAAAAGGATTCTGCTGTTTAATTGAACAGTTCTGAAAATATGTGTTATTATGGATTATCTAAGATAATAAATCAACCACTGTACAATACAATTTCTACATAAAGATATTGTTTGCTATTATATCTTATAATTATACTGGGCGCTTCTTTCTTTTGCACAGTAGTGTAGTATTGGTTTTCAAAAGGATTGGATGAATTATTTTTAAGTTTAACAAAAATTTCAGCTGCATAAAGCAATGTCTACCTTGGAGAACGATATAATTGTCATAACTACACATTTCATGTGCAACGACCTAATGAATACGCCCCCCTTCCGTACGAATAATGTACAATATGAATAATGTAATTTACATTTGTAAAGTGTCATGCTTTTGTACGCCGTGTTACTGTAACTTAAAACAGAATTGTCTATTGTAGTCTATTTAATATCTCAGGAAGACGACTGGGTTAATCCTTTGCACTCGGTTGTCCCCTCTGAGGCACCATTAAAAATTGCTGTACCATTATTCAAAATATTGCTCCCATTATTAAATATATTATATATTTAATCAATTACTAAACATTTAGGTATTGTATGAGGTGTTATACCAACTTCATATCCTAAAAATTTCATAAAATCATAGAGAATGGAAATATTCTAGATCGGAAGAAATGTTTAATTTTCCAGATAAATATTGTACCTCCGAGTGCAAAGGGTTAAAATTTCGTCTAAATGATTGATTTTTTTATATAAACTTATCCGATAGCGACTGTCGCAATCGCTTCTATTCGTCCTAATGATCTTAACAACGTCATCGAAACATCGGCAACATTCCGATGTTACCAATAGTTGTATGTTTATATGAACATACAATTCAGCTGATCTATAATTCGTATTTCCATCTATCCTTTTATCATATTTCACGCTGTTTGCACTCGCGCCCCGGGCATCGAGCGATACGCGAATGAAATTTGACGACGGGGTGCAACGTAATATGTATACTATACACATTCGTTGACGATAAACCAATGTCTAGCCGACAACCTCGAAGATGTAAAACTACCATAAATTCGTATCTCCAAGTTGCTGTAAACTAGCATCTGATTTCTGTATTACTCAGCAGGGTTAGTGGTGACAAGTTTCACGTTAATTGCAGATTGTGGTTGTGTATGATGCTATGTCTAGCAATCAGGTGACATTTCGAAATATGAAATATTATTATTATTTTAGTATTATTATTTACATTGCCACTGTATTTATGTATCGACAAGTAATTATACAATACATATTAATACTAAACCTACCGAGCTATAAGAGTAACTAGTACATGTTCCTTTATAAAAATGACAAGATCGATTTTATTTAGACTTTGTGCGGCTCCTATTGTAATACGTGCTCTACTAAAGATATCACTACAATAATTTCCTATTAAACCATATTTAATATTTCAATAATTGTGAAATAAAAAAGCTGGAACCGGTCATTTTGACCGGTGGTGGTAGGTTTAGTGTTACAGTAATTCCTCTGTAAACGCAAAAGCCTCGGGGAGATTCGTTTTCATTTACCGTAGACGCGACACTATTTTTTGAGCTTTAAAGACCGAGTCGAACGTAGAGAAGGACAGCGCGTGTAAAGACAGATGCGCGCGGCCGAAGCAACTACGACTCTCCGGGTCTCTTTCTTTCCCATACACTGTCTTCCCTTGCGCCCGATACGTTCATCATCAATTAAACCACTAAATACAGTTGAAACTAGAGGGCTATTGTTGCTCGCTCGCGAGTAGGGTCGTTTTTGCTCGCTCGCTTCGCGAGCTCGCGGGTAGGACTGCTCTTGCGAGAGGGTTAGTGATACGCATGGCTAGTAGGGCCTACTGATATTAATGTATTTATTTTGTGTGTAACTCTCCAAGAGTCACACAAAGAACTTCCCGATTCGTTACTCCTTCGCCAACATCGCTAACATCGTTTTTTTTTTTGTACTTTCATCGATATTCTCCCAAAATGTATTCTTGGGAGTAGAGATGATAAATTCACTGTTGCATTGGAATAACTTTCGATTATTCCAAGCGGTAACATTAGCATCAGTTAAAAAAAAAAAAAATTTTTAATCTAAAGAAAAAAAAATTAAGAAAAAAATTTTTTATGTAATTGCGTTTGGTTCTTTGGTGGAAAATTTTCGTCCTCCCTTATAAATTGCATTGTAGAATCAACTCTTTTCGAAAAAAAAACTAAAAATCTAAAAAACTACTTGACCAATATGGACCAAAATCTAATCAGCTCTAAGTTACGACGGGGCACATCGATTGCATCATTCATCATCCTGATCGCGTTGTTACTTTTTCTGAAAACGTTAACGAAAAATTTGGTTACATAGAAACGGACATACGCACGCGCGCGCGCGCGCGCGCGCGCACACACACACACACACACACACACACACACACACACACACACGAACATTTTGCTGAAAATTGTCTAAAATGACTGCAATGACCATGAAACGTGAAGATCTGCTAAAAAATCGATTTTCGATTTTCGGGGTCATTACAATAACTTCCCTATAAAATCGGGAAGTTAATTATATCGTGTTTGGTCTTATTTTAACCAGACAAAATTCCACAAATATATTGGTGAAAGTTTCATAAAAAAATAAGTAATAATAAAAAAGATTAAATATTGGTGTTACATTGTGAGGAGGCACGGGCCTTTGAACTGTGCCGACGATTGCGACTCTCCGCGTCGCATTAGTAGTGGTTCACACCGATATACCCGAGCCGAGATCAGATTACTACAGTGGAGGGGATATTTTTTTGCGTTTATTGTGTACGGCCTTTTTGCGTTTATAGAGCATTTACTGTAATATGTATAACAGTAGTCTTACTAGCCTGTTACATTATAACACGTACTGTGTCTACGAATGTAGCGGCTCTGTACAAGAGATGGATAAGAGTTAAAAAATAGACAACACTACAAAAAAAGGAATACTGTTAGAACACGGATATTCTATTTCAGTAAACATAAATGAACTCGATAAAAAGAATAGTACATTACTGATTATTAGACTGGCTACGTTTACTTTCAATCTCTTGCCAAATTTTCCTTGGTTCACGTATAATAGAAATTGATTTCCTTAGTAACGACGCGACGTCGTTACCGTTATTGATTTTAAGTTTTCAGTTGTTGTTTGTTGATTGATTGATTTGATTTTGAATGTGACGGTTGAGAGAGTAAGACGTTTTTGTAAATCTCGGACGGAGATTTGTGAATATTCAGACGAAATATATCTTTAATTCTACAATAATTAATGCAACACGTTATTAATTATCTGTGTTATGTTATCAATGTCGTACGTATGCGAGACGTATCATTCATTTCGCTATTACTGGCAGCATAATCCGATATAGGATGGTTCCTATTTATTGGGAACTATTAACATTAAGGCAATGGGGGTTATTCATTTAACAGCCATTGAATTGATAATTTCAACTCGGCGAAAATTTCTCGTGGAGATCCTCTGCTAGTTTCATCGAAGGGGAAATTGTTCGTAAGGATTCGGCAATTATAATGCGAAGGGATAGATTGCGTGTGCGCAGTGCGTATCTTCTTTGTCGGCCCCTTCGGCATCCGATTAGATATCAAAGTAGCGATAGCTACGAACTTACGCTTAATGGCCCAAGCAAGAAATTGATGGACTCAATATTCGCTGACTATCGGTGAATCATTTCAAAGAACTAACACTAACTCTCCAGCTGGTATTTTAGCAAGTTTCGTTTTACGATTTGATTCGACGAATTTGTTGAATTCGTAACTTTTATACAATAAAAATATATACATAGAAAGTCTGACGAATAAAATCACAATATAAAGAGATGGAAAGCGAACATTAATTGAATAAATCGCATTACTGCAGACTCCAGCACTCTCTATAATCGTATTGATTTTTTTAGTGGCTCTTGACACACTTTTAAAAGACAATTACGTAGGATTATCGGATAATACCATATTATTGTGTAAACATTTATGTAAGAGGGTTTTGATCCGTTTATAATAAAATAAAAAAGATAAAATTACATTAAAAAGGAAACATTGTTACATGTATCAATAATTATCTCACACAGCACAGATTGATTACCCTAACAATACCTATCAAATGCAGATCTCAATCATTTTCCTTAATATCACCGCCAAATATACGAACGCTAAATGCAGTATTGTAGCTCTACATAGTTACATTAATTTTTAAAATATATATACAACCTCATTACTTAATTTCTCATTTAAATCACAGACTTAATGCATAATAATATTACATGTTACATTCAATGAAATCCATGTTTGTTTATTTTATTCTGGCTTTTGTAAAGTAATTCATGAACCTATAATTAATCTACGAATTTTGTGAATTTTACTTATTTACTTTTACACTTTTATTTTGTTTTACTCTCTTTGCAGATGTTAATCAAAATTTTGGACGGAACATAAATTGATTTCAGTCTTGATAAATCAATGAATGCAAATTTGCACTTACATAATGATTTGTGGTGTACGATTTTTTATATTTAAACACCCGACGATTGCTTTGGGGAATCGATAAAAAAAAATCACAACGAAAAAATTCTTGGATTAACCGAAAATGTTGCGGGATGAAAAATTGGGAAAATAGTCACGATTTAAAGGCAGTTTCGCCCCGATCGGTTTTTTCAGTCGAAATTTAGGATCGATCTGCGGACGCCGTCGATTGCCAGCGCGGCGGCGGTTTGAACCGCAGAGAGACGAAGATTTTTAATTAAAACCGACACGGTACGGAATTGTCGAGTCTGTTTTGAAATCGGTTTAAAGCGTTTACTAAACGGCACCCTCTGTTACGGGAATTTCGTAGCCTGTAGACTCAATACCCCATAGGATCGTTGAGGAAGGTTGGGAGGGGGGGGGGCGAAAAGGAGGGAATGAGATAGTACGAGGGAAATCGAGGAGAACGAGCAAAAGAGATGTAACATCGTTCCCTAGCTACCACGGGAACCCATGAAGCTGCGAATTTCAGTCAGTACCACGACGAGCTTCCGCGGAAATACAACACGGTCGAAATTCATGCTCGCCATGTTTTACTAACCAACTAAATTTTAATTATCCGCTGGCCATACGTTTCAATTCCATACGCCGCCTCTTTCTCTTGTACTCGCTCTATAACCACACACAATAGATTTCGTGCGCCTGCGTGTACCCCACTCGCATCCGGTTTGTTTAAACTTTTCCTGTGTACTCGATCATCGACGATAAAAATGGAAATTTTGTTAGTCAGCTTGGTTACGTTTGACGCGAGAAGACGCGCCTCGATATACGGTGATCAACAGTGAAACACCTTAATAAAATCCGAGATAGTAATTCGCGTGACTCGACGATCTTTAATCCGGAAGACCGATCTCTGATTCGACTTCGACTGTGAACATTCGCCGGTGCAGCTTTAATCTACTTAGCGATTACTCGATTCGATATAGACGGTGAAAATTGTACAGGTTCGCGCAAGATATGTGGACAAAGCAAGGCTTGGGCATTATCGAAATAAATTTATAAAGTTCAAATAATTAAATATTTTAAACAAAATTATTTGGCAAATAAGTTAAGACATTATTATTTCAAATACCATGGAGACAAATAAGATAATATGTTGTTTTATTTGAGCTTCAATTTCAAATGAAAGTCAAATTATTTTTTATTCCATTTCACTTAGTAAACTAATCCTTCTAGCATCTCAACAAAATTGAAGTCGTTTCGTTCGATATTGAACAAATTATTTATTCTTGAACGGTGTCCACTTAATCTTGTCCCCACTGTAAACTCTGGCATTTTATTTACTTGTTCGCTCGTAATCTTTTTTAAATCACCAGTATACACTACCGTTCACTGAAGTTTGACCAAGAGAGAAAATTTTAAAATATAAAAATTTAAAACGTTTCGCTCGCTTCAAGAAAGTTTATATTATTAAATAACCTTTCTACATAATTAATGAGGGTTTTTCAAAGAAACATTGAGATAAACATTATTACCGTATTACGTACGGCTATTCGGCCGTGTAAATTTCCTTCTTGTAGCCTACGTTTGACCGTATTCACAGAAATTGGATGTTGCCGCCCGCGATTAAATTCATTCGCTATTTCAGGTGCTGTTTTTCTGCGATTTCGTTTACTCATCGATCGAAGATATCGATACTCTGCTGGTGTAGTTATTCTCGACGGGCCTGGACGTGTACGATCTTCTAATACGCCTGTATCTCGAAATCTTTACCCCTAATCGACTGCCATCGTCCATAAACGCATTTAGGAATTTCCTCTCCTAAAATGTTTATCGTAATGTTTCTTCGAAAAACCCTCATTAGTTATGTAGAAAGGTTATTTCAGATTACTATGTAATAACATAAACTTTCTTGAAGCGAGCGAAACGTTTTAAATTATTCAGGGACCAAAAATAACAGTATTTCTAAAATTTTTTACGATAAAAATCATTAACAAAAAGTTGATTATTATTGAAATTTATGATAATGTACACAAAATATAAAGAAAAAAATTCTAAGAAAAAAATTAAAAAGTATCGATTTTTATACTTTTTGGTTACAAATAACAGTTATTAGTAGACTGCGGATTTTATGCATTTATGACAAAAATAGGTACGTATAGTTTAAAGCAGTGAACATATTAAAAAGATTTAGGGACATCAGTGTATTAGGATCAACTGTATAAGATAATTAGAAGAAGAACAAAGTTTCTAGGTGGCCCCTGTTTTTTGCAATTGATGTAGAAATTTTTTATTTTGCATAAAGATCCGCAGTCTAGTTATTAGTGTCCAACCAATTGAATCCTCCTCGATAACTCTTATCGATGAAGAAAACCTGTTTCGGTTGCTCAAAGCAGTTATCGATGAGAGAAGTTCATTTCGACCGCTCATAACAGTTATCGACGAGAGAAATTTATTTCGAGCACTCATAACAGTTATCGATGAGAGAAATTTATTTCGATCGCTCATAACAGTTATCGATGATCGAATTTCTTTTCACTTGTTCGTAATAATTATTGATGAGGAAATTTATTTTGGTTGCTTATTTAATTATCGAGTTATTGGACTACTCTTTTTCGGATGGAGCAAGCCTGTGAAATTCATTGAGAAGGTTTCTTACAAGTCGAATCAACAGACGATAACTACAACACAAAATCTGTTTTTGTTTGTCACATTAAATTTTGATTGTAGTAATTAATTTTACGAATAAAAAATTTATTAAATAATTGATTGTCTACCATTTGAAAGTTGTATTAGTTAATAATAACTGTTACAAATTTCCTTCATCAATAACTGTTATGAGCGATCGAAATGAGCTTCTCTCATTGATAACTGTTATCAGCGATCTAAATAAATTTATGTCATCGATATCTGTTATGAACGATCTAAATAAATTTCTCTCAACGATAACATTTACCAATAAGAGAAAAAAGTTTTGGTTACTTATAATCCTTATTTATAACCAATACGATTTTAGTCAATGAAATACTTGTTATTCTATGACTTTTTTTCTTTTTGATTATAAATCCCTGAAATTATTATATTTAAAAATTTTCTCTCTTGGCCAAACTTCCGTGAGCAGTAGTGTACATGATTCATTTAACATTGCACAATGTTCAGAATACACAAAGTATTATAGAAATATAGAACTGATATCATCAGGCTAGCCCTGATACTAATAAGGAATCGAATTTGCGACAGTGGATGGCGGAGTGAGTCCCCGTTAATTTGGAAATCGCTAACGAACCTCTTCAGCGTCGTACAACGTTCACCGCTGCGTGCGACAACGCCGCACAGACGTCGATTTTTTGGAAAAGTGAGACAAAAACCAGTATGACTTGAAAATTTAATTTGTTCGCGTATAATAGAATCGAACCTGTTAGTCTTCATAGATAGATCATTCTTGTTAAGTAATTACTTAACATGGTTTTTCCAATGAAAATCCCATCTGGTCTGTTATAACGGGATCCAAAGTACATGCAAAGCATGGGAAACAGATGTTCACACTCCTCGAAAATTGAATTTTACTATCTCGAAAGTAGATTTTTCAAATTCTTTTATATTTATTGGCATAAATCTTTACTTATAAATCTGTTCTTTTAGACCGTAAATCTCAAGAGACCGTAAAAGACAGCAGCTACTTTTGGATTCTGCAATTGTACTAATTAATACTGAAGTATACATATACAATAAGAAAGAAGAGAATCTAGTAGGTTCCAAATTGTGAGCCTACATCAGTTATCTAAATAATTTCTTTTTGTTATTCTACCACTATAAATATTTTCAGTTTCGTAAACAATTCGGAACACATTCAGTTCGACAGAAAGATGATTATTAAAACGGAAATAATTTTTAATTATCTAAATTTTCTTAGTTGTAAATGAAATTCAAGAAAAATTTATCAGACACGAGTATTAAACATTAATGAGACTAAGTATACAACTATTTTTAATTTCTAAAATCATTTTTTTTATTTTTGTCCCAGTTTTCGTACTTATCGACCGCTGTGCGCCGGACTATCAGTGTACGAATTCGATAATGTGATTTCGACGAGGGAGCGCCGATGAAATTTCACTGGTGACGTGCACCCGGCGAAATATCAAACGAAACGAAAATCGATATCGCGTGGCCCAGCTTCTGCTCTGTCCGGTGGTTTCTTTTGCCGATCGCTCGTCCAAAGATAGAATTAAACCACTCTGCCATTACTCCTCGGGATATTTGCTCGAAACAGGGTTATCGTGGCCAGGGTCTTTTACTTTGCAACGTCTCCACGTTGGAAAGAAAAATACGGCTGTTCCTCGTATGACGCATAACACAGTTGCCGGGGACCTTCTGAAGCGACAGTGGCGAATTTGCTCGAAATTATGGACAATGTAACATTTTTTTTCTTTTAATCCCTAAAGTAATTTTATATTATGTTAGTATTCTATATTGTTATAGATATATTCTCGCTAATTAGCTTATGGATAATACTTGAGGAATACTGCCAATTAGATAATTCTTACACACATTGTATTAGATTAAACCAAAAATAACTTCAGTTTCCAGTTTTCAAGATATTTAATAATATATTTACATTTATAAAGATATTTAATAAATTCGTTGAATTTATATTCACATAAAACAATAAAAATAATAGGAAGATATTTATTATCCAATCTCATAGTTGGATATAAATATTAATCAGTCGTCTATATTTTAATTATTTAATCGATATTGGTGTAGCCTGAGCTGCATTTTAATATTAAAACAGTAAAAATATGTCTTTTAGTTCCTCCTAATATTATTTTGTCCCTGTTGTATGTAATATTAACGTGAATCTCTACTTCTTCCATCGCAAAATTAGTTCAAATAGTGATTTTGTAACTAGATGTGAAGATTTAATTTAATGCACGCGATCTGTACGATTTATATGTATTCCAACATTAAACACAAAATTTTTGATAAGCCAAAGCATTGCTTCAAATAAAAATTTTTGTAAAGAACCAATAATTTTTTAAGAATACTTAAAATATGCTCCATCTTTCTTAAATTTCTTAATGAACCTCGTTTAAACGTTTGGGCATGCAGTGTCTAATATATTTATCACATACAAACTACAATTTTCTGTACGGATACGTAGATGCAGCTATGTTGAGCGAGCGAATTAAATTATTTTAATGAAACAGCAGACAGATTTATTTCCTTCTTTACATAGTAACGTTATTCATTGAAGCAGCGAGGTTGCGTTTAATTCCTTCTTCTCCATGAAATGGTGCATGAAAATGTGAACTTCCATGAACATTGTAAATCTCATTATAAATAGCCAATGTATAATGGTATTATATTTTCAAAGAGCAACGCTTTCACGATCGGTTGCTTTTTAAATTAAGCTAATCAAACGTGTATCATTTAATTGAATTATCTCACAAGTTCTTTACAATATAAATTTTTGGGTTTCCGACCCGATCCCGACCCTATTTCGGCTTTGGGTATCCGAACGCGGGGGAAATACCCGACGCGACCCGAACCCGAATTTCCGGGTGCCCGTTCACCCAAAACTTTTGTACACATTTACTTTCCGATCGGTGTAAAAAGAGATACTTGAATGCGAGATAATTTCTCGCGCAGCTAAAAATCCGAACAACTGCATCGCAGTAAATCTTTCTGAATCACGAATAATTATTGCAACGAATGACGCCTACAACGACCAATAATTATTCAGTTAATTCGTACGGTCAGGAAGAAAAACTGCATTCGGATGATCATCCCGCGGAAACATTCACCGGAATTATTCAAACGGCCACGTACACGGGCCAGAACTGTCCTCAAATGTTGTCGCTGATGGATGTTGATTCGCCGCGTTGCGGCCAGAGACAAAAAGCCGAATTAACGCAACGATCGTTGTAAATTCGTTGCCAGTTACACCATCAAGCGGAGCGCAAAATCGTATATTTTGCAGAGGTAACGGCAGAGCGGCGAGCGCGCGCGCGCGCGTGCACCTTGTCGCTGCTCATTTAGGCGTTTTGACATTGCGGCGTGCCGCATTATCCGTAGCCTGAGCCAATCCCGCAGAGGGGCTCCACGCGCAGTTTGACAACCTGACAGTCGTTGGTTTGACATCTCGTCATTTCGAATCCCCCTTTTGCGTATCAACGAAACCGACGCGTTACTTCCTTCGAATACATTCGCTCCCCTCCGCATTTCGCCATTTATTCGGGCAGGAGGTGAGAAACAAAGGGGAAGCCGACCAAGTACAGTATTCTCCCCGTAACTGTCGAAAGGATCTCTACCGTAACTGTCAAAATATCCCCACCACCGGGGATCGCCCTTGCAATCAGTCAAGCGATAAACACGCTCAACGAGGCAACGAGAGGTCGCGTATCAACGAGACATACACTAATACAAGCGTTGCAACAAATTACAAATTTTCTAATTCTTGGCTTTTTTTATGACACGTTTACCATCGTATTCGGCTCGTTTTTTTTAATGAGAATGACACCAAACACGATATATCTATGACTATAATTACTCGTGTAATACGCGAAGTTATGAATTCGTGTACCTCTACCGTAAATGTGAAGTCCGAAACTTCAATCGCTTGTTGCATAAGTAATTATTATGATGATTATATCGCGTTCGATGTCATTTAAATAATAAAAACGAGATGAATACGACGGTGAAAGTGTTATTGTTTAAAAACTAAAAAGAAGGAATTTTGATTTTTGAATTTAAAAGATTCAGCTGGCACGAGTCCTTTGATATCTGCCAAGCGCCCGAAGCTCATTCCCTCATTCTCTTTCAATCTCTATCCTTCGCTACGTTCGGCACACTATAAAGAATGTAGCAGCTCGAAGATACGACAGTTACGGAGAGAATACGGTACAGCCCGCCCATGAGGTGCCAGCTCCATTTTGTGTTTTTCAAAAATGGTCTTCATTCTTGACACTAACTTTACGGACATTAATTACTCACTTATATTTTTGGGTCCTATTTAAATCATCGACACAGTTTCCCCGACAGCATTTCATGCACTCTAGTTTTGTCCGACAGGAGTTTTCAACAATATCAGCTTTAGACGACGATTGTATGAATCGACAATGACATTGGCAAACACCATTAGCCCTATAATATTCATCAGCAATGGTGTACTATCAGTCTTATTGATTTTGTCTACCGCAATTGATTAAACCTACCGCAGTCGGTCAAATGACCGGTCTTACATTTTTCATTTTGTAATTATTGAAATGTGACGTTGTTTACATGGAAATTGATTCCTCAAGTTTCTTTATCCAAACACATATTGCAATAAAAATTGCACGAATTCTAAACAAATAGAGCCTTGTCAGTAGTTCTATCGGCTAAAACATTTCAATCGTTTTCAGTGCTCGGTAGTTTGAGTGTTAATATAATAGCATATAATGTAAATATAATTTACACTTCAAATTCAAATATTTAACTGAAATGACCGATATATCCTTAGCGATGTAACTAGATAATTATTATTTAAAACAATAAGTTATCTCGGTTAAGTAAACCATTTTGCTTTAAAAGAAAACTCAAAATGAACGTTGACAAGTACAATTTGTACGTGATCATAATACAGGGTGTTCCGATAGACGAGTGACACAGAGAAACAAATATAACGAGGAATCAAAATTCAACTATTTACGTTTTTTGCATACTGTAAATCCATTGATTTTTTCTGTCTGCGTTGTGAGAGATATCTACATATACTTATTTGAAATGTAACATTATAAATGCAAGATTAGTTGTCGATTTAAATTGTAAAACAAAACGTGGGTGAACCATTACCTTTTCAAAAAAGATTCAAGTTGTATAGTCCAATATTCAGAAAGTCTTTTTAAGTGTGTCCGAATATTAGTAACTGTCACTGTATCCCAATTTTCCGTTTCTCACGACTCACCCTGTAGCAGTTAGGTGGTCGAGCATCCGCGCGTTAACAGGTAGTTCAAAAATTCGCGAGTCGAGAAAAAATCGCGCAAAAAATATCGATTATCGAGAATCACAGTTGCACGAGGGGAGTGAAGTTGCTTCGTCGCGTTTCCGTCTCGGATCACTCGGATGCTGTTGAATAAGCTTTTTAGGGGTGGTGCACGTGATCTTCTCGACCCGCGAGCGTGTCTAACTGTTTTTAACTGTTTATTTATACATTCTTTGTGGTTATATAAGTTAATTTTATAGTTGTTTCCATTATCACCGCAGATGGAATTGAAAATGTTTAAAATCATGAGTTCCTTGCTTTCAAAGAAAATTTTCCAGGCGCGATATTACGCAACGGGAATCGGGAAAAATAATAAATTTTAAAAAGAAATAAAAACCAATACTGTGCGCATAAGACCGCACGACCGAAGTGAAAACTTCTATGGCGATTGCACAGCTATCTGTTTCTCGCTTGCTCGGCTCCTCCGAGTTTACCCGAATAGCGTTTCACCTCGGACCGTGACGGATCAGACTCATCCACTGCTCAGCAATAATGAAGTTTTTACTTTAATAAATAATAAATCTTTCGCATTGATAATTGATTTTGCGGCACATAGAATAGCATCATAGGCTTCGGAGCCTCTGGCGAGCGCGCGCCTTGATATTTACGAGAAAAGGGGGCAGCCAACAATAAGAATATTTTCCGAGGCAGCATGGCGTGGCACGGCGGGACATAGCGGATTCGCGTGAAATATCTGTCGCGCGGGAAACTGTGGAACGCGCGCGCGCGACTGGATCTAATGCATAAAAACACGTGCGCGTGCCAGTGTACAGTGCATGTGCAGTGTATGTACAGTGTGTGCACGATCGTTCGTGTGTCGAACGATCCGTTGAAAGCGTGTGCGCGAGTGTGAGTCGCGAAGGAGCCCGAACGAATATCAGTGCGCTGTGATGAGCACTGTGCGCCGTGTTTGCTTCGAGCAAAAAACCGGCGGAACGCGTTTAGTCGCTACATAGAGTGCGTGTTTTTCGTTTTCCTTTTCTTTTTCCTGCGCGCGATGGATCGAGAGGAGCCTCAGCAGCCGAGCACGTCGGCAGCGCCGGTTTACTGTAGCACCCTGCATCATCGGTTTAACGTAAGTACGAAGCGCCTTCGTTAACCGCCGCGTTATATCAGTTCCGTTCTACATACGGCGTTCCTGAATTATTGGTAGGAGGTTTGTGTGTTCGACGGACTCGTTAAAGGATACCCGCGTGAATCATTAACCTGTTGAGCAAGTACGCGAAGTTCCCTCCTCACTGGGAAATATAGAATTAGTTCGCAGAACAAGTTACATCACGACACCTTGGTGGTTAGATGAAGACTGGCCGAAAAATGCGTGGAAGTACAGTAGCTATCGCCGTAACTGTCGCATCCAGTGTCGACAGTTGAAGAATTGTCTCCCACGAAGCGTTGCAATCTATAAAATCGCGAACCCAGGACGAACGGCATAAAAATCCCGTACTTTTCCGTCTGAAACCCGGACAATTTTTACTAAATTTTAAGTTAGATATGATACATAAAAGTTTAATTTGTAAAAAATGATACGTAAAAGTTTGATTCATGAAAAACCGAAAATAAGAATGTTCAATTTCTGATTTAAAGGTCTGAACTCGCGCCGGTCTTTCATCTTTCCCGAACGCTTCGACACTCTGACTCTCTTTCTTTTGTATTCGCCGTCCTCTTTCACGCCTGAAACTTTAATTGCTTATTACACGAGAGTAATTATAATCGTAATTATATCGTGTTTGGCGTTACTTTAATTAGAAAAAGGAGACGAATATGTACTATGATAAAAATTTTATTGGAAATTCAAGTATAATAATCAAATAACTATTTAGCTGTTCAAATAAACTAATTTATGAATATTTCAATTGATATATAGCCAAGTAGGATAATATATTATCTTAACATTTTTTATATAATTTATTTCGATAATGGCCAAGTTTGGGATTGATGAAAGCCATCGAATAAATGTATGTTAACGGCTTTCATTTTGTTTATTTATAAATAATCCTTCATCCCCAGTGTGCAATAACGGATTACATGGAACATGTTAAGCTCCTTCCACTTCCATGGAAGCATGGGTGATGAGTAGACTGCGGATCTTTATGTATTTATAGCAAAATTGAACAGATGAAATTGAAAATTGTAGGAAAATTTGAAAAATTGAAGATGTACGATATACGATATTTCATCTATTAATATTATTGAGGGAAGAAATAACATTCTGTTTGGTTTCTAATCCTTACAATGGATACAGACAATTTTTATTTTGAATAAAGATCCGCAGTCTAGTGATGAGCAATTGCTTAGCTTGCCGCTTAATTATTTATTAGATAAAGAAAAAGATGGTATTAGCGCGGAGTATTTACAAATTCGATGTGCACTGTACTATGGTTGTCTTAATTCTCTCGAAAATAGCAAAGACGTCATATATCCGTATCTTAAGCCTTGACTAAATTAAATTCATGTAATCTTAGCAGAACTAAAACGCTTGTAACTACCGACGCAGCGCGACTGTTGAGGTTGTAATTACTAAGGTTTTATTGCTGAAGCTACAATTATCGAGGTTCCATCGTAGATGTTCCAATTATCGAGGTTCCAATTAGAGGAGAATCGTGCTATATCCACCACTCTTAGTTTTTGCGTAACTTACACTAGTCTCGGTAGACATTAAATTTAACAAAGTAATTCTTGGTATGAGTAGTCCATAATAAGTGAAAGGGAATTACAATAGTTTTTTCAGAACCTTTAATAAAAATTGATAATTAGTGAAAGCAAATAAATTGCAATTTGTAACAAATTGGATATACTATGAACTCTCCTAAATAACATACCATATTATATATGTATGCATAAATATGTATAAGCCATGATTAATATTTCTTGGTATTTTCCAATTTATTTGAAAAATCAGAAAGTTAGATTTCATTGTACCGCGCGATAGAGTGATTTTGTTATCCACAGAAACTATCTACGAAAGCGAACTAGTTTGTAAAAAAAAACGTGGTAATGATTGACGCTGAAAACATTATTGTTTTTACTTCGATGCTTACTATTACACAGAAAAAATTTTGTTAATGCTCAAGACGATTTCAAAATTATAGATTTGCGTGTCTTGAAACTAAAGTTTTCAAAAACTGTATTATAGAACATTTTTAAAAAGTATAAGATCATCAATGTAGGTAATCGATACTAAAAGAATCTGTAAGATATGCATATTTGAGAGATATAAACCCGAAAAGGAGTAAAAATTTCTTGTATAATGTGATCGACATAGTCTTGATGAGGGAAATTGCAATTATAAAAGTTTTCCTGTAGTCTTTCCTATAAAAGAACGTGCCCAAGAATCTCCAGCAGTCGCAATAACTGTCCATGCCACGCGAATTACTTCGGGTTCATAACATTCGGATGGTCGGCTTGAGGTGGACAGTTATAGTGATCGGTGCTGTTCCTTGGGACTATTACTTCTAAAGAAGATTTTAACTTAACATAGAAAGACGAAAAATGTGAAGACTTACAGAAAAAGTAACTTGAGAATATTATTCTTAATGATACGATATTATATAGTTTTTGTAAATCGTTTATAGACCTACGTTTATTACTACATTTATTATAAAAAAGTACGGAAGTGTATACCTCGAATTCGGATGAACTTTTTGTGGTATTTAATCCTTTAGCTACTGGTATATATTCACAAATGTGTCTGCAAAACAGAAAAAAGAAATTTTTGACTGTAAATCCATTTTCGATATTATAATGCAGCAAATAAAAACTATTTTTAGATAATATAATATAAAATGCAGCTAGACGCACCAACTATTACGGCTAAACTGGCATTCGTTTCGTCGACGCAATCTCGATAAAATAAATAAAACTCAATAAGCGACCCCCGTTCTCGACATAATTCATCAAATCGCTTATTGACGACGGCCGTAGTTAAATGGTTAATGCGAAAATTTACATTTTTGTAACAGTATAAATATTGAATAATGATTCTTGCATTAATAATTGCATAATTTCAGTAAAAGATGCATTCCACTTTTAGATGCGTCAGAACTAGATTTTCGGATGTTTCCAGGCTATGCACCCAAAGTTTCAATCTCGCGGCCATAAAAATCATGCTCCTTTATCAGGAGTTTCATTATGAGCTGAGAAGCATAGGCAACGTACGTCGCTTTATAAACGCACGCCACTTTAAAAGCACTTCATACCGTCAGCAGCAGCAGATAAGTTAAGACGTTCGCGTCGTGAAGCAAAAAGTCCTCCCTTATCAATCCCATAAAACGTTCCCCGTGTCGGGTCATACTTCCGCCTCTGGCCTTCTGTTCGATAACTCGTTTCCTCGTCGGCCGTAATCCCCTCGAACCGAGGGAGACAATCGAAAGCTCGCTCCGCAATCTTTCGTGACCTAACGGAATGGTCGTTTCAAGCCGTATCGAGCCAAGGTAAAAAGAGAACCGCCGCCTTTGAGGCTCTCGCAAAACGAATTTCACGCGAATATTGTGCAACCGAGAAGCTGAGGACGCGTGGTTGTTCACGGTCGCGGTCTTCCGCGAATAAATCCAAAGGCCATGGAGGAAGTCGTCGTCCGGTCCCCAATAATTCCGTTTTTCCCATGCTTCGTTCACCCCTTTGCGGGTCACAAACGCGATAAGGGTCACCTGTTATACCTATATTCCAGGATAAAATGCTATCGCACCGTAAGCTATTATTTAAATAGATTTCATGATCATATTGCTTACTTACAAATTTTTTTTATCCAATTCCTCATGCAACGTTACACTGTTTTTACAAATTTTTCTCATTATTCTTTTGAAAAGAAATAACGACTATAATTCCACATATACAGGATGTCTGCTGAAGGAGGCCTAAATATCTCCTTTATTTTTAATGGCACAAAAAAATATTTATGGCATAATTTAAATGGTATCGAAGGAGGAAGAACAATTTTTATTCGTCCGATTACTTTTTCAGTTTTCTCAAGGTCATCGTTATTTTTTATCGCGAACACTTAGTTTTTTTATTCCATCTTGTTAATGACTTAAGCATATTCAAATGTATTTTTTCAGCCGCTATAAGATGGAATAAAAAAAATAAGTTTTCCCGATAAAAACATAACGATGAACTTGAAAAACTAGGAAAAAATAACCGGACATAAGAAATTGTTCTTCTATGATATTCCTCCTTCGATACCATTTAAATTATGCCATAAATATCTTTTGTACCATTAAAAATTAGTTTCTTATTTAATATAAATGTTCACATTGCTGTTATTGAAATCAAGAAAAATGATCAAAAGTTAACCCTTTGCACTCGGAACTATTCTAATTCGAAAATCGAATTTTTCTTCCGCCCTGGAGTATTTTCATTTTATATGATTTTATAATTTTTATTACGATAAATACCTCGTATAATATTTTCAGCAGTTTCTTCAAATATTCAATACGTTTAGTAATTTACTGAATACAAATTTAATAATGCAACAAATATTTTGAACAATGGTATAAGAATTATTAGCGGCCCCTCTGAGTCGCCACTCGAGTGCAAAGGGTTAAAAGAGGATTAAATTAATTCATACACCGATAAAATATGCAATTTTTGTTTGGTGACTTCGCAAAACTCACATGTTTTTAGATATTCTACAAGAAAGAAGTTTTTACAGTTTCTATATTGTCTGAGGGGTGATTTGAACCCCTATAATCGTACTATGGCTGAACGACAAATAGGTTTGTTTGCGGATGAATAACACTACTCGCACACAGTTTCATACTTTTCTGGATTTCCAGGTTCCCCAACTTTCCCTGTAAGATATGAAAACTTTTCAAGTGTGCTATCATTCCTTCCCACCGAGCACAGTTGCTGTTTACCTTTCTTTGTGTGATTTTGCTGGGATTTGTTCAATGTTCTTACTCTTCTTTTTGCGGAGATCAGGCATTTAGGAAAAACGAACGCTTATACTAAAGCGAGGAGTTGAATGGAACAAATGACCATAGGAGAGTGTTGACTAAAAAAAATTGATGTAACAAAAACATAATTTGAGAATTTTACTGCACTTATCCGTAATACAAAATAGATTTTTATATAATAAAAACTATTATTTCAATAACAAAATCCTTCAACCTTGAAAAGACATTATTTAGTTTTTAGGTCTGCTGCAATCTGTTGTGGCATAGTGCTTAATCATTTCCGATAACCCCTTGCCGTGCAATTTTCTTTACAGTTATAGTGATTAAAACGTATTTATTCTCAAAAATATCGTAGAAGGGGAAAGAAAATTTTGTATTAATTACAAACGAATCACATTTTATTTCGTCTGAAAAGAAACGCGTAACATTCATATTTGTTAGACTTTGTTAAAATTCTCATGACGAGTCTGACTCGTTAAAATACGATACGGGGATAATCACGATGAAATTATTCTTCTATTCTTTTTCGTGAGCGATTGTTAGTCATTGAACGTGGGAAAGCATAAAATTCTTGCGCTTTCGTTTCGAACCATGTTGGCAGATTGTGAATGGAATTAAAATATGTTTTAAAAGAGTCTAATAAACTTTTTATGGGGGTCTAATAAATCTTGTCGTTAGTGCAATGCTTGTTGTTAATATACAATGCAATGAAGTTACATGTTAGATGCGAAATGGTACATGTTAGTTTTGGAATGATTCTTCAATCCGAATCCGATTCCAGAAACGATCGTAAGATAGAATCCTGTCGATTTTAGTTTAGTCGGGCCATATAACACATTTCCATTTGGAAATGATCCATTTCCGATATTTCCTTGCGGATATAGAACGCAGTTTCATATTCCTTTTCGTCGAAATGGACTCTCTTTTAGGCCTCTTTCTCATAGACTTCAAAATGGTTTTTGCGAATGTGCTTGATATACATCCTGTTTCAACCATTTTATACTCATACTTGCAGATTTTGTTGCACTAGTTTCCAATGAAACTTTTGATGTGTACTAACTAGACTGCGGATTTTATACATTTATGACAGAAATGGATACGTACAATTTAACGCAGCGTATACAGGGTGTCCCAAAATTCGTGAACTTCCCAAAAGGAGGTGATACCTGAGACCATTTCAAGCGACATTTTCCCTTGCAAAAATGTTATCCGCGGCTTTGTTTAGGAGTTATTAACGAAAAACACGGACCAATCAGAGCGCGACCTAGACGCGAGTTGCGCTCTGATTGGTCCGTGTTTTTCGTTAATAACTCCTAAACAAAGCCGCGGATAACATTTTCGCAAAGGAAAATGTCGCTTAAAATGGTCTCAGGTACCACCCCCTTTTGGGAAGTTCACGAATTTTGGCACACCCGGTATATTAAAAAGCTTTAACGACATCAGTGTATTTGTGATAGCTTAATCCCTTGCCGTAGCATTTTCTTTGCAGTTACAGTGATTCAAATTCTTTATCTCCAAAAATGTCGTAAAAGCCAAAGACAATTTATATTTTTTGTATGGCTACATTTATCTTAAGGCTTGAATATTAATTACAAACGAATCAAATTTTATTTCGTCTAAAAGGAAACGCGTGACATTTATATTTGTTAAAATCTTCATGACGAGTCTGACTCGTTAAAATACGGCAAAGGGTTAATAGGATAATTAAAAGAAGAAAAAACGTTTTATTTGGTTCCTGTGCCTTGCGATGCAAAGTAAAAGTTTTCTATATAAATTGCAAGAGGCAGGACCGACGCGACATAGAGGGATCTTCTTTATTTAGATAATTTTAAAGAGTTGAAAATAAGGTATTCATATTCCTCTATAAATTCTATTAATCGTTCCTCTATTTTAAATTACACATACCCAATATCGTTATAAATGTAGCTTTTATACTTTCTCGTTCTAACAATGAGAATCTGTGAATAAAAACCTATAACTTTCCTGTGCAAACATTGATAACCAGAAGAATTGTAAAAGTAAATATATTACCACGAGGCAACACTCATCAGAAAAATCTTAGTCATACAACACAGTAGAAAAGTGAGTCCATAAGCAAACTAAATAAAAACAGTTTTATAAAACCGTGTACGTTAGCTTAGAGTGCAGCGCTCAAAATAGCAATTATGTTGTTCTCTGTAATTTGTGTAAAATGTAACTTTTCCTATGCGAACACGACTAAATGTACATGTACCGGAGGCGTGCTAACATTTTGTTCCGGAGTGTACCGGCCTTTGACGTTCTTCATCTTCTTTGGCAAGCCGCTCTTTTCCCCGGGACAAAATAGAAGAGGATATTAACCACGTCAATGAAAATCTTCTTGCCAAAAACCGTCCGAGGGCTGCATCGTAACAGGGAAACCGGCGAGTTTTTCCTGGCCCTTTGGAAACGTTAGCCCGTTTTAAAGGGATATGCCTTTGTTGCGACCGTAATTCTCCCTTCTGTCGGCCCTCCTTCGCCCTAGCATTTCTTCTCGCGTTTTCGCTCGCGTAAAAGCGACCGTCCACCCCGGCAACCTTTTTCCTGGGCCACGTATCACGTAATGCAACTTTCTTATGCCACGTTCCGCGAGCGTGTCTCGTTATTTTCGCAACCCCGCGATCGTTAGTTCCGCTGAGCGAGTTACTGGAACAGAAACCAGCCCCGGGACCCGGCTCGTATATTTTGCCCGGGAGATGTTGACTCGAACCAGATTTGCATTAATTGCCGATAAATCCTCCCAGGTCCTCTGAAGGTACTTGACGGTGTCGCGCGGGACTCTGTCCAGGGTACACCGAATTTAATACTCCTTTGAGTAATTGGCGAGGTTGCGCGACTTCATTGCGTGCCGAGAAATTGTCGCATCGTTTCAAACTATTTCGCAATGCCGCAGCCAACGAAGCAACTCGGTTTACAATTTCAGAAATAAGCTGTCCTTTGCCACTTCGGTTCTAAGAAACCACGGGGTTTTCTGAAATGTTTCGGATAATTTATTTCGTATTCAAGAGAATATACAGCGTCCCTCGGAAATGTACTTCCCTGAAAGAGGCGATTCCCGAGGTCATTTCAAGTAACTTTTTCCTTTGTGAACATGTACACATTAATTACACACACACCCAAGTACAACCGAGTACCTTGGTGGTGTACCTTGGACCAGAGTCGCCAGATTAAGATTTGCTTTTCACTCTACTTTCCCCTTTTACGACGCTATCACCACGTTTCTGCCACAGCCCGGTCACGTGACGCGTTTCATTATTATCGCGCACGTATCATGAAGAGTTGGGCATTAATCAATTAAAATTTTAATCAAGATTTATTGATTGATGCGTACGATGAAAAAGGTAATCATTGAAAAATGGACGATTGATTCGATCGATTGATGAAGTTAATCGTCAATCGTTGATTAAAAAAAGAAATCGTCGGAAGATCGGAGACTGATTTAATCAATTGTTGATCGCCACACGGTCTATCTACAAATTGTAATAAGGAGGGAGAGGGAGACAAAGAGCAGAGATGGAGAATTAACAGAAATATATCTCAACAAAAACTCAGTTTACATTTTTTTCAGTATGCATACAGTTTTGATTCCGTATGTCATTTCGAAATTTCAGCAGTTAATCATTAATCAATTATCCGGTTGACGATTACAATTGAAAAGAATGTAATCGTAACCGCAATTAACGACTAAAATAGGAGTTTAATTGTTAATTGCGAGTAACGATTGAAGTAGAAATTTATTTGCCAATCGTTGATTAAATTATTGTCCAACTCTGGTATCATGTGATTAATCTGGTACCTACTGGCAGAGAGAAATAGAGAGTAACTGTATTCCCCTCAATTCGAGTCAATTCCCCCTGCTCTGAAGATTCTAATGCCGGTGGCTCACTTTTCATTCAAAGTTCAATAAAACTGCGAAGAAAAATCGCATATCAACTTTTAGGAGCCCATTCTAACGGCGAGATACCAATATTAAACTTATTGTAATTTCAGTCCTCGAAAAATTTGCCAATGTCTGTAGAGTCGTTTTAATTGGAACAATTTTCGGGAAGATAAGCATTGTTGCTTTTTTACCATCTCACATGACGTAGGAACGACTTTGAAAAAACCTTAACGTAGGATTCTGAAAGTGGAGGCTTCAAGCTTTTAAAGAAGACAAGGATGATTGTTATACGATTGTTTGCTACGAAGTTATAACACTTTAAATATTATCAATTTTCCGAAAATTAAGTGTTCTTTTAATTTTTATATGATTCTGTACATAATAATTTCATATGATTCTGTACATAATAATTTCATATGATTTTGCACATAATAATTTCATAGGTTTCTGCACAGTGTATTTGTGTACTGATTTGGATAAGTCTCTTAAGAAATATTGTTTTTTTTCGAAAGCACCATTTCGAGAACACGTTTAGTTTTCCAAGTGGTTTCAAGAAGACAGATTGTCAATAATTTATGGCACTCACTTTAATCTGTCATTCCAGGGTCATAAACAGGACCATCAACTATATAAAACGGGCCGTAAAGTACCCTCTTTTCCTTTTACAATTTGTAACTCCATTAACTCCAGCCGTTGTCGCAATTTGTTGCGCTTGTAAGGTTTGAATTTGTAGCCATTCTCAAAGTGTCACGTGCTTCTCAGGAAGTCGTGGTGTAAGCGTAAAGTAAATGTGGACAAAATTGATTTGACATAAACAAAAATATTAATAATTTGAGGCAGTGAACTTTTCCCACTACTCCATTATTGGTACTTTAAGAATCACTACATCTTGGATTACAAATTATCCAAGTTCAACTCATGTTAGTTTCATGGTAAAAATCAGACAACAATTTAACCCAACTTGCCGGAAGGGGTGAAGCCTCCCTTTTCACATTCCTGAGTTGCTTTTTTCTGATATCTTAAGGCGGTAGACTCGTTTCCAGAATTTCAGGGTGCGGGATGCGCGTTTTCATTTCTCGATAATGCAAAGAAGGGGTTTTTCAGTAGTCAAAAGCGCTAGATGAAACATCAATCTACGCCGCAATCGCCCTCGAAAGTCCTATTTTCAGGTTTATGAGGCATAATTTGCATTATTCAGTCAGAGTTTTATGAAAATAGCTACATGCGCAGTTATACGCTCCCGAATAATGCAAATTACGCCTCGTAAACGAAAAAATAGAACTTTTGAAGGCGTTAGCGGTCTAGATCGATCTTTTGTCTAGCGTTTTTGTCTACTGAAGAACCCCATTTTTGTATTATCGGGAAATGTGAACACGCATCCCGCACCCTTGCAATCCTGGAAAAACAAGTCTACTCCTTTAAAGGCCTCTTTTATTGAAAATTTTATAAATTAAAGTTAAAACGCGTCTACGGTGCTTACGACATTTCGTTCTTTATTCAATTTTTGTTACTATTTTATCGGCATTTTGAATGAAAAGTATGTTGCTGGTATTAGAATAACCGAAGATGAGCCACGAGGAGGTTGCATGGTAGGTCCTTGTACCTCATGTGTTTAATGCATGGTATATTTATGAGACGATGGAATGTATAAAATACGGAGCATATCGCTAAAAATTCAGTGATAAGAATTTGAATCTATCGCACAGTATAAAGTAAAATTTTGAATTATTCTAGGTAATGCAGCGCGCGCGGCACTCCTTTCGAAATGCAATGAAACTATAACAAAAGATCGTACACCAAATCTTATTAGGTCGTTCTAAAAACAATATTTTAATCTTCACATCCATAGTAAATAAATAAAATTTATTCGTAGAAATGTTCGACTCCGCAAAGTTTTCGTACAACAGACGTTTTCACTTCCCTAGATATTTTTTTAATACAAAATTATTTTTAAAAAGAAAAACCCATAGTTGGTATGATGGCAGTACACTCAAACGTTTTTCCACATTCGTATCGTTAAGTGTAACAGTAATTTGGTATATTTAGATTATGAATAGACAGCGGATCTTTATGCAAAATAAAAATTTTCTAGCCGAATTGCAACAAACTAGAGTAAAATAGAAATTGATTTTCTTCCTTAATATGTTTAATAGGTTGACAATAATGTAACAGTATTTCTAAATTGTTCTAATATTTTGACTGTTTTAAATTACACCTATTCATTTTTCTCATACATGCATAAAATCCGCTGTCTAATTATGAATAAAATACAAATGGTGGATTTACAGTGGAGAACCATAAATGGGTAAATATTAACCGACTCTGTTGTGTAACTATTTTTGTGAATGAGATTTAAAAAAGTTAGAGACCCGATAAAGCTACAGCAGCTTAAACATCGACTATTTTCCCGTTCAGATTTTGCGGTGCTTTAATTTTGATCGCCAGGACATGATCATATTACCAAAGATATAGGTATCTTACAATTTTGTTACGGAACAGTTGAGTGGGGGATTGCCGTGCCATAAAATGCCAGGAAGACCCCCCAAGGATAACGACGGGGTGTTCATCATGGTTCTAAGGTCCCGTACGTGTGCACAGAATCAAAGGAAAATCCCCGACGTTGCCAGACTTCCGTTCACCAACCGATCTGTCTTCTGGCACTCAACGCTCTCCTGTTGCGATTCTTGACCATTGTACGAGGGACAGGAACTTTTAGTTCTCTCTATACGAATAATGGTCAAATGCAATTTTCAGTTCCCGCACTCATGAACATTTCAAACCTTCTTTTATTTACACTTTAAAAAAATTTTGTTTGAAAGTAGTAAATTCTGGTACTCAAAGGTGTTTAACGTTTAGATAGTAATGTTCACAATAAAAAGTAGAATTTAATATAATAATATTTTGATACATATATAAATCACTAAAGATTTAATGAAGTTCGATGTTACAGATATAATTATATGTAAATTCAATTTGTCCCAGTATAGGCTTTACTTCTGTCCAGGTACTAGCTTAGATTGGATTTAATATATCCAACTATAGGTTTGAATAATTCTTGTTAAATTAAAATAATAATCTAAACGATGATTTTGGGATTTCAAATTACTTTACAAAATCTGAATTTTATGTTAAAACTTTTAAAAAATCATTTTTGTTAATGTAAACTGATAATAATAATTGTAGGTAGCAAAAAATGCTGTCCAGGCTTAGGGCATTTCGTTTTAGTACAATGCTGCCACCTCTGTGCTATTGAACATCTACTATTTGTTCCGATTCCCATTCTTGATCGGCACATCCGATTTACAAAGATGGTCCGAAATTTCGCTGGGAAGAATACTCGATCTGCCAGCCATAAATTTCCGCAAAAGCAATGATCATTTATAGCTGGCCAAGACAGTCCCATGAATTATATCTCTGCCGGCTGAAATATGTGACGCGTCGTTTTATTTAGTCGAACCGCGTGAAATACGATCTACAATCTCGGTCGTGTGTATCGACCGTATCTCGTGATCATTGGCTGCTTTCATCCCCAGCTCTGGCGAGGGTATTGTGCGCGAATGAGACAGGGATCTGTGGCTTCTTAATCACGCAAGTAATGATCCGAAATGTTTTTGAGACCTGTTCATAATCTTCAGACTATTCTCGCGTAGGGCAAATGTACCTATTACTGCGGGAGTACGTTTTACTGTGGTATTTTTCCCCAATGAGATTAAAGTACGTAAAAATAAATATTTTACGCTGAATAAATTTGTACAATTCAATGATAATGTATTCTCATTGGTGAGGTAAACAAAATTGTCAATTATTCTATCTCAATCACTAAAAAACTGTTGTTCACATGATTGTACATTCTTTATATTGCTTTAAATTGCATAGGGAAAAGTGTTATTATTGTTTAAATACCTACTACGACACAATAAAAATATAAAAAAAAACTTCTCTTGCCGTTTTAATAAAAAATATTAAGCCCTCAGCATTACGTACATTAAACCGAAGGAGAAGCTCATTACTACGGCACAAAAATCACTAGGAATGTATGTCTGTAATATTGCGGTGTTAATTGTAACGTGAAAATAAAAAATAATGTTTTAGGTTAGGTACCTATCTGAACAGTAGAGACATTAAAAGAATCGACGAGTATAAACACATTACTTTTGTCCCGTTAACAGTACATATTAACCATCCGACGGCTGTGCCCGAGTCTATTTTGACCGGGAACATCCAAATTGTCATTTAAGTACTCAATTTGTGGCAATTAAACTAACTGAATAGCTGTTTTATTGAGGATATCGGAAAGACTAAATTAATTAGTCTTCACATTAAGTGTCTACACGAGATATCAAAGGTAAATTTTTAAAAATTATTAATTAGAGCTGTGAACGGTCCCAAGGATTACCAATTATACAGGGTGAATTCGATAAAGCAGGACACCTAAATATCTCCGTTACTTTTCGTTGTCCAAAAAACTTCGTAGGACAAAATTACACTGTTTGAAGGGCCACATATAACGGTGTAAGGGAAAAAATTTTCAAGGTCATTCTTATGAGATTTCAAGGTTATCGATGTTTTTTTTTAATGGAATGAGGTATTTTTTAATACATCAATGGATGCAGCTGGACATTCGTTATAAAAAAGTACTACCCTATGTATGTCGAAAAGTTAGTAGTTCAGGAGATATTTCAATTTAAATAACTCTAAAATACCATTACTGTCGTACTAAGACGTTAGTGTTTACTTACTTGTGTAACGTCTTAGTACGACTGTAATGGTGTTTTAGAGTTATTTAAATCTAAATATCTCGTGAACTACTAACTTTTCGACATACATAGGTTAGTACTTTTTTATAACGAATGTCCAGCTGCATCGATTGATGTATTAAAAAATACCTCATTCTATCTAAAAAAACATCGATAACCTTGAAATCTCATAAAAATGACCTAGAAATTTTTTTTCCCTTACACCGTTATATATGGCCCTTCAAACAGTGTAACTTTGTCCTACGAAGTTTTTTTGTACAACGAAAAGTAACGGAGATATTTAGGTGTCCTGCTTTATCGAATTCACCCTGTATAATTGACGGAGAACATTTTTATTTGGTTCTAGTATCTTGTGTAATCGATGAAGAAAATTTTCTTTGGTTCCAATACCTTGTCTAATCGAGAAAGAAAATTTTAATTTTGTGTAAAGACTATTTTTATTTGGTTCCAGTACCTTGTATAATCGATAAAGAAAATTTTCATTTTGTATTAAGGCCCGCAGTCTAACCACAGTTTATAGAACAGGAGTGAAGCTTTTAATCACGTGTCGGCGTCGAGTCGTCGATGACGTGTTCCGTCTACTAGAGAGGAATTTCATCAGGAACACGCTTGTCAATGGCTATCAGTAGAATCGATCTAACCCGTGTCAGACCGGGGTCAGTAGAACATCCTCGCAATAAAACCGCCGCGACATCCTGGATGAGCGATCCCAGGGCCGACTCAGCGCAAATCTCACGGAGGCAAGCCAGGAGAAATTTGATCCAAATATTTTCGCTCTAAAATTGGAAAAGCTTAACTGTTGCTCCAACCCTCGACCGAGTAAACATCTCTCGAATACTATCCGTCGACACTTTCCGCGACTCGGCGAGAAACGAGAGAGAGAGAGCGCGCGCGCAGTGATCGCGTCGCTATGGGCCCGGCATAAGAAATCAGGGGACACTGTATGCATGTTTTCAAGAGAGACGCAATGAATAATGCATGAGCTGATCGAGTAAGTTCCCATTGTTTACAACGGTTACCTCGCCACCCCTTTCGCCGATAATGAACGGTATTACGCGAGTCGGGACGCGCCGCGCGTCGTGTCGCTTATGAGGGAATATTTCATAGTTGGAGAAGTTATTCGAGACGGTGCACGCTGGGCCAGAGCACGATTCTAGCTGGAAAAAATCGTATCCAGCGGCTTCTGATGTCAACTTATGCAGTGTCGTTATATAGAGAAATTTCAATCTTTTTTATGGTATTTTTCATCGCGAAAAAATTTTTCAATTGCATGTAACTTTTTTTGAAGATGAAGTATCATTAATTTACCACATTAGTGTTAATATAAAGGCCATATTTATTTTTTAAGTTTAGCCACAATTTTAAATAAATTGAACTTAGGGGGGGCTGCGATTCTAAAAAGTAATAAAAAATTATATAAATTGTAGTCTGGAGAACCTTTCTGTTTGTTTTATAAAAAAAAGTCTAGAGAAAAAAGAAGGCTGAATGAGTTAGACATAAAAATTGTTTCATATTTTGTCCACCCTGCGAAGGCGGGTTTTAACACGGAATTTGCCTTGCTTCCATTCATTGGCCCATGCCGGTGTTCTTTCCGCAGGCCGTGATAAAACAGCCATCCCCTACTTTTCAATTACCTTTTAATTGGATTCGAAGGAAAAGACGTAAACGTTGGCTCTGCCAATGTGATTATTCGTTCGGAACCTGAGTTTCAGTAAAGGGATCGTTAAGAGATCGCTGCCACCCTCTCGATACATCCAGCAAACTTCATTTCAGCTATTTTTAGTCGGCAAGAATATACTGTCGATCCTAACTGCTTGTCGTTCCACGGGGCGATGTTCGCAAACTTCTCTAGGATTTCCGTTCTAAGTTGCTGTTCACGAGTTTAGGACCGGTTATGATCGGATTGTGAACTTACAAGGAACGTTAGGCAACCATGTTCCCGCCCGATCTTGACGAAACTTTGAACGTTTATGGGGCAGGCCAATTTTTTAGCCTCGCAGATATTTGAAGTTGTGACACCGTCGCACGTTTTGACGGATCGTCAATTTATTATAGTTGGACAAAATTCGACATGAGCGACTCTATTATCAAAATGATGATTCCATTTAACCCGGAAAAAATGTTTCTGACAAAACGCGGAAGGGTATATAGAAAAGTATATGATAGTTGACCTTGAGTAGCTTTATGAAGTCCACTTTTAACCCTCATCCGTCCCTCGTGTCAATTCGACACAGTTTTCCCGAAATAAGTTATATGTTCTGTTGCTTGTAGGTATATTTGACCGAAACTTCGTGTTTTTTATTTTTTAAATGCGAAACACTTAACCAAAAAACCTAAGATATAACTCATAAGATGTTAACTCATCAATTTGAATAAAAGAACATCTAAAAGTAACTGTTTACCTTGTGATTTCATCGATCTGTTACTACTGTGTCAATTTGACACAGGGACAGATTCAGTTCGTGAAATAAGGGACGGATAAGGGTTAAAATTTCACCCGCAACTCTATATTTTTTATATGAAATAAAGTTAACGTTGTAAATTTTGAAAACTCCAATTGTTGAAATATTAGAAAACGTGCAATTTTTGTATTAAATCATTTATACTTTGAATGGTACTAAATATTTATAATTAAATATGCGTAGAAATGAGATTTTGTACCGACACAACTCGAAAATTTTTCCGTTTACGTTAATGCATTCAAAAACATCTTTATGTTATGAAATATTATTTACTATTCTTAAAGTAATAAAAAATATTCAATATAAAACAGAAAAAGACATTATCAAGAAGATTTAAAACATATTTATATCGCGCACTCTGCGATTATGTGGGCAACTTTTTAGACTTTATAAAATTACTTTACGTCTTCGATTGTCCCAATCTTTCTTCACTAATTTATCAGACCATTGCATAAGTCCGTGCCCGATTTGAAAATAAAATTCAGTGGTTAAATTTTAAAGAATACAGCTTTATTAATCAATTATTTATTTAATTAGAATGTAATATAATTTTTTTATTATTATTATGATTATTATATTTATGATTATTATATTTCTAATTGTAGAAAAGAATGTTGACTATATAATTTTATTTTTACACTCCGCCGTGCAGTACAGTTTGCGACATCTTTGAAAATCGGGCACGAACTTATGCAGTCATCTAATACAATAAAAATTTACAATACAAGATTTCATGATACTCCCGCATATCCAACTGGACAAAGAGATATTTTCCAAAAAACTGTATTAGTTTTAACCGCTGCTGTATGATTTTCTTCGCAATAACATTCAACTACTCTGACGTTAATAATATACTAAAGAGAAAAGGGATTCTGTGTTCGTCGTAAGTCCACGTTTGCCTTGAGGAGTAAATATTGAGAAGAGAGAAATAGTATTTTATTTCGACTCACAAGGGACGCAACCAGACCGACCTCCTTCGATTTTGAAGAAACATTGCACGGGTAAAAGCATCCTTTGAAAATTGGAAATACTTTGGACTATGCACCACACTCGAGATGTGCTACTTTTAATGTGGAGAATGTGTTAGAGGTACCCACACGTAATGTCTCGTTTCAATATATTTATATAAAATATTATTTCACTTAATATTTAGTTGGGTTAGTTGACTACATATTCAGTTCTCAATGAGCACACTAAAAAGTAAATGCTAATAAATTTCATTAGTATCGATTCATATTTTCAATCCCGGCATTTTCGTTTTCCTATCGGAATACGTAAAACGCAAATTTCATTGAATATCAAACAACAAGTGCTTACACAGACGACATTATCAAGCAATATTTTTCATTCTCGTTTACATTTGATTTCCAGATTCCTGCGGCAATCGGCTACAGATATAAATTTTTGTAAATTGCACGCGACTCCCAGTCATAATGATTTTACATTGCATGTGAAAATGTTAGTACAATTTTTATTATCATTTTTTAAAATATCGAAGGAACATTTTTATAAATTTGGTCCCGCTTATAAACTTTTTCTCAAGTAAATGTGCATGTGGAAAGTAAAAGTTATATATGTATTTATCACTAGAGGTTACGGAACATAAAAAAGGAGGGAAAATAAACATTGTATACATATAAATGAATATTGTTTAATCGTTGAATTTAATCAAAAGACATCAAATTGAATTTTGAAATGGTAATAAATTTTTCAGATACAACGAGAATAGAAATAATCTGGAAGAACTGCTGAATTAAGATGCAATTTCTTAGGATCCTTTCTCATAAAGTTTATGCGTCTCAGCGAAATTTGTCTACATTTTGAATTAATTCTATGTGATTACTCCAACATGTCAAGCATGTAATAATTATATGTATAATGTAAGTATGGTCTCTGAACCTGACGGTACCAAATTATATAAAACCGATTATCGTGACATAAATGTCATCAAGTAAAATTGGATTATTATTGTAAATAAGTAAATAATATCATGAAGTACAAGCTGTACAATTACATAATAAATAATGGTTGCCGATAACATTTATCTACGACGAATAAAATTAAAATTTGCTATAAAATTTAATAAACGAAAATTATTATACAAAGGATTACAATATTAGGTGTTTAAAAACACGTGATTTTATTTGAAGAGGTAAACGTTAATTTCTGTGCACGTCCAGCTGAGAAGTACCTTTGTCTACGGCATGATTTCTCGGGTTAAAATTGAAGTTAAAAAATATGAAATTTTTAAATATGTCTTTTAGTGTGCATACAGTCTTTTGATGTACATATCTTTTGAGACGTAAAAGGTCTTCTAATTTAAAAATGCAATTTCAATGTAACCTTTAGAATATTTCTAAATTTCAAGTTACACCGAATTTTGTTGCATACGAATAGAACGAAAATATATTTTCAATGTTTAGGAAAATGAATCACTGGTTTCCAGGACAAATTTCTTTCGTTAGAGTTTATTTATATTTGTCTGAGGTGCCACAAATCCCGCTTTCATGTCTGCCACGTTATTATACGTATAACGTTTGAAAACATAAGTAGCCAAGATACTCGCGTAATTGCGTTCCCCTGTAGCCTGACGCGGACTGTTTCAGATAAGTCGAGACTAATTAACGTGCGGCAACGACGAGCCAGTAAATCATAGGAATTTCCACTTTGAAACGATGATACACACCGACCGGGAAGATAAAAGACAAGCGGTTCGATAGATAACGTTTGACAAACTGTTCCAGTGCACTGGTTCAAACGTATCGGCGCGGCGTCCTATTGGTACCCCCCTAATATCTAATTACTTTAGCCCTTAATTACGCTAATGTGAACGTAGTCGGGAAATGGTACTGCTGCAGTTGCCATCAAGAATATCACCACGTTCGCTGCACCAATTCAATTGCATGTTGCTAAACAGCACGCCGTGCATTTTGATCGCTTAATATTGTTAGAGAAATCTTCGGAGAAAATTCAATAACTAGTTTCTCCACGGTAATATCTATAACTTCACCCACACGTTCGGGTCGACATGACCGAAATAGAAAATTTCATTTTCACTATTTCAAGCGAGCTAAATATTTATAAATGTTGTACGCCACTACCCGAATGATACACAAAGTATTCACGAATTTATGGAGTGAAAGATACACTTCTTATGTATCAGTAAATAAATGAACTGCGAATTAAAATCGAATCAATTCAATGGCGACATGTGTTATAAATAGACAGCGGATCTTTAAGCAAAATGAAAATATTCTATGAAAATATTCTAATGAAAATATCCTAATGAAAATATCCTAATGAAAATATCCTAATGAAAATATCCTAATGAAAATATCCTAATGAAAATATCCTAATGAAAATATCCTAATGAAAATATCCTAATGAAAATATCCTAATGAAAATATCCTAATGAAAATATCCTAATGAAAATATCCTAATGAAAATATCCTAATGAAAATATCCTAATGAAAATATCCTAATGAAAATATCCTAATGAAAATATCCTAATGAAAATATCCTAATGAAAATATCCTAATGAAAATATCCTAATGAAAATATCCTAATGAAAATATCCTAATGAAAATATCCTAATGAAAATATCCTAATGAAAATATCCTAATGAAAATATTCTAATGAAAATATTCTAATGAAAATATTTTAATGAAATAGAAATTTATTTTCTGTCTAGATATGTTTAATAGATTAACAATAATGTAACACCATTTTTAAATTCATCTATTGTTTTCACCGATTTAAATTACACCTACTCTTTTTTGTCAGAAATGCATAAAATCCGTTGTCTAATTAGAAATGTGCTGTAGCAATGTATAGAAAAATTCAAGGTAACTTAATTTTTTTAAATGGACTGTGAGGTAAATTTATCCTCGCGTAATTGTACTTCCTATCCTATCAAATTTTTGTTTGCGACATTGCTCAAAGTGTTTCATATATCAAAAGCTTGCGAGTTGAAATGACCTGCGAAATCTCTCTCTCAAAATTGTTAAATTCATGAATTAAATTTGTAAATTGTATGTGTATTTTCTAAATATAGCTAGCAAATATTTTCTGAACTATCTAATAATTTCTATTGAAAATTTGTTAATAAAATCTACTCAATGAAATGGTAAACAATTTTTCTGTTATTTATAAGTAAAATAAAAAATATTTAACAGTTTAAAAAATATTTACCAAAAAGGAGATCATACAAGTTGTATTAAGGTTTAAATAATTTGAACTATAGTTTACTTAATTTCCTACAAGAAGACGAACAATTTTTATATTAATTTTGCATTAATTGTTAAGTTCAGCATTTTCTCCCATTTTTATTAATTAGCAAGATATTTTATAAAGTAAGATTCCCCTTTCCAATGTTGAGGATTATTTTCTTCCCCCAAATCTGAGAATTAGCAGCCATAAATAGACAGCGGATTTTATGGATTTGTGACAAAATTGAGCAAGTACAATTTAGAACGATTCAGAGAATTTGTGGGTATCGATATATCATTTTGAATATAAAAAATTATTAGCGAAACAAAGAAATTTGCATTTAGCCCCTGGATTTTATAATTGCAGCACAAACTTTTTATTTTGCACAAAGGTCCGCAGTCTAGCTATGAAAAAATACTGGAATGGACAATCTTTAATTGGGTGATGTCCCTTGCTAGAGTTCTGCGAAAAATCCATGGTACAGTTAAAAACCTCGGTTTCTATTCGGTAAACCATTGATTCAAATTACGTGTTTCTGCGAACCTTTCACGGAGAAAGATTGTTTGAATGCCCGTGGAAACTTTTGGCCGAGTGGATTAAATTGGACGCGACATCCAGCTACCAGGATTCCACTTTTCCATACCGAACGATAACATTCACGATGTCCGAGGCAACCAGTATCTATTGAAATCCCCGTGGCTCCTGTGTTTCACCGGATCAAATCCAACGGCTTTTCGAACGGTCACCGTCGGAGAATGAGAATGTGACAGCCTATTGGTCGCCATCTTTTGAATGAATTGGCTCGTAGCGATCGGTTAACGTTTTCCATTTATGGTTACCCTCTTTGATCGCGCCCTGTCCGGATCCTTTTGTTCGGGAAAAGTACCGAAGGATATCCGAGTGGGATCGTACCGGAAGAATTAATCGAAATTAACGTGAATCAGGACCAGAGATCTCTGAAACGATCAAGGATTCGCGAAACCGTTTTATCAAAACGACGTTAAACGTATTCTTCCAAGCTTCTCAGTTTTACGCTTTTGATATTCTATGCAAATCGTAATCTGCCATATGAATACTTGGAAATGTGGTTCACCTCATCATCGTGATAGCGAAGAATTCGTTCACGAGTTAAAATTGCACTAGGGGTGAATCTACACCTCTGGATCGGTGGACATTTGTAAAAGAAACTTGCCGCAAAATCGTTTATAATCAAGAAAATTGTTGTTAAAGTGTTTTTTCCATCAACAGCCGATTTTTTACCCGAACTTCGTATCGGAGAATTTTAATAACAACGCGGAGCATTCGATTAAAAGTTTTGTAGAAGTTTGCGAGCAACACACACGGTTCATCTCTAACTATTTAGTGACTTTTCCTAAACACATTTTACGAATAACGAAGAAAATTGTTGTTAAAGCTTTTGTTTGCATCAACGCCTTCTATTCATCGACAAGTGAAAAAGTTCAAAAGGAATCATACGTTACAAATAAATAATTATTGAGACATAAGCTGTTAAAATTTTGTTAATTGTGTTTTCTTGACTGTAGTAACGTGTACAACTTGAAATTAGCTGTCATAAACAACATTTTGCGGTTAAGTATCTTTTTTTTATTTAATGCAATTGAATCTCCGGGTAGATTATTTTGCCAGCGGTTAAGTATATTCAGAGTACCTATATGATAATTTTTGAGACATGAATTTTCGCAGTTATTTCAATAATTACAAACATTACTTTGAAGACGGCCTAAGTCCAATCCATTATTGATAATTTCCGAAAGTGCGGATTTTCAAATGTCCGAAGGCAGTGACGAGATTTTTGGAGGACGCAGTTTTTCAAAGGATAAGGCCCTCCACACACGGGTCGATTGAAATCGCGTCGTGAAGTTCGTACGTCTTGCTCGTCAAATACGATTCATGCGACGGACGCGATTGCTGTCCACACACGGGTCGATTGTAATCGCGTCGTGCAGTTTTTACGTCTTGATCGTCGTACGATTCATGCAACAGACGCGAATGCCGTCCACACACGAGTCGATTGTAATCGCGTCGTGAAGTTCGTACGTCTTGATCGTCATATACGATTCATGTGACGGACGCGATTGCCATTTGCACACGGGTGGATTGTAGTCAATTTGTGTTTTTCAAACATCAAGAATTGCGTTTTCACGTTTTCACTCAAAAATATGAAAACATGCTATTAATAGTGCCCGAATAAGCTACCATCAAAAGCGGTGTCCTCGATTTTTTTCAGATTTTTTGTTGTGGGAGATCATTGTCAAAAACAATAAAAACCAAACTTGCAGGTTTTACCGTGGGGGTATATTAAGCTCTAATTAGTGATACTACATCGAATTAAGCAATTTTTTTACCTCAGAAATGCGATTTAAGAGAGTGAAAAAATCGTCTCCTGTGGAGTCGCGCGAATCGTACGATCCACGCGATTTTCCAACTTCGCTTCCGATCGCACGCGATTAGAATCGCGGCGATTTCAGTCGAGTCGATTTCAGTCGACCACGAATCGACCCGTGTGTGGCTCTCCATTCATTTGTATTGGAAGTCACGTGGAGGGAGAAATCGCATGCGACTGGAATCGCGTCGACCGAATCGCCGATCGACCCGTGTGTGGACGAACTTCGCTTCCGATCGCACGCGATTACAACCGCGGCGATTTCAGTCGAGCCGATTTCAGTCGACCACGAATCGACCCGTGTCTGGCTCTCCATTCATTTGCATTGGAAGTCACGTGGAGGGAGGAATCGCATGCGACTGGAATCGCGTCGACCGAATCGCCGATCGACCCGTGTGTGGAGGGCCTAAGGAATTCTAACGGAGAAACTGAAACGGAGAAAATGAATTGGTGAAAAGTAAACAATATGCTGTGTTCGGCGTCGACCGACGGTCGGAGGCGCCTGACGCTGGAACCGCTCAGATTTGAGCGCGCGAGGAAGGCAATGACAAGGATCGTGAGAATGAGGGAAAATAACCGATTTGGTTGCACAATGCACTTTATTGTAAATGTAGATATTAGTCGCCGACGGATCGAGATACGGAAATCTTGCTCGTGCGAGACTCTGCCCTTTTCCGCGCGACGGAAATCTTGAGCTTCCCTTAACCAGGGCCGCCGCGAACGGAGATCTTCAGCGCGAACGTGGGAAATCTGGACGCGGGCAGATGCACGGATCGCGACGCGACAGAATAGAATCGTCGCTGACTCTACAGAAACGTCGACTCGAGAAAAGAAAATTATCGACGGCGACTATTAATAAACCGGCGAATAAATCCGACGTAATATAGCGCAATGATTGTCGCGATCAAAGAAAATAGAACTTTCTAATGATGTTTCGTAATTGAAGAACTGAGCGAAAGAGCCCCGCTCCGCCAAGGGAGAGCCTTTAAATATTCTCCGAAACGGCAGGCGGGGTCGTACGCTATTGGTACCGGATCGATCGAATGATCCGGTAAGACGTAACGTTCGAGATTCAAATCATGGGGATTTGCCGGTGAGGAGCACTTACAAACACCTCGCGACCGTGCGTAACGGTAGCGAGCGATCGCAAAGCGACTCTAAACAGAGCTGAAAAACGAATAACAACTGTCGCTCGTCGGTTGGCGTACCGACCGACAAATCCCATAATTCGAATCCTGAACATGCTGGATGCGTTTTTTGAGAAATTAACTATTCAAAATTTTCTATAATGTTACATGCTAAAATAAGTCGATAAAAAGGAATAACATTTTTTCGTTTGGCAGCTCGCTTTCGAGGGGAGAGTACGATTTCCGTGGCCCCTCGTTTTGAGGTTATATTTGTGTTCTTGGGGTTATTTCAAGAAAAAAATGTATATATAACATGGTGTCAAATCGGCCTGGTTTAGCCGGTAAAGTAGATTTCCTGTTTTTTATAAATTTGCAAATATCTCGGTAACTATGCGAAATATGGCAAAATATCAAGAGACCTTCTTTGTAGAAAATGAAATTTCCAACAATTTATGTCCTGACATTTTTTTATCAGCTGCGCAGTTTCCGAGTATATTTATATTTCGGTGAAGTTGCAGAACAACTGTCTCCGGTAAATATGGCTATGAGGGGACCCAACTCGGATGACCTTCACCTTGACGTATGTTGTCAAGGACAACATTCTTAACAACTTTTGTCAATACATCTATCCGTCGCTCGGACTTAGTTTCCGAGATAATTACGAAAAAGCTTTGTTAAATTTTGATTGCAAATACAGTAAACTTTACGTTTAGGGAGGCAGCTCCCCACACAGACAATACCACACACACCCACCCAGTGCTTAACACGCACCCAGTGTTTCTAAAAAGAAGGTCACCCTTATATGTATAACGAGGGTGACATACTACTCCTGGATTTTCGTATGCGTTTATTTTATTTTATTTTATTTTATTTTAGTGAATATTTTTCCTGAAAATCGAATTTTAACATCATTTTAACGTTTTCTGTAGGAAATTCAATTTCCTACAAAAAAGGTCTCTTGATATTTTGTCATATTTCGCATAGTTTGCGAGATATTTGCAGGTTTATAAAAAACAGGAAATCTACTTTATCGGCTAAACCAGGTCGATTTGACACTATGTTATATATACATTTTTTTCTTGAAATAACCCCAAGAACATAAATATAACCTCAAAACGAGGGGCCACGGAAATCGTACTCGTGCCGTTTTCGAGGCAATCGAGTTTGAAAATGCAGCGAATACACGTGCTGTTGCATAGGAATCGTCTGACGCGTCTGACTACGATCAACCAATTCTACTTTCTGCATATACTAAAGCACGCAAACCTGGCGGAGCTGTAAAATTTCTCGGAAACGAGCTGCCAAACGAAAAAATGTTATTCCTTTTTTTCGACTTATTTTTGCATGTACATTAACCCCGTGCCCAGTTGTACTACGATTTCCGGCCCACCCTGTATACCACCGGAGAACCATTACTTCTTCACATTCCTCCCGCATACACAAAATATAGATGAGCAGTAAATTGTTATGTAATTTATATAGATAGAAGATTTCCTGAATTGCATAAACTGTGTTTTTGAAGTGTTGTAAAGCAATATAAAATAAATTGAGTATTGTTTTTTCAATTGGAAGCATTTCAAATTATGTCGAATGGACTTGGGCTCTTTCAAATTTTATAACAAATCTAGTTGTTAATTTTGAAAGTGATGCACTTAATAATTGTTATTATTTTGATAGGAATTGTAAATTTAACTCTCTTAGATACACTTAAGCAGGGTGACACATTCGTATCCTCTACGTATACTTCAGGGGTGGGCAACCTTCTGCATACCATGCGTAAATTTTTTCAAATACGAGTTCAGATGCGCCATACAACTCGAGCACTTTTTCTACCTTCTTACGTTCATTGTTGCGGTTGGAAAATAGGAATAGGGGTAGGATCTGCTTCGGTTAGGGGAGGAAAAGGGACAACTCAATCGCGCAACTAAATTAATTAACTTGAGCCAGTTGAAAAGACACACGTTCATTGGAGCACCAATCTACAATAGTGAGAAATGATCTTTTGGACGAGAGGGCGATCGCTGTCTTGAACACTCTAATTCCTATCCTATAATTGTAAACTGTCAAAAAATTGCGACGAATTGATGAGTAAGAAGCCTGTATAAATTTAACTGAGAGCTCTCAGGTGTTCAAAATATGAAGATGGATTCATTTATGGCGCCTATACTTCAAAAGAATAAATAGAGGCGCAAGGATCCAATGCGCCACTTGTAATCATTCAATGCGCCACGTTTGGCGCATGCGCCACAGGTTGGCCACCCCTGGTATACTTATAATTTTATTGAAACGCAAACTCTTGAATATCTCAATTGAAATATAAATGGACTTACAAGGAGAACACCCGCTCTGTCCCGCACGGATTTAGTTCATACTTCACAGAGTTATAGATCTCGTTCCCCTGATTACGAAAATACCCCATTATAGGCGCAGACGCTCAATAGTTTTCGAGATATTTGCAATTAAAGTTTTATAAGATACAGTAAAGTATCTGTTTAGTTCAGGTTTTTACCAAGCAGTGGCATGGCGTAACAGCAGCGTGCTGAACTGTTACGCCGCAGTCCCGGGTTCGAATCCCTTCGTGGTAAATTATTTTTTATTGTTTTTTTTAATGGAAAATGCATTTTCAATGTTAAATAAATTTTAAATAAAATATTTTTATTCACTAAAGGACTAATTGAAAATGATACTTATTATATTACGGAAGAAACACTAGATCTATTACTATATATACCAAAGATAATAATTATAAAACAATAACAATATTAAAATAATAATACATAACAAACAACAAATATAAATATAAATACAAATACAAAATAGAATAAATATGAGAAATACAAAATACAATAAATATAAAAAATACAAAACACAAAATACTATAAATACAAAAAACACGATAGAAGAAATACAAAATAGAAAATAGAAAAAGTATAATGAATAGTAATCAGAGTCCTGTAGTTTGTATAATATCAATCACACCTGAAAATGCAAAGAAAGTAATATGATATAAAAAATATACGTTACGTATAATTAGTATAAAAATCAAATACAATACTTACAATTTTTATTATGTACAGCAATGGTACTTATCGTAAAAACAAGGAAAACATAATGTACAAAATATCTTGCACATCGAATTAATACAGTTTCATTTTCATTGCACGAACATTTACTTTCTCGTATTTCTGGTGTAAAACAAACTTGATTCACGTTTTCGAAAACTTCTCTTTCTGTTGATAATCCTGACGCGAACCATGCATATTGCAACATTTGCAATATTTTTATAATTATTAATTATTGTTTTATAATTATTATCTTTGGTATATGTAGTAATAAATCTAGTGTTTCTTCTGTAATATAATAAGTATCATTTTCAATTAGTCCTTTAGTGAATAAAAATATTTTATTTAAAATTTATTTAACATTGAAAATGCATTTTCCATTAAAAAAAACAATAAAAAATAATTTACCACGAAGAGATTTGAACCCGGGCCTGCGGCGTAACAGTTCATCTCGCTGCTGTTACGCCATGCCACTGCTTGGTAAAACCTGAACTAAACAGATACTTTACGGTTATAAAACTTTAATTGCAAATATCTCGAAAACTATTGAGCGTCTGCGCCTATAATGGGGTATTTTCGTAATCAGGGGAACGAGATCTATAACTCTGTGAAGTATGAACTAAATCCGTGCGGGACAGAGCGGGTGTTCTCCTTGTTAGGACACATTCAAAATAAACGGCTCATACATTTGAAGTTGCAAAATATGAGAGAAAAGCCATTGTTATACAATACACAAGATTAATAAATAATGATAAGAAATACAACATTATAAAATACTAATGTAAAGTATAGGTACTTACAAATATTTCAGAATCTCCTATTCCTCTGTCGGATCCACAGGACACTGCTGTATACGCGAATATTTTTTAATAACTGTGACGCACAGAACACCATACTTCTACGCAATTACTGAAGACTAACACACTTTCCGAAATCGTGACTGCGAACGAGAAGAAGTTACTCCGACCACGATCAAAGTAGTTCTGCGATTGTCACTTCGGTTTTTTCGTGAATGGTTAAGGGTAGATTTAGGTGGGGAAATGTAGCGTTCGTTAATTGGATGCGAGCGTGTCGGAAGGACATTAGATTGCGGAGTGGGAAACTGTCAAAAAAATTTCTTTTCGTATTGTCTTCGGTCGTTAAAGACGCGATTTATAAGTGTCTGTCCGCTCGTCACGTCGCTTCAATGAGTCTGTCGCACGTGTTGTCCACCTGTCGGGGTTCAAGTTGTCGGAGCGCGGTGGTTGTAAAATAATCGGCCAGTTAGAAGCTGATCCACATGCATTTTTTGTCTATTATAACGTCCTCTTCAGGTATACTGCCAGTAGTCGGGGCCTTTGTTTCCGTAGCAATAATGTGAAGAAGCGGTATGCGTCGGAACACAGATGATTTTCGAAAAATCAATATCTTCTTGGAAACGATTTTTTTTTGTTTCGATCGGTCAGCCTTGATCGAATACATTGTGTGCCGTGAGAGCACAGACTTTCCGCGCGAAAATTGCATTAACCCCGTTGCCGTACGTCTTTTTTACAGTTACAGTGATTAGAACGTTTTTATGCACAAAAATGTCGTAGAGGGGAAAGAAAATGTATATTTTTTCGTATGGCTTGTGACGTGACAGTGAAGGGGCTTGTCACTGACGTACTTTGTAATTCAAGAATAAAAGATTCAAAATTCAGAATAAGTAATCCAGAATAAAAAATTCTTATTCTTATGTATGATATTACAATGGATATAAGCTTTTCTCTCATATTTTGCAACTTTAGATGTATGATCTGAATAGGCGAGGAGACGATGACTTGGTACGGGCCTAGCGATGAATGTTCAAGTTTCTGTTGAATGTTTAAAGGCTTTTGTCTATACGTATAGTTTCAGACAATCAAATTTTGCAAAAATTTTAACAGCTTATGTCTCGATAATTATTTGTTTACGACGCATGGTTCCTTTCAAACTTTTTCTTCCCTTTCAAACTTTCAAAACACTATTTATACTGCACTGTGGTCATCCGTCAGTCTTATTGGAACTCTGTTACGAAAACTTACAACGTTGCTTTGAAATATAAATAAGAAGCAATATAATATGATTTTCTACACCAGGGAATTCTTAATATTTGCCGTTTAAATCAAAAGTGTCAATAACTACTGCAGTGCCAGCCATAGTACAGTTTACCCTAGTTAGAAATTATGCGTGGTGTTGCTCGTAACTTCTACAAAACTTTTGATCGATTGCTCCGCGATGTTATTGAAATTCTCCGATACGACGTTCGGGTATCATTCTTTGCTAGAAGTTCAGCTGCCATGGAACAGCTTTTACGTAACAATTTATCGGCGGATATTTACCTATAAAAATTCCAATGTATTCTCTGTTGCCGCGTTTTCCCTGTATGGGCAGTGAGCGAGCAAACGAGCGAGCGAGCACTGTTTTCACTTCGCATTAGCAAAGTTCGTTTCACACGTGACGAAGTCGCCATTATCTCGCGGCCACGTGGAATATTCGTATTTAAATTCGTATTTCCATAACGATGCGATGCATCACCATACATTATATCGTCGGATGGCTGGCTGGCTGTTTCATATTTTCGTGCCTCGCCTCGTTGAACCTTCTTGAGTGCCGTGAATGTATATTCCGTTTTCCGAGCCGTCGGTGACACGGAAGTAACGCACGATCGATTATACGAGAGACTTATAAATAACTTCGTTTGCGCGACCGTACGGAACCAGATTAAAGGACGAGCCTGTTCCGATCTCGATTCCCTCAAGGACTCGTATCATTCTTTCGAGACTGCTTCCACGCAGTGTACGTCCTACAAACGTGTAAAACATCTAAATATAGAAAACATTTTTCCGTATTCTCTTTTTTTTTGTTAATTATAAACAGACACGTTAACAATATATGGGACAGTGGATGCTAATATTGAACACCTGATTGCAATAGCTTGCCAATGGTAGAGGATGTTGCTTTGATACAAAATTGTATTATGCTTTGATTTTTTATTTGATCAATTATTCTCGACAAACCTTACGCGCTGACGAGGTATCAATATTTAGAAGAGCCACCCTTTTGAATTATTGCAAAAATCATTGAAAATTAATAAAGAAAATTAATTTAGAATCTCTGTTTAATTTTTCGTAGACGAAATTCAATCTAAGAAGCTTCGAGGATATATTGCTATATTATAATTATATTATAACAAGACATTGGATGTTTGTGCAGTTTGCAATTTTTGTGGATGAATTTTAAAAAACTGGAATTAAATAAAATGTTATTTTCAGTGGTATCAGTCTTTGTAGATCTGAAATGAATAAAAATCAGTCTAAATTCGGTCAAATCTTTTATGCTAGAATTTTTTTAACATTTTCAGCCATAGATGCATAAAGATCCGCAGTCTGATTATAACTTTTATGTACGTAGCTTTATTCTGTTCTTCAACGCTCGTCTAATAAATTTGGAAGCGAAATATTTTATTATTTATTACTTTATTCTACGCTTTTGATTTATTCTAAAATTCCTGTACCTTGCATGAAGCAGTAAATGGATTAATTTAGTAAATGCGTACATGACAGTCTATAGTACTGTGAGCGGTTACATTGAAATCGCCGACACGAGCTTCACAAACACTGTTGTGACTAACAGGAATTAACCTAAATCAGATTTGACCGACATTCATCGATGGCAGTATTAACCGACAGCAATGTCCCCTCAGTGATTATACTTATATTGTCAAAAAGTTATATAAATGTTATATTTATCCATAGCGGTGCGCGTTTATTTGCATTCATTACGTTGTTGCATTCGAAATATCCGATTTGTGACAGTGACATTAAACAAACCTTTTTCCTGAATAAACCCCGTTTATCATAGCAAATACTATTGTAATCAGAGCTAGGCAAAAATGTTTATTTAAATGAAATGTTTGCCCAACTCTTATTGTAAAGAACATATTCTGTCAACGAATTGAAAATTTCTTGATTCTGGCATGGCAGAAATTTCATTTTCTTGTCGTTCACGTTATTTGTTTACAATTTACAAGAATGTCACATCCAGTTTTGGGATTTTCCACATTAAAATAAAAAATAGTGTATTCATTAACCACTACATTTTGACCAAATGTCGTATAATATACTGTCAAGTATTTATTTTTCCACTCGTATAAAAAGAAATTAACTCAAAAGATTTTAAAGTATAGTTAAAATTGTGTGTGATGAACTATACACAATAAAATTCTTTTGTATTTTTTTGCCTATAATCAAAATTGATAACTATTACATGATTTTTGTTTGTACTATTTATGTAACAGAAATAATTTCGTATCAACCACGTAACTTTGAAAAAAAAATGAGATAGCAAACTTTCTAGTTTATTCCTTTAACAATGCAGTTCTCTCATTCACGGGTCGTACACTAATCTAATAAATTACACCGAAATTGGAAGGGAATAGTTGGCCGATGCTCTTTGTCAGTGGTTCGCATTCTACCTCCGAATCTATTCAACAGCGAGCAGGCTACTGGAAGTAAACAATCGATAATTCCTGGAATTATCGGAGGCGATGTATACAAGTCGGTCAACATGTAACTATGTACAGAATAATTACGATGTTATTGTTGATTAATATCGTTGTAAATTAATACTGACGCCGCGTCGCTGGAATCTAGTTTCAGAAAGTTTCCACTGGTTAACATATTGTTTATAGAATCTAAGTCGACGAATTTGATCGTACCTTCCACAATATTAGAACAGAATTAAGTGTTTCATTATACCTTTATAATAAACAACGGAAAAGGTGCTTCAAATAAATGTTAGTTCAATAAAAGCTATCTGGGATACTAGCGAGCCTCTTTGTCCATTAGCAGTTGATCTAAAAAGATCTATCGCCCACTAAAAATTTCGCCTTCCATACTTATTTACTAAAAATTATTATATCTAGAGTGGCTAATTGTTTTACATGATTGTCCACACAACTTTAAATGAGGATAACTTTTTAAAAAGTGGACTAACAACCAGTTTTTCTGGTAAGCTAGAACGATTAGTTTGGTAAATTACTTGTAATTAACTGTTTGGAAAATCTATATTCAGTCATAATCACGAAAAATATTAAAAGTTTCTGTTTACAAGCCTGTAATGAACATTTAGAAATATTAGTTATACATATATTGATTAATTTCGGTATTTGATGGTGAAATAAAACCGAATTTCTTCATTCAAATGATGAAATTTAATCAATAAGATATTTTCTTATTTATTCTTTCTGGCAAAAGATCATCGAACAAAAGGGAAACTATCTTATTCATTAAAGTTCATTGCTTGGAGAAAAAAATTGGGCTCTATTTCACTTTAAAATACCGAACTACTTTCTTGCCAACCCGATACATACCGAAAGTTTTGTTGAATTTCGTTAATATTGTTCTCGGCAATAAACAATCGACAAGGGCGAAAATTACAGTTTTCCCACTATTCACTTCACATTTAATCGTTTGCTGCTCATAGCAATATTAACCAGTTTCGCTTAAACTTTAGAATATGTATAATTGATACAGATCTATAAAATGTATTGTCATCACAAGCCCAGGTAAAAATAGTTATAACTTTTACTATTCTGACCGAATGCAATTTTATTACCATAGCCACATCCATATTGATTGATACACATCCTCACTGTTTGTTTTCGACCAGCAGAAGGACCGAAATCGTGGCAACAGTCAACCCACGTTTTTCGAAAAACTAAAAAAAATATATATGTATATATAAGAGTTATATAATTTACTTAAAAATAGCTTCTGTTCTTCAAACACCCCTAAATACGTGCACAAAATCCTAATGCAAAAAGTCCAACAATTTTTCTGAAAACAAATCCAGAAATTGACGAGAAAACAGCCATGAGAACCGAAACACCCTTAACCCTTAGCAGTGGAGGGGTGACTCACACAGGGAAGGACCCCAAGTGTCCGACTTCGATTTTGATAATTTTTTGTGAGATGATGGTATATGGATCCCTAGTTTAATTGTTTATATCTTTAAAACTATTGAGTAACTACACCTAACATTTTGCATACATAATTAGGGATCCATATACCATCATCTCACAGAAAATTATCAAAAGAAAATTATCGGAGTTGGACACTTGGGGTGCTTCCCTTGTCAGAGTCACTACTAAAAATTGCTATACCATTATTCACAATACTGTTTACATTACTAAATATGTTGGTATCAAGGTATTATATCAATTTTATATCCGTACAATGAAGAAATCATACACAATGAAATAATTCTAGGTCAGAAAAAATGATTAATATTTCAAATTAAAATAGCTCCGACTGCGAAGGGATTCTTCTTACACTTTCTTTATGAAAACTTTATGTTACGCAAAATTCCCTGCCCACTATAGTGGCCCCTAAAAGTTAAGGGGTGTGTGAACAATTGCGTGAGTCACATCTGCTGCTATTTCGTGGAAAATAGGTTGTAACTTTCTATCTGTTCCACAATACCTTTTGCATATCCTGGTAATCGTGATAAAAGATTCAGTTTGTCCCGTAAATATTGAAGGGGTTGCATTTCAAGCATGTGTGTTACGTCGTCAGCTATTGTATAATCGTTGCTTGTCGTTGTTACGAGACGAGAGTTGGCGTCAGATGTAATGAAACGAATAGAGCGGGTGGTGTGGAATAGGTAGGTCGGCTCGGGATCCAACGCTTCACGGGTAGTCGACTTTAGGAAAATTAATTTGATCGTTAGGCGAGCGGGAGAATGGGATTAGGATTGGGTGTAGTCGGGCGCGAAGGAGCGTAGTCGTTCGGCTGTCCTTTTATCTCGGCTCGGTGCAGATTAGCGAGGACTTAACACGGTTATTGTTTTCGTAATCCTCTTGGAATCTCCGGTTCGGCAAACATTTTCACGGCTAGTGTCGCGCACGCTTCGCCTCGTCTCGCCTCGCTTTACCTCCCCGCGATAAAAATGTTACCGGACTGGAGGATAATAATGAAAGCACATCGCACGCCTCTATCCCCTGTAATTTCTCACACGAGTGAGTGAACTTTCAATGGAACGTGCGAGCGAAGAATGTAATACTCCCTGCAAGAACATTGCTCTTGATCACGTAAATGAACCGTTTGCGTGAACTTCGAGATTCGTGGTATCGTTCATCTACGAGGAGAACATCCTTTCATTTTAGTAAACGTACCGATTTTTAACAGCTTTTGTAGGAAAGCTAATGGAATTAGTTAATCTTATATTAGGTTGGCAACTAGGTTCGCGACCTCCACATTTTCTCAAACAAAGTCATTTATATATATTTTTTAAGTACGAGTATTTTATATCAAATTAATCGCAAAATTCAGAGTTTTCCAATGATATACAGTTCAAAAGGAATGCTCACTGAATGAGAATAATAATACAATAAAAGAATTACGAAACAAGTGGTCGCGAATATAGTTGCCAACCTAATACTTTTTGCAGAGTAAAGGTTTGTAATATGTAAACTTTTTTTTACATATTATTTTATGCATTTATAACAAAATGTGTAGGTTTAATTTAAAATAATGAAATGTTATATATTATTTTGAAATTAACCTTCGGATTGCGAACCATTTTTATAACTACGATACTGATGACGTTGAGATCATTCACTGCTTTGTTCATCAATTTTTTAAAACATGTTTTTGAAGATACTTTTATAAACAAGTTAATCTTTCTATTATTCCTAATGCAGCAGCTGTTCATTTGATTAATTCGCCAGGAATTGAACAATTGAATGACGATTTTAATACTCTGGGTCTAAGTAGACCCGATCTTCGCCGTCGTAGGGTTGAACGTATTCAGATAGATAATAAATTTCTATTTCACTCCAGTTTGTTATAATTCGAGTAGATAATCTTTATTTTGCAGAAACATCTGCAGTCTATCGATGATGTTGAAAATTGTGGAAATCGATTAATGACACTCCATCGTTGACAACTTTTCGGCTTCTCTAATTTCATTAGAAAAAATTCCAAAATAAGTATTATTTTCAACCTGTTAACCATACTAGAGAGGAAAATAAATTTCTATTTCGCTGCAGTTTGTTGCAGCTCAGTTAGAAAATTTTCTAATTTAAAAAACTTGCTAAGAGTAGAGAGACTTGTTCTCGTTAATGAAATTTATATGAACATATATGATTTGCACGAAGGGATTAATACATAATTGTATTTATATATTTCGGTTTTAAAAAAATTCAAAGTCCTAAACAAATGTTCTAAAGAAACTTTCGGTAGATAAAGAGCTATGATATGGAATTTTGTCCAAAAAACTTTCTGACGCACTGTTCGTTCGTCGCGGCAGTGCAACTAAAGATTCTATTGTGGCGACAAAATTATACAAATAGACACGTTCAAACATTGCGATGCACTTTTCACCGGGTCTCCGTCTAAGTATACAGCAGAAGTTATAATTGGTCGCGGTTTCGTGTGATTTTATAGCGCGCGGAATTATACGGGACGACAGAATCGAATAATAATACGTGTCTCGTTTGCAAAATGCTAATGAGCTTTCGAAAAAGCTAGCCAGCCTGTACTTGTAACAATGGCCTGGGAAAATGGTAGCTCGGTTTCTAGAATGCTTACCGACCGATCGATAGGCCCGTGCTGCGGGAAGCAGCCACAACCGGAGAGCCAGAAACAGGTGATCGACCTGAGGCTTTTCGCGGAATGTTTATGCCTATCCGGAATTCCTAGTTATTACTTTTTTATCCGCCGACACGATGAACGATCGCAGACGTAGCCGCGATTCACGCTACTCCAAGCTCTGGGAACCATCAGCGACAACATTAACACTTAGCATTACTTACGTCGGCGCATCGATTAGCTGCGACGGGACATAAATGACTCTTTCCGACGATAAGAATTCTAAATAATTATCTACCCAACAAAGAACTACTCCACTGAAACTATGCAGGCCATCACAAAGTTCTAGACATTCTTTTTATTGCATTATTATTCTAAGGCTTGTTTGTTAGTAAACATAAACACACCAGGCAGCTGGAAGTGTACATACCTATTACAGGGTGACAAAATGGTTCGTAAATATGCAAAATATTGACTCTTATATAACAATTAGTACAATTATTGTACTAACAAATTTATTCACTTTAATATATCTGAAGATGCTGAAAATTTTAGTAAGGCCGTATTTTCAGTACATTTATATTATACTTCCGTGAAAGAGTGTGAGAAGTTATATTTTCACAGCTGTTAAACTAGCGTTTAATGCACATTATTGTTACGACGGTGTGATGAATGTAGAGTAATGCGAAACTGCCTTCCGATGGACAACCCTTAAAGAAATAATAGAGCAAGTAATATTTGAGTTCAAATAACTTCTGTTCTTTTCGATATACATTGTTAATACTTTTTATAGAAAATATAAAACTGCATCTCGATTGATGCATACAAAATATACGGTTCCATAAAAAAAATCAAAGTTGACAAGTTGCAAAACAACTAATAGCGCCAGTATGGCATCTCTTGATACCATTTAATCTCCAATAAACATTTCTCGCTGCGAATAATGATAACCACGTAAATCGTGGTGGTAATATCTGGTGAACCACCCTCTATAATCCCTTAACCTTCTCTACAACTTCGAGATCAGACTCGTGATGAAGATTTCGATTAGGATCCACTAACGATGCACGTCAATAATTTCCTTTAAGCCGGAATGAAATTCTATTTTATTGTTGTCAATATACAGGGTTTCACAAAAATGTTATACTTGTTTGAAAAGGATGATTTCTCCCAAGGAAGTACAACATTTTTCGGACACCCTGTATAGTCATTGGAGAACGTAATAAATGCACAATGAATCTACACTTCCTTCTTCATCTAAGAAATAATAACTAATAAAGAACTTTTTATCACTGCAACCGTAAAATCAATCGTAGTACGAGAGGTTAAGTAGATGGCGAGTTCTGAATTCAGAAACGATCGACAAAACGATTAAATATCTATCATTTGTATTCTTGGGAAACTTGGGACCGCGCGAGCAACGTGTCGAACTTCTCAGCAACATCTGTCGAACATCGAAAGCTTTGATTGCTTGTCGTTCACAACTTGCCTCAACCTCTCCCCGGTGAAAATCGAACTTTCGATTGTTGGTCGGTATATAAATGATAAACGACGCGACTGCCGATTCCCCTTTTTACGCCCTCGCTCAGAAGTCGCCATATTAAGATTTGTGTCCCCACTCTACCTTCCCCCTCTACGACGATATTCCCCCACGCTTCCGCCACGGCCCGGTCACGTGACGCCTCTGTTGTGCATGTGTCACAATCTCACGTGACTAATCCGATACTGACAGAGGGAGGGTAACATTTTCCCCTCAATTTGACTCTATTCCCCTCATCCGGCAGCTCTGCGTGGTTCTCCACGGTCTCCTTTTTTGTTGTTTTCTTCATGGTTTTACGCGGCGTGTTCGGGGATTTAAAAATCGTTCTGTAAGCTCTAAGTGGCCACACTAATCCCTGACTGTCTGGTTTGCGCAGAATGTTTTACGGGAGCTGGAGAAGAAAAAGCCACAGCTGGACGAGCTGGTTCACACCGCGGAAAACCTTCGGGCGGACACCAACAGGCAGCAGTTGCACGGCAAAGGTAAGTTCAGTCATGATTATCCAAATCTCTAATGAAGCTTTCTGTTGTTCACGTTTCATATTCTACGTTGAAGAGAATCATATTTCCAGTGTACAGGGTATTATACATATGTATATCATATGCGCGAATATATTTTATGACTAAACGTTGATGTTCGTGCAGATTCTTGTTTATGAGAGGACTAATTTATGAAAATAAACATTATACATATATGTATAGGGTATCTAAAGTTGTACTAATTGAAATACGTTACAATTGAATAACGTAATTTAATTACATCGTATTTTAAGTACACAGTTATTGAATTATATTGTAGTCGCATGACATAATTCAAACCATTCAATTAATTCAATTGCAAATTGAATTGGAAATTGAATTATACTGTAATTGTAATTCAATGCATTTGGAATACAATGTAAGTTTAACTTTCATAAAGTTGAATATTTGTAAGAGCATCTGAAGTCTAGCTAAAAAAATTCAATTCCAAATAAAAAACGGGGATCTTCTACCGACGAAATCGTGCACTTGCAAATCCCCTGCGCCGTTCTGAAAAGCACATAACTAGATGATACAATAATTGGAAAAGATTGTAATCAAAATCATAGGGGCGATATGTAATTTACAGAAGGGGAACTTCCCAGTCAAAGGGAACAATAATATTGTTTTTCTTGCGTGCTGTCATGCTACAGAGTAGCTTGCCTGGTTCCGCTGCCAGTAAATCAACTTTTCCCACCCCATTTCATCGCTCAAACGAATCAACTACCGTTGGTCACGCTCTAAATTAAACAATCCGATCAGATTGCAGCAATTCTACTTTAGTATACTGCCAAATAGGCAATACAAACACCTTTTTAATATTTATGCTAGATTTCGCTACACTGATGTTTCTAAATGCCCAGATACAGCCTATGATTTTCTTCGCCTTGAATTGTTTTACAAAACCTATTTAATGTCATTCGACACGATCACGTGCAAAACATCCTTTGAATATTACATAACTCGTATCCTCGGTACGTCGCCAGGGTTCATAGTGCATCCATCAGCCTAATTTTTCACTTTACTTCATGCCATTATGTTCCCCCGCACTCCAAACAATAGAAAATAAAACTAGCCTTGAAGCCATACAACTTTCGTTTCAACCATTTTTTCATGTACCAAATAGCTTACATGTAATTTAGGTGTCACACTTATTAGTTGAATCACCCTATATAATAAAACTTCAATTTATGCAATAACACTAGATTTATAGATTCTACTATTTTTAATTTACGATTATTGAGATTATAAAGTTGTTTATTGGTATTATTTTTTGGAGTATAGATTATTTAAAAAATGGCTAAAAATTTGGATAGATACACTTTTGTTATTTTTATGAAGTTGTATAAAATAGTGAACTTATACTGCCCCTTCAACCTAGTGTTACAAACGACTCAAGTCGGAGTCGTCAGATTAAGTCTCCCCACCCTACCTTCCCCTTCTACGATGCTATTCCCCCACGCTTCCGCCACGGCTCGATTACGTGTCACAATGCCACGTGACCGTTCTTCCCTCAACTCGAGTTAACACTAAACCAATCATCACCGGTCAAAATGACCGTTTCCAGATTTTTTATTTCAAATTATTGAAATAATCAAAATTATTTCATAAGAAATGAGTGTATAGATAGCTCTAGTAGAGCACGTGTTACAATATGAGTCGTGCAAAGTCGAAATAAAATCGATGTTGTCATTTATACAGTGTGAGTCACCTAACGTGATCACCTCACATATTTTTGTTGTTTTCAAAGATACATTAAATGTCTTGAGGACAAAGTTGAATGGTAAAATGGGGCTCATACGATACCAAAAAAATGTTTGTTTTCATGTAATTTTTTTTAGAGATATCAAGGTCACCTTCATTTTTTTAATGGAACATCTTTCTTAAACATCTACAATGATAGTCCCTTTCATTACAAATTCAGTAACTGAATTATATTGACCGAATGATAGTTACTCAAAGTAATTCAAGGTCACGGACAGAAAACGGTTTATAAAAAGGGTAGTTCCATTTTAATAAATGAAGATGACCTTGATATCTCTAAAAAAATTACATGAAAACAAACATTTTTTTGGTATCGTATGAGCCCCATTTTACGATTCAACTTTGACCTGGAGACATTTAATGTATCTTTGAAAACAACAAAGATATGTGAGGTGATAACGTTAGGTGACTCACCCTGTATAAGGGAACATCTACCAGTTACTTTTAAGGTTCGGTAGGCTTAGTGTTAATTGATCTGGCGACTCTGCAACCAGCTAAATAAGGTAGTGCTAAGTACTGTATCCTAAAAAGTCAGCCAAAAATTAGGTTTACTCAGTTAACTCGTTTTGGACTCGTCGTCGGTGGCGTGCTTCGAGCAGTTAGCCCTACGTTGCAGTGTAATTTGATTTTCTCGCGAACAATTATTATTGACTTGATCATTGGTTGGTCATTTTCATGCGTGGAATGCAATCTGGAACTAGTTCACGCAGCGGACCGCTCGCTGAAAGTATTAATTGAAACTTTCTATCTAATGGACCTTATAACGAGGGTATCATAACGTGAAGGGGGGGGGAGATCGATATTAGTATCGATATCCGAGAACCTTAATAAGTTTTTGTCGCCGTAATTGATACTAGGAGCGTCTGCCTGCTTGTCAAGCACTTTTCGGTCGCCGGGCAAATTTCAGAAGTTTAATTATATCGATCCTGATTGCTCGGACGGAGTCCGTAATAAATCGGACCATCTGTTCCTTGCGAGTGCTGGCTAAGGTGCAGCATCCCGGCCGGCCTGTCTTCTTCAAACGTTTCTTACGTCTAATTGAATGGATCGTATGCAAAGGATTATCAGCGTCAGCGGAACTCTTATAAGAGCACTTACGATTTATCATGCGTCGTGTGCACAAGTTGGATCCGATGTGGAGAGTGGAGAAATCGGACGAATCTACCGCGCTCGCAGTAATAAAGAAGTGTGAAAAATTGTGGACTTTTTTCGGATCAGGAAAGATTAAATGCATCAGTTATATTAAACGCTTGCCGTAGCAAGTGAATTCGTGGGAATTCCGAGAAAAGTAGAATAGGCGGTCTGGTGTCAGCCCTGTAAGATGGAATAATTTTGAAATTAATATACTATTCTCATATAGTCTAGGATGTAACAGTTCATATATTAACACTTCTTTTAGTATAATTAGCTAACGCAATTTAATTTACAAACTATTTTTTGAAAAGCTACGCTGACGGTAACGTAATTAACAAATGGCATTATACAAAATACACATGGAAATATCACGTAATGAAAGTATTCAACTAAATTTGATTTAATTAGCTCGTGAAAGACATTGGAATAATTTCATTTTCTCGCGAATATCTTGTTTCCGGTTACTTGTTACGTCAATTCAACTTTATAATTTACTGACTAAATAATTTATGGTTGATCGTATAAGCAATTCTGGAATAAGTGGAAACTGTGATGTGGTGTCAGATATTTTCATTTTTAGAACAATTCTCAAACCGTAATTTCACGATTGTTTTAATATATTAATCCTGTTTAAGAAACAGAAATGATATTAATTTCGAAGTGTGCTATCGTTTTGTCTCTGAGTGTATCTCGCGACAACCACGTCTTGCAGTACTTTTTTAATCACAGTATCGGCCGAGGAATTAATTATCAGCAGTGGTGGAAATTAGTTTCGCGGTAATTCTTCTGATTTCGGAACTTTTTAAATCGCCCACGAATCCGATAGGAGGATTGCGGCAATCGAGGGTCGAGCGGTAGATTAACGACGGTGCCGCTAATTGTTTCAAGAGCCCTGGAAAACTCTGCCGGCCGCCGATGTCGCATTGTTCCTTCTATATTAGCGTGCCCGGTACTTGTCAGTCCCGTCTGCCGCTACGCTCGTGCATTACAGCCAGACGATTCTTTCGTCCATTGTTCACCGCGACCGCCTACTCTGCGTGAAATAGGGAGGAAAGAGTTCGCGTACTTGCCGTATCAACCAGTTGCGATCATCATTTGCGTAATGCGTCGCGTTCCTCGCGCATTTCAAGGCTTCCGATCGAGGCTCCTTCGCTGATTTCACCGGCAAATATCTCGCTCTATCATCCTCAATATTTTTTTTTATTTAGAAAATCCCGATAGAGATTCAGAGTTCCGGACAGTGATGCTCAGAGACCCTTTAAACCGAGTAACTTCTTCAAAATTTGAACAAACGATTTGCATTGTTTTAGGATCTTAGAAGGATTAGTTTACTAGAGAATATGTAAAAAACAACTTTTTTAAATTGCTATTGGTCGTATCGTTCTTATTATAAAAAAACTGGCTATATTGTTTCCGTTTAACACGACTTATTTGTATAATAATGTTCAGGGTGTCAGGGCATCTCTAAAGCTTTCTTTACATCCTGTACATTTCGCATGTATTATTTATTTTCTTGTCTCATGATTTCATTTTGTGATAATGGTCAAATTATTTTGTTGTTAATCATTTTTATTTTAATTCCACATTAATTGTAAGTATCTATTCACTTTTAATGCTAAATATTGGAAATAGCTACACTGCCATACTTAATTCATTTAGTTGTGAAATCTCTTGTTAACAATGAAAATATTTTTATACGTTTATTTAAAGTCTTCTCATTTGTTTTATAATCAATATTTCTGTAACTCAAGTGGCCTATAATTTTCGTTTCGATGTAAAGAGTAGCTACACAAAACATATACAGTGGGTGTACAAAGTAATCGTACACCTTTTAAAAACTAACTTTTTTATAATTGTACCAAACGACCTGATTTTTTATAATCAATTAGAACAATTGGTTTACAAAATGATATGCAAAACAGATTTTCCAAATAATTGTGATTTACAAGGTTAAATGCAAAAATAAAAAAGGCATTTTTTTAAACTTTTTCCTTTGGGCCCTTAATCAAAATTTAAAATATATATTTTGTAGATCTATGTTAGTTATACACATACAGCAAAATTTCATCGAAATCGATTGACGCAGGAAAAAACGACACGCATGGAAAGATGAACGATTCTGTGGATTTTAAGCAGAAACTGATCAAAAGTCGTCTAAAACTTCGATTTTCACAATTTTTAACCGCTTCCAGCTCGTATGTACGTTAATCGATTTCGATGAAATTTGAAGCATGTGTATAACTAACATAGATCTACAAAACATCTATTGTAAATTTTTATTAAGGGCCCAAATAAAAAAGTTTCAAAAATTGCCTTTTTTATTTCTGCATGTAACCTTGTAAATTATAATTTTTGGAAAATTTTTCTTGCATATCATTTCGTAAACCTTCTAATTGATTATAAAAATTCAGGTAGTTTGGTACAATTATAAAAAAGTTATTAGTTTTTAAAAGGTGTACGAATACTTTGTACACCCACTGTATATTGTATACAAATAATGGAAGTTTACAGAAAATCATATAAGTAAATCATTTAAGTTGCTTAAAGAAAAATTATTCAAACAAGACAAAATTCTATTTTACTTCGATCTTCTGAAATTATTTTGTGAACATGTTTTTTTTATTTATCTACAATTAGTAATTGAAAATTATATGTGCTTATGAGAAACTTGTCTGTTTATTAAAAATATCTAGACTAAACTGATATATCTACTTGCTTTTATAACACATTCGCATGCAATATGATTTAGTGTTCCCTTAGACACCACTTTTGTAGTCTAAAATGAATAATCGATTTGGCTATAAACTTTTACATCCCACTGAATGCTGATACGGGTACACAGCGATATGGTAATCGCTGATGTTTGAGCAAGCAGTTCTTTCAAATATTTTACACCTACTCTTTTATATGTTCATATTCATGGCAAAGGGGTAAAGTTGGGAATGAGATTTAGTCACATAACGTAGAAACTACGGAAGCTAGAAAAATATTCTACATAACAAAGAGCAGAATTCTTTTTTGCATAAAATCCTACCGAACAAGAAAATTTTTTCAGAAAAATGCGCTTTGCCACATTTGCTCTCCTGTGAAATTGATATTGGTCTGGGCTAAATTTTTTCAGAAAGGTGTAGCCAGAGTTAGGCATTAATCGATTAAAATTTTAACCAAGATTGATTGATTAATGTGTACGATCAAGAAAGGTAATCATTGAAAAATGGACGATTGATGAAGTTAATCGTCAATCGTTGATTAAAAAAAGAAATCGTCGAAAGATCGGAGACTGATTTAATCAATTGTTGATCGCCACACGCTCTATCCATAAATTGTAATAAGGAGGGAGAGGGAGACAAAGAGCAGAGATGGAGAATTAACAGAAATATATCTCAACAAAAACTCAGTTTACATTTTTCTCAGTATGTATACAGTTTTGATTCCGTATTTCATTTCGAAATTTCAGCAGTTAATCATTAATAAATTATCCGATTGACGATTACAATTGAAAAGAATGTAATCGTTAACCGCAATTAACGACTAAAGTAGAAGTTTAATTGTTAATTGCGATTAACGATTGAACTAGAAATTTATTCGTCAATCGTTGATTAAACTTTTGTCCAACTCTGGGTGTAGCATGTGTCGGTGAAAACTTTCGGTGTTCACAAAATTCGTAATATTTTATAAACAATGACAGATAGAGCACATGTTTATGCATGTTTCATTGTATTTAGGTGTACAAGTAGCTCCCGAAGTGTGTCCCACGTGTCCTGTTACACCCTGTACAGCGATGAGTTATTCAGAATATTTGCTTCAAATACATATACGTCAGCTAAGTCCGCAGAGAAACTGTGTCGCAACGGCACCGTATTAAATCCAGCTTATGTCCGGGAGATACACTTCGGTTGTCCGCGTCGCGTGGCAGACAAGCCTCTGTCACGACCCAGGAAAACTCGCTTAAGGTCGAACGCGAGTTCCTCGCTGAGCAAGTCCGGGGCTGATCTATTTTTAATCCGGTTCGTAGTCGCTAAAAATAATGTTCGGTGTTCAAAGTTAGCCGAGGCTACCCCGCGTGGGAGATGCAAAAACAAAAAGATAGCCCTTATCGATTCACGGTAGTCTCTCTGTAGCTGCCGTATCGTTGCGTTGCGTCGCGTCGGTTCGTCGAACGATAGTTCCAATAGAGGTGACACATTCTTTGTAGTGTGTCCAACGTAGAGAAGGGTACCGATGTAAAGAGAATGAGGATCAGCTCAGCCTTTTAAATTCAAACATCAAAATACCTTCTTTTTGAATTTTCAACAATAAACCACCTTTCACCATCGTATTCGTCTTGTTTTTCTGATTAAAATGATACCGAAGACAATAAAATCACGATTATAATTACTTGTTTATTATTATTATTTAGGATTATAATTTTTTGCTTGCATTAGTGTGAGTCTTACCGATACTCGAGCGTGTTTACCGCTTGACTGGTTTCGCGGGGGATCCCGAGCGGTGGGGACAGAATGTTTACAGTTACAGTGGAGATCCTTGCGACAGTTACGGAGAGAATACTGTAAAAAGTCGTTGGATACAGCAAGTTGCGGTTTCATGGCCGTAGCTTGGAGTTCGCGTCTACTTTTTGGTCTCCGCGTAGCGTGCAGAGGCCTTCTCGAGAGATTGAACCCTGAGGGAGCGCTCGAGTGGCTCGGCACGGAAACTACCCTAGGCATATCGGAAGGCGGTCGTATTTCGGCCCTTTTCCATGCAGATTTTTCATAACGGTCGCGTTATCGGCGTCCGCGGCGAACGTATACGTTCACCACCGAACCGCGTCGCTGTTCCCTTACAGGCTTTAATTAGAGGCACGAAACATGTGCGAGACACGCTAGGCGTGTTCTCGCGTTCTCGAGTTTACCTTGCCTTGCTTCGATTCACCTGAACATTTCGCCAACTCTGCTCCCCCACCTTTCCTTTCATGACGCGGAAAAAGAAAACAACTTGATGAATTGTGTGCTGCGCCGAAATAACGGTATCGCGTATCCGTGACAGTGACAGCCAGCAATCTGAATTCTGTGCTGAAGTTTCGCTGCTCTTAGCCACTGCAATTCTAATAAGTGGACTGTGGGTAGCTGTTTCTGCGGAGTTTACGGAAACGGAAATGAAATGGAAAGAAGGATGCTAGGTACGAAGCTTTCATCTTCGCATCCTCTTCGAGACGAATGCATTGCTATAGAATATTTAATTGCTTAAATCACCTTGGTGAGAACTAGGAGAGAATGTTTATGTGCAACGCTTTTCTTCGAGAAAATGAAAAATTGAATTTAACACGTTAAAATGAATTGCACGAAATCGTTAAATGAACCTCAGCTTTGTTTAACATTACCTTCATTGGTTTTCTGTCATTTACATGGGAAGTTCTCCATGCTTTCAAAATAAAAAATCCCAAAACCAGACAAAATGCCTGGTTCCTAATTTTTTCTTTCAGAATTATTGAAATCATAAAAATGTTCTCATCAGAATTTTTCAAACGAACTTATTTATCGCGAAGCAGATTTTGCAACAAAAAGTGTATGAAGTTTCAATAGATGCAATCTTGTCATTATTACAAAGCAATTGTATACACCAGTCACATTTATTACTCGGTATAGTTCTAGTGTTAAAAAAACTAAAAATTAAAATAACTGTATTATTCTCAATCTATGAAAACTGTTAGTATTATTTTACCTGATACGTGTCGATTGAAAGTTATAAAGAATGGCTGTAAATATAAAGGATCGATAGCGTTTGAAGTCGCTTCACCGTCATGTTTCATCTTTCTTTTTTGAATTATTTATTTACTAAATAATTCAGGAGAAAATCTACAAGTAAAGCAGTCGAAGATGGAAATCATGTAAAACTGAAATACCATACGATCGATGCTATATCTGAATAACAATACTATACTGAGTTTATTGATTGAGTTGATTATAAACAAATTTCTGTTATGATGAGTATACTCGAAAAAAGAATCACTATTTGCCATTTAAATTAATATTTTTCTGAGATCTAAAACATATGCGTAAATTTGTAATATTTTTTAGAAGCATTTCATTAAAGGGTGACGTTATAAATGAAACATAATTTGTTCATATAAAATATAAAAAAAATGGATGAAATATTACTTTAGGCTCCTTTATGGAACTTTCGTATGAAGGTTAAACAAAATGGGGAATTGAAGATATTTTCATTTGACAACTTCGTAGCACACCAACGTCGATGTTAACAATTCTTAACCCCTTGCCATAAAATATCGTGTCTGACTCGTGATGAAGATTCTGAACAGATTCTGATAAAAATGTATGTTAATAATTTCCTTTAAACCGAAATAAAATTCTATTTTCGTTTTGTTAATACAGTAAAAGCTCCTTCGTTGTCCTGAATCGTGGGCACGATCGTTGTTCAGTGCCTACCCATTCCGCTGCCTGTCAACGCCGAGTCGCTCCTTAGGGCAGCGACGATTGATGTCGGCTCGGGTATATCGATGTGAACACCACAACATTGACTCGAGTGAATCGAATACTCAAACTTCTTAATTTCCATTATTCGTTTATGGGACTTTCAATAGCTTATTTCTGGCATTTCTCTGATTAAAATGACACGAAACACGATATAATTTCAACTGTATTTAGTGGTTTAATCGACGATGAAAGTTTCGAAGGCAACGAAGAACAGCGCATGGGACATTCTTTGAACTGTGCCGGCGACGGCGACACGCTTCAGTCACGCAATCCGTATTTCATTTTGTCCTTCTCTATGTTCGGCAGTAGAGACTGAAGTCTCGCTCGCGCGATCGGCGCAATATCTAGGGTGCGTTCCGTTTCACGCATAATGCGCATAGACTGCATAGAGAACCGTTCCGTTTCATTCAATGCGCGCATCAGAGCGCACAGGATTCCCCAGATCCCCACCACTCCTCTCGCATCAACCGTGCATCAGTTACGAGAACTCAGAAGTGATGCGTCTGATACGTAGCCGATGCATTAGCGGTAGATTTGAAAAAAGCAGATGCAGGTAAAGCACATTGTGAAACATAGCACAATTTGTGAAGAAAGCAACGAAGTATTGACCTTGTTGCTTGACAAGGAAAGTGCTGTGAGGGCTACTCAAGGTATAAAATATATAGAATCAATATATTTTGTACATAACATGTAATTATAAATAAATTCCAAATCAAAATTTACAAAAATATCTTCCAATTCATCTTCGCTGTCACTCATATCGGTAGCATCACTCAAATCACTACAATTGTTCAATTCTTCTTGTACAATGTTTTTATTTTGTCACCCATGTAAGCAGCCATTTTTGATTCGCATCAAATGCATGGGAAAGCGTTCCGTTTCCAAGCGTGCATCATGCGCATTAACGAAACGGAACGATGTCAATGCGCGCATCGTATTCAATGCGATCTATGCGCCTGATACGTGAAACGGAACGCACCCCTAGACGCAGTCATAAATAAAAAATAGTATCCGGGTACGATCATTGTCCGTTCAAACCCCCGGCCTTTGGACAACGAAGGAGCTTTTACTGTATACAGCTATTCGAGAACATATAGGCACACAATTTGTATCAATTTTCTGTTTTTTAGGAAATTACGATCTACAAACAAATTCTTATCACTGAAACCGTAAAATAAACCCGTAGGGCAAGGGGTTAAAATTGTTCTACGCGATCTTCGTTGTATCATCTTGCGGATGAACTGCCTGAATTTAGTTCCTGAAATCGTTCTACTGAATAATTCTTTCCGCATAGGAGAAGACTGCTGGAGATATATTAACAATTCTCGAGATCGCTCTGCGTGATCTTCGTCATGTGATCTCGCGGACGAACTCTCTCCTTTTCCGGTTTAATGCTTGAAAATCGTCTGTCTTAAAAATTCTTTCTATGTAGTCGAGCGGTAGTTCGGATGCTGATGCTCGAGGCAGTGATCCTTTCACCAGGGAAATGCGAAGTCGTTCAACCTCCCGCGTCTACGTCAGTTTATCTCGCATAGAAGTATGCAGATAGATGCAACTAGCTGGCACACACGCCGCATTGATTCCCTTTCCGGCGGATTTCGTATTCGTTCCTGGTACTTCCGTGACTTCTGACGAATAGCTGGAAAGAACGAAACAGTGGAAAAGGTCTCGAGATAAGCCATCGTCCCTCGCTTTTGTCTCGACGTTACGTAGTCCCGGGCGGAACTTTGTTTTGAGGGAAATTCTACGCATTGTCCTCGGGTGTGCCGCGGCGACGCGGCGCTCGTCGTCGCTTAATCCAACGCTTTATCTTCTTCGACGTTCCTTCGACGAAAGTAAATAGCCGCTTGAAAATTACATTCTTCTCTCTCTGCGTCGTTCGTTACATACTTTTAATTAATTTGCAAAGGGGAGATTCACTCTGTAGCATGCCGCGTCAAACTGGAGGATTTATTGGCATACTCTTTATCAGTCTCCATAATTACAATATTTAATTAAACGCACCCTAGTCTTTTCATGAAGTATGAAAAAAGTTGAAGAAATATCACGAAGTTGCAATGCTATGAAAGGTTTTAATTAAGAAATACTACTATGATCTACATACTTATTATGTATTAGGACAAAATGAGAAATAAAAACCGAAATGAGGAACAAATTCAATTTATCAATTAGGAAATTACTTATGGTAAACGTCGAGCAGTGATGTTATTAATATTTGTTACCAATACATGTTTTCTTGTACAGTACGATCTCGATCAACCGGATCCCGAATATAAACAAATATGCGTTTAAATATGATTATATTACGAAGGGAAATAAATTTTCAAAAATAAAAGATTTATTTTGGAATATAATGTACATTTTAATTATGTCCCTCGGATCTCGATTATCTATCGGGCTTTAATGTATCCGGGTGTTTATCTCCCGATCAAGCCGGTTAATGGAGGTGCTACTGTGTTTTAAAAATGTGTACACGCTTGAAATGCATAAAGATCCGCGGTCTATTTATTTATCATTTAACACTAAACCTACCGAGCCTTAAAAGTAACTGGTACATGTTCCCTTATAAAAATGAAAAGATTGATTTTATTTAGACTTTGTACGGCTCCTATTATAATACATGCTCTACTAAAGATATCTATACAATCGTTCCTTATGAAATCAGTTTCATTATTTTTTTAATTGTACAATAAAAAACCTGGAACCGGTCATTTTGACCGATGTTGTTAGGTTTAGTGTTAAAGGTACAAAGCTAATCTTTCACGTCTTATCTTCAGCTTCTATTCCCCTATCCAACTTGGCGATAAAAAGAAATGTTTTTCCAGAATCTTTAGTTGTGATTAAATAGGGAAACGGAATTTTCTATTTTCCCCGGTTTCCATCGAGCCGAAACTTGGCTGCAATTTCTTTTTTGGTAGACTATGAAATGGTTCAGATCCGATTAAAATCGGCCCCGGGGGCGATTTTGACCCCGAAACCCGGATATACCGTTTCACGTCACCGGTAGCGAGTCGCGAATTCCCCGCAGTTACAGTTGTTCCTATAACAATAATGCACACGGAGCGCATCGTCGGCTCGTTCCCGGTTAACGATAATACACAATGGCCAACGGATTCTCGGAGCCGATTCGGTAGCCCTGCATCGCATTCCTGCGTGCTGGTTTTAGGACACAGAGATCCAATGGGTATGGCGGCGGCGCGGCGCGCGAGATACCAGCATCGCCTTGTAGCCTAGCAAATGGAGGCGAGAACCACTTCAAAGTTGACAGTGTGTGCGTGCACGTGTACGTGTGCGCACAATAGTCGATCCCGGATACACGTGTGCACGCAGCCTCTGGGGATAAACCGTGCCAATAACGCACCCCATTCTTGTCACGTTACGTAGTCAACGCATGGCTGGTCCGCAGCCGTTCCGGATTTTTAACTCCACAATACGCGTTGAAATTCGATCGACAACTTACCGTGGTACACGGCCCCGCGGAACTGTTACTGGACCGACCTTGAAATCGAATTTCGCTTATCCGCTCTGAAGAATCGAGCCTGAGCACAGCTGGTAATCGCTTCATTGAATTCTCGCGACACTGGTAATGGACAGGGACCGTTCGGGAAGCAATAGGTAGTAATGAGTTGACGAGGATCTTTACAGTTGGTCTTAGCTAGTCGAAGAAACCTCCATTCAATGTAATGTGTTTATGGTTTGCTCGAAACAGTTATTGGACCGACCTTGAAATCGAATTTCGCTTTGAAGAATCGAGTCTGAGTGAGCACAGCTGGAAATCGCTTCATTGAATTCTCGCGACAGGGGTAATGGGTAGGGACCGTTTAGGAAGTAATAAGTAGTAATGAGTTGGCCAGGATCGTTACAGTTGGTTTTAGTTAGCTGAACAAACCCCTTGCACTACGACTTTCTTTACACCTGCGATTAGTAAAACGTGTTTGCCGTTTGCAATTTCCCAAGAGAAGACTTTGTAGAAAGATTTATTTTGTTTGGACTCCTATGTTTTTACTGATGGCTAAATATTGATACAGAGAAATTGAATTTATTTCAGTTTATCAGAAACAAATAACATACATTTGTATTGGATTTTGTTTGAAATTTTCATCACGATTCGTGACTCGAAATTATAGGATAAGGGGTATAGCGTGTTTAATATTTTCTCCCTAGATGCAAAGCCACAGTTTGATAGGCTTGTTTGTGTTTTAGGTTTAGCTACCTATATGTTCTACGTTTCTTGGTTTTTATTAAGCATTCTAGATGAAATTCGTTTTGATTATTATGTAAATTTATTTAAAATACATAGTGAGAGTAATTTAACGCAGTCGTTTCCGGAAATGGGAAGTTGTATAGTCACAGATCTCTATGTTCCTTGTCGTGCACCGCGGCGGTATGTTCTCTTGTGAGATGAAACGTGAAGATATCTCGGTTATTTATTATTGCATGAATGACCTCTATGAAACAAATTGCACCACTTTATCTAAAGATACTACGCGCAATGGTTGACCTCCAAATGGCACTCTGATGAAATGTAGAATTAGTCAACATTATTCCCGCCCACTGAATTGAACGTGATTGAATTATTCAACAGTCAAAGCGTTCGCTGCATTTCAATCTGTTGAATATGTTTTTATACAGACCGTTGAAAAACAATTATTATACAGTGTCAACGTTGTCTGTCAACATTCATCGCCTATCTTTAAATATTCATCTTTGTTATAATATATTTGTGCAAGCCAATTAAAGGAGTAATCAACGAACTGCGAATTTTAAAAATGAATAGAACAAATGCAAAACAGTAAAAGCATTTATTATTTATTATTGATACAATTATTAGTAATACAAATTCATTTTTATGTAGCCCCCGTAGGTTGAAATTGACGAAGACAATTTTCATTCTGCATAAAATTCTGCCTAGTAATCGATGTGATAAATTTTAACTTTGTAGTTCTTTAGGATTGTTTGAATAAATTTCTTTGATTTTGTAGTACTTTTTAGAGTGATGGATTGGCAGTTCACGTGTTAAAATGTTACCCTCGAGGCGTTAACTACTATGCAACAATTTACAGAAGTGAAGTCTAATATTCCGGTGTAACAATATTGAATAAATAAAGAAATAATTGTATTATAGCTTGTGTACGTTCCACTACGATTTCATGAGAATTTTACAGGAAGTTGTGTGATGGTCAACTATTAGTCTACGAATATGGCACAGCGACAAAATCGTTGTCAATCCGAACTTGCTGCATCGCACACGTTGTCAATTTGGACGGGACTGTATAATGTGCTTTGTTCTTGTTCGTTTCTTGTCATGCTGATCGAACGGTCAGGCAACGACGAATTTGTCGCTGCGATATTCAATAAAAACACAGCTTTACATATGGTTAAATTTCTTATTGTTTCGATATTGTACATATTAGTGAACATGCATTCTGGTTTCATCATTACGGTTTGTTTCTCGAAGGAAAACACCCGAATGACTTGCATGAAAAATCTATGTCAACGTGCTGCTATTTTAATATTGTGTCGTAGTAATTTATATTCTTTCATAATCTTATAGTTTGTGTTTGAGAACTTGCCCATGTTTGGAATCCCGCATATAAATATCTCTATTTTAGCGATTGTGAGACCACTGGTATCGATGCCAGTAACACTTACCTCTTGGTTATCCTCTCTCGATTTAGTATATATTTTAAACTATTTTTTTTGTAACATAACTGTTGTTTATGTTATTTGTGTGTTCTTAAGTAGTTAAGTTTGCCAAATAAATCACTGTTCGATTTGGAAATGCTGATGTCGCTAGTCTTTATGCACCATAATTGCTAGCAATATCAATACGGCCATTTTGCGCCACGACGTAAGTTTCTTAAAGATCAAATCGAATTTATCCGCGAGTTCTATTTATTCAAACCGCGCTTGTCATCTTTTGTTTGTCGAATCGAATTTGCGTTCCGTTACGAGGTTACCGAGTTATGGAAGAGTTTTCTCGTCTTTCCGAAATCGCATTAGAAGTATTGATGCAGGAAAAGTGCAACCTGTTGCGGTAAACTCAGAACTTGGCATTCTCTCTTATAGATGATGTTTCATAATGGAGTCGATGAACCAAACCGCGCTTCTTGGAAGAAATCCACTCGCTTCGAGCCAAGAGTTATTCAATTTCAACGGGTCGCGAAGCGGAAGTATCGACAGAGCCTAACATTTCCGTACCTTTCTGCTATTCTTTGAAACATCGTCGAGTACATACTAATGCCACGTTAATATTGTACTAATCGACTTGTCACTGATCGTCGAAATTACTTCGTTTCTTTTTTCACCAATTTAGCGTAATATTCTACAGTTGAACTACCTCGGTGTGAACGTGACATTTATTTATTATGATTTATTCAAAAGGAGTCGTGCTTTTTTTTAGTTTTTCCTTTTTTCTTATTGATGCAATTTGAATCTCAAGGAAGAGATTATTTTTCAATTCTGTACAGACGTTTCAGTACATTATATACTACTACAAACATTATAAACAGTCGTATACCTGCTACACAAGCAGTTCAAAGATGTACTCTTTTCTTAAATCTTTAGCTTACAGCTATTCAGAAATGAGTAGGTCAGTTTGCATACCTGCACTGTAGGTTTGGAGAGTGTTATTTTAGTTAAGATATGCTTCGGTGTCAACAAAATTCTGATTACTGCAATACATGCAAAGAACGTACAAAAATTCACTGCATATTTGGGGAAAGTGGAACTGTGCTGAGCACTCACACCCCCTCGCGTTCTTTATATTTATCGTATACTCGAAAATGTTCCAGGAACAATTCCACCAAACGCAGGAAAAAATGTAATTCGAAAACTGGGCCGTGAAAAGTAACTCCCGCCTTCATTATGAATCCTTTTCATGGCTCTCGGATGTTGCACTCGTTTCCGGAGAATGCTGTTTTTCAGTATACTTTTTATTATAAAGTAGCAGAGCGCGCCAAAAGAATTTAAACGGCCCTGGAATAATTTTATTCAGAATTTGTTGCAAAGAGTAATATTTTAACGACCTTATTCAACAAACTTATGCTCGTATAACAGAAACCAACATTTCTGAGTTACTTCGTTCAGCAAAATATTTTTTTTCACGAGTGTAGAGTCGCATCAACTTACTTGGTGATTGAATTTTTTATAACCCAGAGTTTATCTTTTAAATATGGTATTTAAGGTGTACATATGTCGCTAATAAGGAAATTGCTTGGCTTTTGTCACTAATGATTTGTTTATTATTGACTGGTTATTAATATGGTTAGTAAAATTGTAAAAAAATGGTTAATTATAAAAAAACGCCGCAGCTTGCAATACATCTATTCGGGTTTAACATATCCCACCTAAGCAACGAGGAGTTCAAAATATGTAGAATGAGGAGACTATAAATTTGCACACACTGTAGTATCCACAATTTCAAATCAGAACTCGTTTTTTGATGGTTAAAAATCTAAAAAGGCGACGGAAAAATTCCAAGGCACTCAGTATTTTCGAAAATTAGAATCTTTCAGACATTTTGCATTAACTTACAGCGAGCTTCCAAGATAAAATAATCGCGTCAAGATTAAACATTCGCCGAACCAGCTTTACGTTCGCCATCCGCTCGAACTCGACGCAAACTATTTACATTTATTTCATAAGACAAACATTCCGGCCGTGCATCGTGGACTCGAGAGCGTAATCGTGGAAGGAAACGTCATCATCATCAGAAAACCAGCTTCATAGAAGGCAACGGAGTCCCTTCGGAATGGCCGGCCTATTTGGCGAAGTGCTTCCTCTAATAAGTTCCAGAATCCGAGCGCAGCCCATCTGGACTTTTCCGCGGGCGGCTACTTACGGTTTATCTTTCCTCGCCGCGAATACCGTTCCACGGGACATCTTGGTGAGACTCAGCCGCGTACTTTGCCGGACAAAACTTACGCCAGCCCGACGACAGCGCCTGCCCATCCCCGAAGTCCACCCCCGTTGTCTTGACACTTCGCAATTACCCCGAATCTATGGCGACTTAGCAGCGTTGCATATCGCCCGAAATTATACGTACTTTCGTTAATTTATTGCAACTTAAGCGCCAGGACGCATCCACTCGCTGTGTAATTGCTTAATTACGTCAATTAACAGACGCTGGAAAGGAAGGGACAGTCTTCTAACATCTTTCAAGACAATGTCGAGTTCATCCGGAAAGAATTCCTTTTCCTATTCTTATGGAAACTTTCTTTCTGATTACAATTGAATGTTACTTTTAACACTAGGTTTACAGTGCACTAAGAAAGTGACTATTTTAAATTACTTTATAAAAATAACGAGAATGTGTCTATCCAAATTTTTAGCCAATTTTATTATATGTATACAGCAGGGGTGGCCAACCTGTGGCGCATGCGCCAAACGTGGCGCATTTGATGATTACAAGTGACGCATGGGTCCTTGCGCCTATACTTATTCTTTTGAAGCAGGCGCCATAATTGAATCCATCTTCATATTTTTAACACCCGAGAGCTCTCAGTTGAATTTATACAGCCTTCTTACTCATCAATGCGTCGCAATTTTTTGACAGTTTACGATTACAGGATTGGAATTGGAGTATTCAAGAGATGGAGTGTTAAGCTATCGCCCTCTCGTCTAAAAGATCATTTCTCACTATTGTAGATTGGTGCTCCAATGAACGAGTGCCTTTTCAACTGGCTTAAGTTAATTCATTTAGTTGCGTGATTGAGTTATCCTTTTTCCTCCCCTAACCGAAGCAAATTCTATCCCAATTCCTATTTTCTAACCGCAACAATGAACGTAAGAAGGTAGAAAAAGTGCTCGAGTTGTATGGCGCATCTGAACTCGCATGTGAAAAAATGTACGCATGGTATACAGAAGGTTGGCCACCCCTGGTATACAGGATGGGGTCCGTTTAAGTTTTGCCATCTAAATATCTCTTCAGGTTATTGTGATGCAAAAAAATATTTGTTACGTAATGTGCAATGTGTCAATGGACCAAATATCTGACAAGAATATTTTTTTCCGAATTTTTCATACATAAATTTTTTTATTGCACCGTGTAACTGATCGAAAAATACATTCAGATATGTATAATAACATAACCATGATCTTGACCTGAAGGTAAAACTTAAATTTTCGAAGATCAAGGTCATTTCAAGGTCACGTTATTACACATATCTGAATGCATTTTTCGATCAGTTATACGACGCAATAAAAGAAATTTTAGTTATGTATAAAAAAAACATCGGTGACCTTGATAAAACCGAAAAAAATGACCGAAAAAAATATTCTTGCCAGATATTTAGTCCATTGACATCATGCACATTACGTAACAAATATTTTTTGCATCACAATAACCTGAAAAGATATTTAGGTGGCCTTACTTAAACGGACCACCCTGTATACCCAAAGAAAATTAAAAATATTAGAAGCCGTCGCTTTGGCACTGAAATACTTTTATTATTGATGTTATATACTTATGTATAGACTCTATATCTATACACAAACTCTTTGTGTACTCTTTAATACATACAATAAACCTTTAACGTTCAGATCACAGCATCTGTTATAAGTTGCAATTGTGAAACTATTAGGTTGGTGAAATCACAATGGCCGGATTGTTTCACTTCGTCTTAAATACATAATTTTTCTCATAAGTCTAGTTAACCGTTTCGTATCCCGTGGAGATTATAACACGGCATAGAGTCGGCAGCAACAATTTTTCTCTTTCAAACCAAAATATTTGTTACTGATTGATTACAGGTTATTCAGTTTCATAATTATAACAAACGTATAAATCGTGTTTTGTGCACTCTCCACGCGATCAATCGTTGCATTCGCTGCGTCCATTTTTCATTTGGCTTGCTGGAACTATATGAATCGAGGCATGCAGCCTCATGATTACATTTTTCATTACACTCTATTCTTCTTTTTTATATTGCAATCTGTCCCTTTGTTCATTTTTTTACTTTTTCTTCACTTTATGCTGTTTTTCTTCATATTGTGCTGGCATTTTTTCTTTCTTTCTTTCTTGCTTTCTTCTCTTTCCACGTCTATTTAAATCTTGTCGAGTTGAATTTTTATTTCTTTCGAGAGATCAATATCTTAGGCCGTTGAACTCGTCTTGACATAGCTTTTATTACATAATATTATTGCTTATGTAGTGCCATTTTAAAAAATGTAGGTGACCTTCAGTTTTCATGAACGAACTTTTTCTATTGCATATTGTAGCCGACTAAAAACTAATTAATTTTGTTCCAAACGTGTCTTTATCTGGCTACCGAAAGTGCCCGAAAAATCGTTGCGATAGTTACGCGATACACCCTGTATACTATAACTATAATTTTGCATGATATATGTATATATTTGCACTAGATAATAGCTATAATAAATTTTAAAGTACATACAGTGTTTCTTTCTCTCTCTGATCCTGTTGGCCTCGGTCGCCCTCATAAATGTTTCATGACCATTCTAGTATGGATGACCATTACTTTCTCGACAGTACTCGACACCTTGTGCATCGGTAGTAGGTAGATGGTTCGGAAGTCCTTTTCGTTAACGAGATCATCGGCACAGTCGATCGACGGTGTTACACATACCACAAGGTAAGAACACTTCTGGCGGAAGAAAAACACTTGGAGCATCGAGGCAGCGTAGCGGTTCGTTCTGCTTTTGTTCTACACTCTACAAGGGCCGGGCCGGGCCGAGACGGGACAGGAAAGAAGGGCGGAAAAGAAGCCCGCGTGACAAGCATAATGGGAAATCGTTGATGGAGACATTATGCTTCCTCCATTACACACGATGAGAGCAAAGCTGCTTAAGGGAGCGGCGGTGTTTGGGGAAATTGCTTCTCTCTGTGAAAAACCTGCTTCCCCTGGGATGCTGAGTCGTTTCGTACATGGTCGATGTTCTATTACGACGTTACCGGGCTAATTGGATTTAAAAATGCAAGTCACGCTGCTCTGATATGTTTCCAGCATTTTTACCTCTTTTGTCTTTCCGTCAAGTTTGCGATAGTTCCAGCGGAGACGTTATCTCCTGAAGGAGGATATCAAATTCTACCGAATGTTTCCTTTTTCGTTGATTACGATCTTACGACTCGGACAACTTCCATTCTCTTGGCTTTCTCTGGATGCCTGCTTTCGACGACTGTTTCACTATGTTAGGATGATATTGTGTAGAAGTGTAGACAATGTATCTGGAATGGTCCCCATAAAAAGATTCGATGGACTCGCGTTCGGCGATTGAACACACTACACGACCCGCAGGGTTCTCCTGTTTCTTGGAAAATTAATTCTTCAAAGCACATAGAAGACTACACTCGAAGCCTGGCACGATTGAAATGCCGGCGATTTTATCACTCGCGTTAAAAAATATAGCCAATATGTGGAGTATGGTTTCATTCGCTTAATCCTCCAACTCGGCAATATCGAAACCTATTATTTGAATCATATATAGCTTCACAATAGACCTTTCACGTGAAAAAAATTCGACCGACTTCGAAAAAACGCTCTAAAAACATGCAATAAAATGTATGAAATTATTTCCATTTAATTTATGTGAATACACTTGAACTTAAATACAATACAATCTTTTCGGAGGCGGCACAAAATTGAAAATTTTCCAAATGACGGATGTTGCCGATTATGATTTCATTGGAATATGGTGAACTTGGAAATCAGTAGGTGGGAAGAGAAGATACATTAATATGTGAAAGCATGTAGAAGAATTTAAGGATTTTCGTAATTTCCAGTGTCGAAAATTTTCAATTTTGCGCCGCCTCCGAAAAGATTGTATTGTATTTAAATTCGTGTGTATTCGCATAAATTAAATGAAAATTATTTCATACTTTTTAGTGCATTTTTGGAGTGCGTTTTTTAGAAGTCGGTTTAATTTTTTTTTATAAAACTTTTTTATTTCGCACTTTTTAGTGGAACGAGCAGAATTTGTAGAACACTGTAGGATGGTTTTGCGGTCTTATTGGTTATTTGCATTAAAAACCACAAAGAATGAAAAAATGCAAAATGCAGAAGGTTTCGTCCTGATTGGTCCATCCATCTCGGAGTAATCGGTGAACATACATAGAAAAAGAAGCGAAGAAAAGGCACATACCTACAGATCGAATCGAGTAACCTCCTCCTTTTTTGAAGTCGGTTAAAAATGATGACGTGATAAATAGAGGTGAGGTCAACTCTTTTTATTTACAGTTTTTTCATTATTCTGTGACATTATTCTGTAAGCATCAATGCAAAACAGGAAAAGTCGAATTATCCCTAAAAATGCGATAATGTTCGATAGTGAATGTCGTTTCGAACAAATAAATCGTCTGCAGCATATAGAAAAGCTGTTTTTATAAAATAATAGAATTTTTTCAGCATGAAAAGGAACATTTATTAAAAGTAGTTCTTATCGTTTGTCAAGAATTTATCTCGAATGTCCGCTAGTGGCATATTCTAGGAAATGGCATTGTGTGCTCCTCTTTAAATTTTCAACCATGCCGATAGAACGGTTTTCCAGATTTTATGCTGACCGTCTTGAAAAACGTAGTGGAACTTGTTTTAATGTTTGGCATACAGTATTACTGTATTCTAGACGTCAATAATTATAATTTACATTCGTCAATTTCATCGTCCAATTGTTTTCAAATCTGCAATACAATTCTCCATTGCTAAAAGTAAACACGGCAAAATGTACTACAATATAAACTAATGTAATTTGAGAAAAAGAAGTTATTTTCCAGATTGAAAATGCCTAGTATTGGCCTAATAGCCTACAGATGGCAGGGTATTTTTTGTGGAAATTCCAATCACATTTGTATTTATATCAATATGTAGTATTTGAAGTCTTATGAGGTGCTGATAATGTCTGTATGAAATGAAAGTAGATATCTTTCCGTAACACCCCCGATCGATTACTGAAGAAATTGTCTTCCGGTAATTCCATTAATCTTCCTGCGGAAGAGAGTTAGATTTAATTAATCCCAATCAATAAGAAGTATTTGGTGATAGAATTACGGGGACGAGGATCGAACAGGGTTAATCGTTATGAACTGTTATTCAATTACTTTTTTTTCTAGGAGATTGAATGTTCCCAGTAAAATGTGTGATATAATGTTAGCTTTTCATAGAATTGTAAACCATATTTGGTTGTTTACTTCAGAAAGTAGTTGTTCTGAAATAATTTTGGACTTGTAACTTATTGTTATTACTAGACTGCGGATTTTATGCATTTATGACAAAAATGGGTGCATACAATTTAAAGCTGTGGACATGTCAAAAATATTTAAGGGCATCAATGTATTAGTTTCAGCTTAATAGGATAACTAAAATAGGAATACAATTTTTATTTGGCTCGTGTGTCCTGCAATCAATGCAAACATTTTATAAAGATGCACTGTCTAGTTATTGCATACTGGATTCTTAACTATATCGCGTTTAGTCGTCATTCTACCCAGGAAAACAAAATGATCACGATGGTTAAAGTTTCATTGACGAGAAATAAAAAAAAAAGAATTTTGATTTTTGAATTTAAATCGGTATCCTTCTCTACGTTCGGCACACTACAAAGAATGTAGTATCTCTCCTAAAACTGTCACTCGGTAGACTCGACAATGCGACAGTAGCAGAGAGACTATTTTGCTCAGTTATTTTGGAGGAAGCAGGCATTTTTGAAAATTCAGACGGTTATGATTTCTTTAGGAGCACTTCCTCAATTATTTCTATTTCTTTTTTCTTTATCGTGGCTGTCCATCCGCACGACGGATCTTCTTACAGCGTTATACAATTCCCGCCTTCCGCAGAGTCGATTTCCAGTTCCTTTGCTCGTCCGCGGAGTCCCGCGAAAAAGAACCGGGAAGCAACCGGCTGCCACTTTTATTCCCGTCACGTAGTAAATGCATCCGAAGCAATTTTACGGACACGTCATCCGACCATTTTCATTTTCAGACTCCGGCATTCCGGCGTAGCCATTCTCGTTGGTTCCGCGCGTGTCATAAATCATGCGTGTGCCTGACGTTTACACATCCTCGCGCGCCGACGCGCGACGCGACGCGTCCGCCCCGACTCCGCGGAATAATCCCCGCGACCGCATTGTTCCGTTCGCGGTGCGTTTTTTCGACGGCCGAACCCGAGAAGTCGCGTTTCGAGTTGACCCCGGTTAGAAGAAACCCGCCGCCTCGCCTCTCCACGAGATAAACGCCGGGAAACTCTGATATTAATTGCAGAATGCTAGGGTAGTTAGCATTCATACGTCATTCATCCGCGGTGAAAAGCGGGAATCCGCGAGGTCGGTTAAGATGAAAAGGACCGCATGTCTGGTCTTGCAAAAAAAAGGAAAATTAAGGCGGGTCTTGAATGATGAAACACTCGTTGGATCAAAGACCCTTTCGTTCTTCGTAATTAAATTCGAATTACGCGACTCCGCAGTCTGTCGTCGAAGATGTGTATCGTCTTTCTTGCAATTCTTCAGGAATCGTGATAAGTTAAAAGAATGAATTTTCGTTTATTAAACATTATTCTTGTAACCGAATTTAACAATATTTCGTGCATTTATGTTAAAATGACTAATTAGAAGAGCGTTAGACTGGAAATCGGGTTAGGAATGGCACTAATGAAGGAACATGTACCAGTGGCAATCACCGATTTTAATTAAACTTTGTTGTGACGGTAGTTTCCGGAAAAATTTTCACGTGTATTTTTAGTTGCTAATACTCATGTTGGAGGGGTGAAAACAGCTCTCATCTCGAGCAGCCTGTGTCGAAAAATAGTTAGAGGTAGGAGAGTCGTGTCAATTAATGAATTTAACTGTACTATTTTGTTCAGTTTCCTCGTCAAGCGTTAATTTAGTTTCCTATACGCATATCTAAATATGGGAATAATGTGCTCAAATATAAAATGCGGAGAAAGCTGTTATACGTAAAAACACCCATACACTGTTTACACACGTAGTTTTGGATTTTTATCAAGTGTCATACCCTTGCACTCAATTTTCCTCTAGAATATTACTCTAACATTTCGACTTGATAAAATGATTAAACAAAGAAGTAGATTCTCTGTCCTCTATTTTGATAATTGGCTTGAAATATTTTTTTTCTCATAAGGATCTACAGTTTCTTTATAAAGTAAAGAAAAATAGAGAGAGAGTAGATGGAGAAGATAAATAGAACTACAAGGTATTTCAACTTCATATCTATTTCTTGCGACTGTCAGCATATACGTCCGTATAAACGGATCAGTAATAAAGTTAACAATTTCAATTTTACACTTTCCACCGGTGGTATTAAAATAGAATAGCACGAATCCGAGGAAGAAAATCTGATTTGTGTCGGGGATCCGGTGCAGCGAAAGCAGACTGTTCCCGTATCCTTGGGAACTCCACGGGCACAATGCGATCCGGGACAAGATTTTTCGTAGCAGTTTGCCGATTCGCGTTTAATATTTCACGTCACGCAATCTCTGATACGCGGGAGCCACGGAAATACTCGAGGGGAATTTGCGTTCACCGCGCTCGCATCGATATATTTTATTTACTGCCCCCCTTCCCCCATTGATTCCTCGTCACCCGAAGATCTATGGATCTTCTTCCGGTATTCTTCCATGTCTGCTTAACTTGCATGCATCCGTTCTCTTGGGTACCGTAAATCGTGTCTGCTCGCCGCGTTGCTTTTGCGCGTTTCGCGATGAGACCGAGTTTTCAGGGTACTCGAAACTCGCGATTCCTCCTCCCTTGTTATTGTTTTTCATTTCGCGTCCTTGCTATTGTCGCTCATTCTCGTTACGGAATTATCCGTCCAGCTCTCGTCTCGAGGCCTTCTCATTTTTGTCCACGTGTTCTCGAAAGAAGCACCCCTTCGCACGATATAAATTGCTTTTCCCCCGGCGCGACGTCGCACCTTCCCTATTCTCTCTTCGTGTCGCGAAAAATTGAAGGCTGCTCGTAAAAAGTGTCGATCACCGGGTTTTCGCTAACATAACCTTGATCCTGGCTTTGCCTTCCCAGTTTTCCGAAAGAGACTATCACCTATGTCAAAAGTATTCTGTCGCGTGACTATTTGTTTAGCTGAATTATTTTTCACGTCTGGTTTTTGCATATATTATGGAATAAATAACACGAAGCACAGCTTTCTCCAGCGAGAATTCACCACAACCATGTTTGATCGAACTCGATAGTAATTGTCACTAACTTTGATCAACATTAATCATCGATCTTTTCTTTCTCCAACCCGAGAAAGATTAATAAGTAGGAGAAAATCGTTCTTTATTTCGTTGATATAGATAAGACTCCTGAAGGTTGTTTATTAATTCAGTCATTACATCAATGTAAAAATAGACTTTAGATTTTGTTGAAAAATGGCTAGCTATTTCGTTGATCTCCATCAAAACCATTTTTCTCCATCTCCATCAAAAATCATTTTTCTTCATCTCCATCAAAAACCATTATAAACCACTATCTTATGTGAATTGCGATTCTTATTTCACCATAATACGTATTAGTACGTGTCTCGCATGAAATATAATGTGTTAACGATGCAATACAGTTTCATTGCTGCTATAACTACACCGTAAATTATTTGAATCGACGAATATTGGACCGGACGATTATCGTGCGAATATTGCACCACAAATTGTTAATACGTTTCAGTTAGAAATTACATTTGTTAAGGAATCAATTATTTAGCAGAATCATGACGAATAATCAGGGCCGGGAAATACCTTTAGAGGCCCTAAGCAGTTAAAAGCCATAGCAAGCTTATAATAACCATTTGGGATAATATAACTAAAAAGTGTTTTTAACTGAAATTACAGTTTTGCTCGCTCGCTACTGATTTGTATCTTCCCACTCGTACACATATGCACCAGAGTTGTGTAAAAATTTAATCAACGATTGGTGAATATCTACTTCAATCGTTAATCGCAATTAACAATTAAACTCACAATTAACTTTAGTCGTTAATTGCGGTTAACGATTACATTCTTTTCAATTGTAATCGTCAATCGGATAATTGATTAATGATGACCTGCTGAAATTTCGAAATGAAATACGGAATCAAAACTGTATGCAAACTGAAAAAATGTAAACTGAGTTTTTGTTGAGCTATATTTCTGTCAATTCTCCATCTCCGCTCTCTGTCTCTCTCTCTCCCTCCTTATTACAATTTGCGGATAGACCGTGTGGCGATTAATTTCAACAATCGATTAAATCAGTCTCCGATTTTTCGATGATTTCTTTTTTTAGTCAACGATTGACGATTAACTTCATCAATCGTACACATTAATCAATCAATCTTGGTTAAAACTTCAATTGATTAATGCCCAACTCTGATATGCACATAAAAGACATAGATACAAAATGCAGGACTTAGAAAATTGCTATGGCAACCCCTCTTCTCCCAATGATCTAAGTACGTGCTTACTCTTTTATGGATTAATCCAGCACCGCGAATAATGTAATGTTACTCCACTCGAAATCGGAAACTGCACTGCAGTAGTATATTCTTCCGAATCTAAAATCGACGAACAAAGAATGTTTTTCTTAAACACAATTAGAGTCGTTGAACAATTAAACTATTGAATGCCACCCCGTACAAGGGTTCGTGTTCCCCAACCCCCTATCGTAAACACTAAACTCACGATTCCGCTCGTTTCAGGGGTGAATATACACTTCATTGTTCCCGCCACGGTTCTCTAAACGGGAGCCGTGAATTGTTTATTGCACATTTCACGGCGGGATTGAATCGCAAATGCTTTTATCGTGACAGTTTCACAGAAAACTGTACTCGATCAATTTCTCCGCCTAAATATAGTAGAGCATTTCATGATGATAAGTAACTCGTGATATATAATAAGAATTTAACTTAAAAAATAATCACTTGTACTTCAAGACTGTCTGTTCACATCCCAAAAAGGCCTAGTTTCATATATCCAATAGTTATTCCGAAAAAAATTCTTAAAAATCATTTGGTGTCACTATCGATGCATGAGAAGACCCCCCTTAAAGGTCGCTTTATTAATATAATTTTTTTAATGTTAAGTTTTCTGTAGTTTTTTTTATCAGCAGTATTTCTTTGGAAATGAAGGCGAACTACCATTTCTGACCTCGTGTGACCTTGAAGGTCATTATATCGTGTACGAATGAATTCGTATTGGCACACACTTTCATCTATTGGGTTGGCAAGAAAGTAATTTCGGTATTTTTAGATGAAATAAAATCCAATTTTTTTATCAAAGCAATGAACTTTAATCAATAAAATATTTTCCATTTTGTTGTATGATCTTTTGCCATCTTTCTGGTAGCTTCATAATTCCGCGCTCATAAAACTTCTTATCCTTTTTGGTGAAAAACTGATCCAAGTGCGATTTCAGATCATCTTCATTAGTGAATGTTTTACCATTCAAAGAGTTTTGTAAACTTCGGAATAAATGATAATCTGATGGTGCAATGTCAGGGCTATATGGTGGATGTGACATCACTTCCCAACCAAGCTCCAATAACTTTTCACGTGTTACCAAAGATGTGTGTGGCCTAGCGTTATCATGGTGGAACACGATTCCTTTGCGATTTGCCAATTCTGGTCGTTTTTCTTTGATTGCTATGTCCAGTTTTGTTAGTTGTCGACAATAAACATCTGAATTGATGGTTTGGTTCCTTGGGAGCAGCTCAAAATACACAATACCTTTGTAATCCCACCAAATTGACAACATGATCTTCTTTTGGTGCAATTCAGCTTTCGGTGTGGTATGGGCTGGTTCATCACGCTTGGACCATGATCGTTTTCGAGTTGTGTTATTGTAAACAACCCATTTCTCATCACCGGTGATGATTCGCTTGAGAAAAGGGTCGATTTCATTTCGTTTGAGATGCATATCGCATATGTTGATGCGTTGCATTAAGTGAATTTCTTTCAACTCGTGTGGAACCCAAATATCGAGCTTCTTAACGATTCCGAGACTTTTTAAACGATATTCTATGGTTGTATGCGAGACATTTAACCTGTCTGCAATCTCTCGGACAGTTATATGACGATCCGATTCAATAATGGCTTTCATTTGGTCATCATCAACTCCAGATGATCGACCAGAACGTTGGTCGTCTTTAAGTGAGAAATTTCCAGAACGGAATTTTTTAAACCAATTCTGGCACGTGCGTTCTGTTAAGCAATCTACACCGTAAACTTCGCATATATCTTTGTGAGCCTCGGCAGCTTTTTTACCTCTACGGAAATAAAAAAGCAATATATGCCTATAATGTTCGTTTCTGCACTCCATGTTCAAATTGACACAGAACTAACAATTTTAATCAAAATTACGTGTAATTTGCTTCAAAAGTAACCTAAAAGATGCAGTTATGAAATGTCAGAAAGAAAACAAACGCAACGTTAACAGAAGCCAATCAAACAAAACATAACGCCATCAGTTAGTGAAAACCGAAATTACTTTCTTGCCAACCCAATACATAATCTATATAAATAAAAATGTAAATGTTTGCTTGTTCATAATCTAAGATCTCCGAAACGGCTGAACGTAGAAAGCTGGTGGTTGAACCATTAGACGCAGTGTTTCTTCGGGAAGGTTTTAGGACAATCTGCATTCGAAAAAGTCCATCCGTTCAAAAGTTGTGACGTCATTAGTGACCAGAGACGACCTTTTCGCCCTCTTATGGGCACCTTTCTGCTTATAACTTTTGTTATAAGCTCAATACTCAATTTGAGGTACTCATTGGATTCAGCTCGCCGAGTTCTTTCAAATTGCCACTGATCCGATTCTGTAGGTTGCATAGTTTAGGAGTTATAACACAAAAAGTGTGCGTTTTTCTTAAACTTTTTGATTGACCGACTTTTTAAACAGCTGTAGCTTCTCCACAGTAGGTTTCAGGAAAAATCTGAGTCCACCTTGTCGCGATTGGAAATTTAATTCTCTACAACTTTCATATTTGACACTTTTTTCTTCGACGCGGTCTAAGGGGTCATGCAAAAAACGATATAAACTCGAAAATGTTGGTAGTTTTGCTTTAAGGTATTTCTGGCCGTAACTTTTGAACCGTTTATCGAAAATAAGTTTTGGGCAAACAGGCTTACTTAGCATGCGAAAGTCTACAAAATGAGTCCAACAGTTTAACAGAAGCTAGACGCAGAAATGTGATCAAAACGGTAAAATATGGTAAAAATGGTAGTCCCACAGCAAAGCGTGGCCGGGTACAGCTAGTATCATATACAGTGGGTGTACAAAGTATTCGTACATCCTTTAAAAACGAATAAATTTTTCATGATTGGACTCAGCAGCTTGAGTTTTTTTGAGACATTAGAAGGGTTAATCTACTAGCTAATGTGTAAATAATTTTTTTGTAATTGTTATTGGTCGCAATTACGAAGGGAACAGCAAAGACCACGATTTTTCAATTTTGTATCTGTGCCTGTAATGAAAATTTAATACATTATTATTTATTTAACGTCGCATCAACTGCTATGGTCATTAGCGACGGGACCTACAGTTTTTATAAGGTGGGTTCGAATCACCTTGGGCACCACAGTTTTTAAATAGTACATGGAATATTTCCAGAGGTGCCGGCGTTGAATTTAATACATGCATTTTGTAAATCTAAGTAAGTTATATACAGGGTGAGTCACCAAACGTTAGCACCTCAAATATCTTTGTTGTTTCTAAAGATACGTAAAATATGGTAAGGACAAAGTTGAATGGTACAATGGGGCTGACACGATGCCAAAACAAAATTTTGTTTTTATGTCATTTTTTTATAAATATGAAGGTGACCTTCATTTTTTTAAATGGAATGAGGTATTTTTTAATAGATCAACCGATGCAGCTGGATATTCGTTATAAAAAAGTACTAATCTATGTATGTCGAAAAGTTAGTACTTCACGAGATATTTCGCTTTAAATAACTCTAAAACACCATTATTGTCGTACTAAAACGTTACACAAGTAAGTAAACGCTAACGTCTTAGTACGTCAGTAATGGTATTTTAGAGTTATTTGAATTGAAATATCTCCTGAACTACTAACTTTCGACATACATAGGTTAGTACTTTTTTATAACGAATGTCCAGCTGCATCGGTTGATGTATTAAAAAATACCTCATTCCATTTAAAAAAATGAAGGTGACCTTCATATCTATAAAAAAATGACATAAAAACAAAATTTTGTTTTGGCATCGTGTCAGCCCCATTGTACCATTCAACTTTGTCCTTACCATATTTTACGTATCTTTAGAAACAACAAAGATATTTGAGGTGCTAACGTTTGGTGACTCACCCTGTATATGTACAAAGTTTCATTGAAACTGGCTGATGGATAAAAAAGCTATGGGCATTGTAAGATGTAAAAATCTTTGAATTTACGATTTCTTGAATTTACGAATTCTTACGATTTTTGCTATTTTCAATCAATTATATTTCGTAACATCCTTGATCGATTTCGATGAAACTTTGTACAAGTATATAACTGACTTAGACCTACCAGAGGCGCCTTCTAAATTTTCATTACGGGTACAGCTAAAAAATTTAAAAATCGTGACCTTTACTATTTCCTTTGCAATTGCGACCAATAACAATTTTTAAAAAAAGTTATTTACACATTAGCTAGTAAACTAATCCTTCTAACATCTGAAAAGAAACTCAAGCTGTTGGGTGCAATTTTGAAAAAATAATTCGTTTTTTTAATGTGTACGAATACTTTGTACACCGACTGTAAAAAGATAATGTAGATAAAAAAATTTCATTTGTTTCTAATTTTTACTATTTGCAATGAAAACGTTACCGTTAACGTGAGCACCATGTAGATGTTCATACTATCCGATCATGTCAACACAGACACGCACGGGAAATAGAAAAAGTATTGTTAAAGTATTATTACACTGAACGGAGCCGTTCCATGTCTGAGCGGATAGTATAAATCGGTCTTATGTCGTTATTTTCTCCGTCGCGAAGTTGTATCAGTCTGCACAGGCTGCACTGCGCCTATTCGCGCTGTGTATTTTATTGTTTGCGACCGAGATGCTCACCTCACCACGGTCTCGAACGATTGTTGCGTTCTGTAATCATGCTTCTGCTCGGTTTGTGGCGCGGAATGGGAACAGTACTGTCATCACTGGGACATATCGCGGGCCGCACTTCCGGCAAGCACGAACGCGACTGAAAACCATGGAAAATCCGATTATTCGTATCGACGTGTCGCGGGGGAAAGGAGGGACCGCTCGCAATTGGATCTCCAAATCCGCGACCGCATTTGTGGCGAAATTACAATAACGCGCTCCACGTAAGTGGGAATTTATTGCGGCCGGTTACACGTGTAAGTTCGTCGCAACCAACCACGCGACTCCGAAACAACCGAAAAGCTGTCAACGATGCGATGGAGTACCTCGGTTATCAGTAGTCATCAACCGATTTCCACGATTTTCAACGTCACCAACAGACTACGGATTTTTATGCGTAGTAAACGTTTTCTATCCGAATTACAACAAATTTATATTCTTTCTGAATACGCCCAACTCTCTGACGGCGGAGACCGGGTCTATTTATACTCAGAGTACCTACTAAAATCGTGATTCAATTATTCAGTTCCTGGCGAATTGATTAAAAGAACAGCTTTACAAGATGTACCTTCAAAAATATGTTTAAAAAAATTGATAAACAAAGCGGTGAATGATCCCAAACATATATAACATTTTATTGTTTCAAATTACACCTACTCATTTTTTTTATAAATGCATAAAATCCGCTGTCTAATTATGAATCACAAAGTATGCTATTTGCAAATTTATTTTGGTAATACACTCGTTAAAATGTTAGACGGACATTTGTTGTTTTTAGGTGTGTAAGTACACTGGTGGACAAAATGATTAGGCACCGTTGTACACGCACAAAATTTCATATATATGTCGTGAAATCTCAGTAGGAACGAATTATATTCACGGATGAAAAGAAACTAAATTTGGATGGTCCAGATGGATACAAGTACTACATATTTCCATGGTTTAAGAAAGGACCAAAGGATTTTGAGTCTTCGACAATGTGGTGAAGGTACAGTAATGATATGGGGAGGAATCGGCTATAGAGGAAAAATGGAAATAAAATTTATTCGAGGCCGTATGAATAGTGCTGACTACTTAAATTTAATTAAAGAGCAAATTGGAACATATGCTCGCAGAATTGCTGCCAGAAAAATATACATTTCTGCAAGATAATGTAGCTGTGCATACTGCTCGCATAGTAAAAAATTATTTTGAAGCGGAAAATATAAAGATTTTGAATTGGCCTGCAAGGTTTCCTGACCTAAACACTATCGAGAGCGTTTGGGGAAGACGGTTAAGAATATTATACGAAGGTGGAAAGCAGTACAGTACAGTATCCGAAATGAAATCAGCGATTTTAGAAGCTTGGGAATGCATACATTACAATGATATAAAAAATCTATTATATATGTAGAAGTTTACCAAGAAGAATGATTGAAGTGGTACAACGTAAAGGGCAGTCCACGCATTACTAGAACTGCCAAAAATTGTGTATTTTCGTATTCAATATATTCAAAGTGCCTTATCATTTTGTCCACACTAAAAGTCCATTTTTGTAGAAATAATAAATTAGTTGAACGGGTTATTTAATTTTTAATATATTATATGAAAATTAGAACCTTATTTTTTGTTGTATATTCACTTTCTACGTGTGTAAATACATATGTACAAATGAATGTTCATGACTAAAAACCTTGGCGTGCCTTATCATTTTGACCACCAGTGTAGCTTCAGAAGTGGGTTTCTCATCGTAGTTGCAATTCACACCGCAGTATTAGGGTCATCTTTAGCGATTTTCTTGCCGCATTAATAAGCTCCTCATTCATGTTAATGTAGGTAATGCTGAGTGCTTAGTCTTTTTATTAAAAAGGCGAGAGAAAGAAGTTTCTTCGAGAAAATCAAAATGTTAAAATCAAGCGAGAACTCTGTGTAGTATTTAGGAAAGAATTGCATACTAATGAAGGCACTTGCTCAGAGGCTACAGGGACCCGGTTGGACATTCATGACAAAGTATAGAAGAAGGAGAAAGTTGTTAAACTTTCTTTACACGTAGGGTTAGAAATTACCCCGGGGGGTGGTTAAAGAATGAGAATGTCCCGATTATGAGTTTTACGAGGGACGTAGGAGGTCGAACGAGAACGCTCTAGCCAAAACTCGTTGAAAATTCCAATAATGCTAACGATTTTCTCCTGGACAAATGAGCCACCGGTATGCGCGTCGGCATCTCCGTCAGAGTCGCCTGGTTCTGAGATCCTCCTCCTTATCAAATTCCTATCTAATTCACGAAAATATGCTGTGCTCACGGATACCCCTCTGTCGACTATATCGGCAGTCCCTCTAGAACACTTCCTGTCATTTGACAATCCGTGACGATACACGCTCAATCTCTGACCAAGGCATAGTTTCACGCGAAAGCTGCCAATATTTCTGCAATTATACAGAGTCATCTGTGACTAGCGGAACAACCGAAAAAAAGTAAACAACAAAATTGTTTTACACGAGGCTTACTATACTATTTTTATTACTCTGTAAATCTAGTGTTAAACATGGGCAGTAGCATTATACGCATATTAATTTTTTGACTGTGGATGACGAGTTAACTCGTCTTCCGTTTAGAAAACTCTTCATCCTTTCCTTAATCGATGAATAACTCTTTTCACTTAATTTTATTAATAATAAATTAATTTAATATAAATATAAATGGATTAAAAAATATTATATATTCACGTTGATTATGGTAAAATTTTCGGTATTTCAATCTTATTTGTCTTTCGTTGCCGTCTTCGTATTCATTGAAAAGTGGATGAAAAATGCCGCCTTTTAAATGAGCCGTTTAATTTGAAAGTGGTCTATGCCATTTTCGAGAAAAATCAAGCTAGCAATTTTAATATTTACATTTCTACGTTATCTCATAATTCTGAAGCAAATTGTAACTAATATATGTAAAATCACAAAGATTTTGTAAAAAGGAAATTAGCTGGTTAATAGAATGATATAAATTTTTATTTTGAAAGTGGCCTAAGTCCATTTGTCAGCAGTTTGATATTAAGGTAGTAGAAGAAAAATAATTTTCTGTTTGTCCCCCAAGATTAGTATAAAGTTATTAAGAAGTGCCGGAGAGGTAATAACGTTATTTTAAATGAAATGAGACAAGAGGATTTCATATTAACAAGATTTTTGGAGGATGCAATTTTGAAAAGGGTAAAGAATTCTAACGGTGAAACAATAAATTGGTTAAAAATATGCTGGATGCGATTTTTGAGAAATGAACCATATACAATTTTCTATAAGATATCAATGGATGAGAATGCAGAGTTTAAAATACTGAATTTATTACCACGTCGGGGTAGACCAAGAAAATTCGAAAGTATTGTATTGACACCACATTATAAAAATATAAGACAAATTACAACAGCAAAATACAAGGATATGATGTACTTTCGACGATATATACTACCGGAGTAAATGAGGAGTAAATTGTTATGTAATTTATATAGTTAGAAGATTTCCTGAATTGCATATATGGTGTTTTTCAAGTTTTGTAATGAAATATAAAATAAATTTAATATTGTTTTTTCAATTTGAAGCATTTTAAATTATATCGAATGGACTTGGGCTGTTTCAAATTTTATGACAAATCTAGTAGTTAATTATAAAAGTGGCTTAAGTCCATTCCTGGTAAGAAGACACATATTATTCACTTAATAATTGCTATCATTTTAATAGGAATTGTAAATTTAACTCTCTTAGATACACTTAAGGAGTGTGATACATTGGTATCCCATACGTATATTTTTAATTTCATTCAAACGAAAACTCTTAAATATCTCAATTTTTCTTTCAACTTTCAAAATAGCCGGCTCAAATGTGATAGAAAATTCTATTGTATTTGAAGACGGTGTAAGTGAAATGACGAATGTCGTATGTCCAATCAAGGGACGCGAGTGTTGTAGCCGTTCAAATATTTGCCATGGGCAATGGATGTGTGTCGTAATGAAGCGATCTGGAACGTGGGAAGCCTCGGTATTTATGCGTATAGCCGCGTCGTGAATTACCATCGCAGGTTGTAGAGGTTGGATGAGATTATTCGGGCACCGCGGAACAATTTCCCGAATGGTTTACAGGAAAGTCATTTTGCGGAATAAGAGTGTTCTCGAATCTGCTAGCGAAGATAAGGGTAGATTACGTATAGGCGCAGTGCTTAACTTCTTCCATATAACGTTCCACACCGTCGGGGAACGATCTCGTTCGTTGAATTTTTATGGTTTGTTCGCCGTACCAGCTGTAACGCCCTAGGAACTACGATAGTATTATTACGCCCGGAGATCTTAAAATATTGCCAGGCCGTATATTTCATGTAAGTGGGCGATTTCGCTGCCTTAGACAGAAGGAACCAGGCCCGATCGAATCCGCCGCATTTATTCCGTTCCGTTGCAGCTCGTTTCAATGTGACCACCTGAACACACACCAAATCCCGAACTAAGGTGCAACAATTGAATCGAGCAAAATTACAACCGTTTAACCTTACCAAATTGCGTTTCGGTCTTGTAAAGTCACGATACCCAAACCATTACGTTTTAAGTATTAAAAACAATAATAATAGGGTCGTCGATTTTAATGAAACTTTTTCTGGAGAATCTAGAGCAAAAATAAGCGGACCCATGTCCGAGCGTTTTTGACAATTTTCCTTATTTATCAATATAAGTAACATTTAATTTTATGATATCTAGAAAATATCTTGATATTAAACGTTTTCAAATAACTTCGTTTTATTTAAAGACGAGTATTGATTTAATCGTAGATGACAACAGTTTTTTGAAAGCCAGAAAATAGTACTGCGTGACTGACAGGTTAGCGGCTGTTTTAGACGCATGCAACTAAAAAATCAAACAATTCTGTATCTGTATACGGTGTGGTTATCGTTCGAACTAGAGTAAGAATGCACATGAAAAATATTTCGCGGAAAAAGATATTTGCGATGCTCGAATTTTATAAATAGCAAAGCGAATTTCATTACAGAATATTGAAAATATCTTCTACACTCCCTCATGAAATGGTCGCGCGACTTTTCATATTTTCCAACACAATGTATGAAAAATTGTTATATGCAAAACAGTAATGCTTCAAGCAGAACGTTTAAAAAAACTGACGACCAAGTTTACCATAAAAGAGTCTATTAAAAGGATGGAAATAAAAAATCGCCGGCATGTGGAATGTAAAGCTTTTGATTTTCATAAAGAATTGGCTGCCTTTTGACGTGTAAATAGACTTGCAATCAGTTTTACGATTATAATTACTCGTGTAATAAGTGATTAAAGTTTCGGGCATGGAAGAGGGCGGAGAACGGAACAGAAAAAGAGGCAGAGAGTCGAAACGTCGGACCTCAGTCCAGAGTCGCCAGATGAGGGAAATTGACAACGAATTGAGGGGAAGGAGTTACCTTCTCTCTGTCAGTACCGAATTAGTCACGTGACACAGGTGAACTATTATATGAATCACTCGATTATGTGAACCAACTTATCTCCGTATACCACTCAGTAATTACACTACACATTAATTACTCAGCTTCTAGCGATTAAATGAAATGGGCTGTTGTCACATTGAAAACGAAAGGAATACTACTATCGTGTCTACAAGAAATACCTTCAGAGAAATATGTTCCCACAAAATTCATAAATAAAGCGAATACAGCGAATAGTCATAAAAATCATCAATTATATTTTGGTAAGAATGGCCCTTTGTCCGAGGGGTAACTCAACAAAATAATTCTTTCACTTTATTGTGTCATAATATTCGCATTAGTATAAATCACAATCGCCAGATCGGGGGAATTGATTTTCACTAACACGGGAAGGACCCCAAGTGCCCGACTTCGATTTTGATGATCTTTTGTGAGACGGTGTAGTATATGGATCCCTAATGATATCTGCAAAATATTAGGCGTAGTTACTCAATAGTTCTAAAGATATAAACAATTAAACTTCGAAAACTTGAGCTGCAAATCATAGTATATATATCAACAAAGGTATGAAAGTTTAATTGTTTATATCTTTAAAACTATTGAGTAACTACACCTAATATTTTGCAGACATCATTAGGGATCCATATAGCATCGACTCACAAAAAATTATCAAAATCGAAGTCGGACATTTGGGGTGGGTCCTTCCCTTGTAAGGGAATAGCGTCGTAGAAGGCGATGGTGAGAGAGTGGGGACACAAATCTTAATCTGGCCTCTTTCTTTTTCAATCGCTATCCTTCTCTACGTTCGGCATACTACAAAGAATGTAGCACCTCTACTAGAACTGTTGCTCGGCAGACCCAACGATACAACAGTTACGGAGAGTAGATCCTGCTTATTATCGTTATTAAAAATCTGGCTGCGAAACGAATGACGTGGCATTTCCGGCTCGGGCTTAATCACACCATTCTTTCCAGCCGCGTAAATAAGAACAATTGGATCGCGTGTAGTTGGACTGAGCCACACTTATCAAGTCGTTCGTAGCCATCGCACGTGGTTTCTCTCCGGCTAATAAACGACTTCGGGGATTTGGCTCGTCCCGGCTCCCTCCAGTTCGCGTCTAAACGAAATATTCTGCCGCCGTTCCGCAGAAAGGCATTACCGAAACGAATGACGGCGTCGTTCTTTTTCTCGCCGACCTATACACGTCAGTCCGGATAAAAGACAGTAGATCGCCGATCGTCGATCGATGTTTGTCGTCTTTGCTACGGAATCCATCGACAGCAAAATGCCGGTTTTTCAGCCAATCGATTGATACGTACATTTCTTTTACTTTTATCTTCTCCCTTTACTTCTCTTGACATAAATTGTCTAATTTATTTTGATTTTGATTAATGTCTTTCTTCACACAGTTGTCTTGTGCAAAACGTGTTATTAATTCCTAAATGAGTATGTTGCTAATTCCCTCTAAATTGAAATGATATTCTATTTTATTGTAGTCAATGTTTAGCCATGGGAGAATGCGTTTGTATACAATAAATATAAATTTTCTCTTTCTCCTAAAGGATTATAAACACGAAGCAGTTCTAATCATTGTCATCGTAAAGCAAAACTTACGTATTGTTACGTAATGTTACTTTACTACTGAATGAGTTGTCAAATGTAAAATCATCTTTTGCGAATCATTCATAATGGTTCAAAATATTTACAATTTTCCCGATCGGTATTATCTGTATTATTAATCATTCCCGTACGGGAATAAAAAGGCGTCCATTTATTTTAGGTTTATGTACACACTTATTGTTAGAGTTGGAACATCGTTCATCTAAATTCATTATGAGAAGTCACTTTAGATTTGGAATTTGGCGGAACGAAGAATGTAGAAACATTGTCAATGATATTCAACGAAAACATTCGTACAATAAATTTCCGTAAATGATGCATACTATAAAATAATGCTCATTATAATCACATCCTTATATACTTAATAAAAGGGTCGTTTTCCTTACCACGTGACAGTGTTTTTGGCACTTGACTCGTCGAGGAATTTAATATCAGACCTCGTTACAACGATTAATCGCGCTGCTCGGACGACAACGGAATTCAACTTTCTGCTCGTTCATTGCCGCTTGCCTTCGGAATGATTAGGTGCTCGGGAACTCGTGATTGTGATATTGATCGGTTTTTAAACTAGTTTACTCAATGTCTCCTAAACCTATTATGAAACATCAGCAGCTGAAGTTACGTCCCTGTTGAATTCATGTAAAATGTATAGAAATGTTGCTTGTAAAGTATGTAGAAACATTCGTGGCAAGTTGTCTATTGTTTAATACATCTTATGAAAAATTATACTAAACTTTCTCTTGTAAAAAAGCATATGTTTGTATAAACAAATTCACATCAACTGGATAATTAATCTTTGGATCGTTATCTATTTCCAGCATATTCATTAATAATGGTTATATGTTTTAATAAACTATACAAGTGGGACTTTAGTTGAAGATTTGCAATCTACTAATTATAGTTTACATTTATGCATTAACCAAAAATCTTTTTTTTTTATTTTAACATAGTGTACAAGTATTACGTAGAATAATAAATTGTAACCAGTCAAATACATTATGATCTGATTTTTGAACCAATAGCTTTTTAACAGAGCTGGGGAAAATAGTATTTCAAATAGTAAATATTAAATAATCCTATTTATTTTAAAGTGGGTACAACTTTGAAAATAAAATATTTTATTTGATGCAGTCATTTTTGAAAATAAAATGATTTATTTGAGGCAGTACATTTTTTTTTAAAATAGTATTTTATTTGAAGAATATTGAATGTATTTGTATTTTGTCTTTATTTTCAATTTCACTTTTTTACAATTGAAATGATATTTATATTATTGCTGAAAATAATGGTTCGAATACAATACATTTACGAGTGTAAATCGTTTCTTAACGATAAGTTAGACTGTATATGTTTATGCGGTTTCTCAGAGTATTATATATAACAGTGCAAAAAGTAAAATATTTTATTTCGTGTTTCTGATTGCTAAAATAGAAATATTTCATTTTGTGGATCAAATTGTTGAAATAGAAATATTTTATGTTGAGGTACAGATTGTTAAAATAGATATATTTTATTTTCGAAATTGTATATCATATTTAAAATACTATTTTCTTTAAGCAAAATGAATTCGAAAATATTAAATAGTATTTGAAATGTTTGTTTTGCAAAATAATGTCCGTCTCTGCTTTTTAACCACTCCGCTTCTATATTCCAAGTCTCAAGTAGTACGAGTTTATCTTGTAGTTTTTAAACAATACTAACAAAATACTAGCTTTACTAAATATTGAAGATTTATGAAATGCTTGCCTCTAGAAGACGTTTCGTTCCACCGAGTATGAAGTCCATTTTTTCGTCAATGTAAGTTCCCTGATTTTTTAATGACTTTGCAATTAGCCATCCTTCATCTCCTCCCGAGCTCGAGGTATTCGTCAACTGTACTCAGTACTTTTTTTAATGGTAATTCTGTTCACAGTGGTAGTTTACTCTCGACAACTCGAGTTTGCACTTCACTGCATTTCCTTTCAGGTTCATGTTTCAACTAAACTATCCTGGTCTTCTTAAACATACATTCTGGTTTCTTACATTTTCGGAGTTACGTTGACAAATGATCTCGATTTTCCATTTCTTTAGTGTGTACTTGAACTTTTCACATTTTCAAATTTACGTTGATCTCGAAATTATGACACAGACCCCACATTTTTTTGGTGGATATCAAATTTCTCAAGATGGATACGAATGTCTATCAACATTTACGTTCACAGTGTACGTTTGCAGTATACCCAAAGCTAGACATCTAAAGATCTCCTTCAAATGTGGTGATATGCAAAATATTTTATTTGCAATTTAACCCTCATCCGTCCCTCGTGTCAATTTGACACAGTTTTCGCGAATTAAGGGGTACTGTTCTGTTATTTGTCGGTAAATTTGTCCAAAAGTTTGTGACTTTTATTTTTTTAATGCGAAACACATATACCTAGCATTGTTCATGGAAAATAATAATGTCAAAACTGCAAGTGGAATTTGTTACGAAAGAGTCCCTGTGTGTCAATATGACACATGTACTCTTACGTACTGTCGCGGAGTTTTTCAATCACCATTATTTCAATGAGAAATTTATACGGCATTCGGAAATTGAAGGAAAATTGATTTTTTCTAAATTAGAAGAAAACGTATTACTCATATAGTATGGAAATTTACACGGGACGCGATCGAAACTGCCACACAGAAGTAAAACAGGGTCAACGCGTAGTGCTACAATTAGTTGAAGGTTTGGGTGGACGCAATGTTATGTGTGACAATTTTTTTACTTCACACGAATTAGTAATTATATTACAAAAACAAAAGATGACGCTTGTAGGGACCATACGAAAAAATAGAAAAGAAATTCCACAAATTTTACTCGATACGAAGAAGAAGCCACTTCATCATTCGGAGTTTGTTTTTGAACACATACTAAAAGGTACAATGGTGTCTTATGTGACAAAAAGAAGACGATTTGTTATTCTACTTAGTACATACCATACGTCAAAGCAAATGAGTAGTGAAGTAGATAAAAAATCCTGAAATAATAAAGTATTATAACGCTACGAAAAGAGGCGTCGCGTCGATGTCCTCGATGATATGGAGATGGTGGGCACATACAGATGTAAGCACGAAACAAATAGATGACCAATGGCAATTGTTGCTAATATGTTAGATATATCAGCATGCAATGCTTTTATAATATTTCCTCCACTCAATGCAACGTGGAATAAAAATAAAAAATATCGTCGACACCTTTTTTTTATTGAAATTGGACATTCTTTGGTGCATTCGTATATGTATTACGTTTCGCACACATCTACCGCGAGGATCTAATGCGACTGCACTTGTTGTACAAATAAAGGGTATACCAACAGTGATTGTACCGTCTTGTAGTAATCGTATAATGCATACTCCACCAACAAAAAAACGAGCCCGGTGTCACATATGTGAGAAATGACTGAATGCTAATATACATAGTGCCCGATGTGATTTGGCAACAAACAAGCAATATGTCCCACACATCGCTTTATTTTATGCGAAAATTGTGCAAAAACTAAGATGCAGATGTTAACGCATCCATTTGAATACAAAAATATCGAAAAATAACTTTCTATCTTGTTATTTCGTCGATATTTTACCACTGTGTCAATTTGACACCGAGGGACAGATTCAGTTCGCGAAATGAGGAACGGATGAGGGTTAAGTGGCATTTATGAAGGCATATCTGGCAAAAAACACATATAGTGAAAAATGAAATTATTGTCTCTTGTTAATCTCAATTTTTACATGAAAGTGTAGTTACATTAAATTCTTATTGCACTTTCATGAAGTATTGATATTTGCTAATTGCAAATATGCATGTAGCAAAACTCTAGGCACCTTCAACCGCCATATAGGCAACAAATGCATATTTTTCGTACTGTACCTCAATAATTTGTTCACACCCGTAAGCGTACATAATTCTCTTGTATATTATAGCTAACATTAAAACGCACTCCTTGAGAGAGATATTAACAACATTGTATTTAAATGGCCTCCAATGGCAAAAATTAAAATGCAATATATGAAACTCGTTTTCAACAAGTTGCGTATAAAATATTTATTATGTCATCGCAATTACAGACAATAATTCAACGGCTACATTTATGTGGACCGTTCCGTATAATTATTTCCTTCTTCCAAAGAAGTTATTAAAAATTCTTTGCTGTAAGGCGTTTGGGTATTTTTCTGTATCGTGTTTCATCGTCGCGAAATTGTGTTGGAATACTCAATTGTTCTGCAACGTTCGAAAAATAGATGCTTTGCCAGCCATTATATTGGATTTCTCGAGCGATCGCCATAAAAAAATGTACAATCCATTACTACCTCGCTTTCCGACCGGTTTTCAATCCAGAAACAAATTTCCATTTTCCTCAAACTCAATTTATCAACCGTACACCAATACCAGGTAACAAAACGGCGCATCGAACCGACGCGATTGACGTCGAAACGATAACTGGCGAACGATATTCCCGTAGCAACGCGATTTCCGGTGACAACGGAGAGAGAGAGAGAGAGAGAGAGAGAGAGAGAGAGAGAGAGAGAGAGAGAGAGAGAGAGAGAGAGAGAGAGAGAGAGAGAGAGAGAGCAAGAGAGAGAGCAAGAGAGAGCAAGAGAGAGAGCAAGAGAGAGAGCAAGAGAGAGAGCAAGAGAGAGCAAGAGAGAGAGCAAGAGAGAGCAAGAGAGAGAGCAAGAGAGAGAGCGAGTGGCTAGCAACAATTAACGACCATTATGGCATTCGAGAAAATCGGGCACCGCGTATTTCTTCTTCACCACTATATCAACCTCCTGAAGAGTAACTTTTGCGATCCGTGTTCAATCCATAACTTGTTTAATCCATGCTATGATGTAGTGATTAAACATTTGAAAATCCTTGTCGAATGCCGCTCACGTCTCCACTCTCTTTCTAATTCTATATTTTTTTGATATATGTATCTCATTTATCTTATACGTAGCAGATACTAATATTTTTTAAGCGAAAACTTCTTTAAGCGCACCGCGAACACAGTTGCGGAGCATTCAATAAGACTGATCCGTCACGCTCCAAGGTGAAACGCTATTCGAGTAAACTTGAGGGATCTGAGTTTAGTCGAGCGAGCGAGAAACAGACAGGTGTGCAATCGCCATAGAAGTTTCCACTTTGGTCGTGCGGGCTTGTGCACACAATATTGATCTGTTTTTTTATATCAATTGTTACTAGTATGTCTTTGTTTATACTATTAACCAATAATCTATTCAGTACTCAATATTACTCAACATTTTCAATATCCATAATTATGTTGATCTCATACAAACAGTTTGGGAAAGAATTTGTGGGATTCCGAGTTTTCATAACAACCTTTTTTATATTCTTACACCACGTGAATAATAAAAATTGATAATTTCATTCCATATAAAGCTATTTTTTATCACGAATTTACAATAAAACGTACATATTTTCAATATTATTTTTATTGGCGTACCTGTGCAGACTATGCAATTTTTCAGCTGCACAAGCGAAAATAAAGTTACATTTTTCTCTGATTCACAATTCAATATAGAAGCTTTTTTTTATAAAAATATATAGATCTGTAGATAGTCCCTGAAGATCCCTTTTCGTGACTCATTACGTATTTACGGATTCTCGTGTCAAGAATTGTAATTCAAAATTTCTATATGAATTCCACGTGTCACGAATATACTGTTCAATTAATAATAAGTACACTGAAATTGAAATACACGAACGTGATTGCGAATAGGGATACTTTCTCTCGTGCGTGAAATATCACTTAACCCTAATTCGCCCTTTGTTAATTTGATATACTTTTCACATCCTTCAAAGAAGTAACACTAACTATTTAATTTAATGTTTTATCTTGCCATCTTACTTTATCATTTTATCAGATTATTTCGGATTTAAGCACCTTAAACATAGAGCTTAATCACGTCTCTTAAATCGAAATAGAATTGATTCTTTTTATTATCAATATTTACATTTCTACATTTTCAGTCTCGTGTGCTAGTATTTACTACAAACAAGTTGTAACCACTTTCACCGTAAAAGAAGTCGTAAGGCAAGTGGTCAATGCAGACTAAAATAAATGTTGAATCACAGAAGTGTCTTCGAATACTGAAAGCATTAATTGAACTGCCGACTCGATTTTTTAAAAAAGAATTCTAAATACTCCATCGCGTGATCCACGAAAATAAGTATCGTCATAAATAAACATATCGCAACTCAAAAATGCAGCATTTGAGAAAAATCAACTTAAAGAATACTATAAAACTCATACATATTTTTCAATGACATAACCTCAAAATTTCCATTTTTTGACTTGTGTCACTGCAAATTCCCGTGCAGAAATAAACCCTGGGAAATAAGCATCGTTATAAACACGTGTAGTCCACTAATCGCAGCAATTTTGCCAACGAATACTGAAAAACAAGTACTCTTATTCAATATCGCAGTGCCATTCTTGCCATGCACTTTCCTGTAAGATCTCGCCCCGAAATAGAGTAGACCACGTTTGGTTCTCGACGATCCGCGATGTCTCAATTCGTTGGTCGACAGTGTGTGTGGTCCGGGGCGGCAACATAACTCGTGCGAGAGACTACTTTGCAAAGTCCATCGACCCGCGTCACAGCGAGAAACTAGTGTAGCCGGGCGTTCATTAACATACAAACGTGGTTGGTCGCGTCGCGGGTGCAACGACGTCGACGAGTAATTACGCACGCCTAACGCGCTCGTGTATCGTGACACGAAGGTGGCCGGTACACCCTGTACGAGTCTCTACGCGAGCGTCGCGTACCTACAACCTACGTGGCGTGGCGCCGCGGCGTGTGCACGTAGGCACGCACGCGGCTCGATGTGTCGGGAAGAAAGAGCGAAGAGAACGACAGAGGGACAGGAAGAAGGGTGGCGTTGGTGGCGGCGATGGTGGTGGTGATGGTGGTGCTGGTGGTGGTGGTAGAGGTGCTGGAAGGGGTTCGAAGCGTAGAGGGATGAGAATGTAAAAGAGAAAGAGAGTAGACCGGTGGGTATATATCGCCGAGGATGGCAGAGTTCGAAGGTGGAGGGTGTCGAAGAAGGAGAGAGGGGGGATAGATAGTAGTAGCGTCGTCAGTATCTACCTGCTGCACCGCCGCCGGTAGTCGAGGAGGTAGACGAAAGGGGGTTGCTCTCCACCTACACAAGAGAAACGGTGTGCCGGGTAGGGTAGGGTAGGGTAGGGTAGGGTAGGGTGGTGGCAATGGATAGTGGCTGAAGGGTAGAGAATCCGGCGGGTTGGCGAGGCGGTCGCTGATGGTGGTCGTAAGGATGGTGGCAGGTGATAGTGGTAGTGGCGCGCGAGGGTAGCTGCTGGATCAAGTAGTGGTGGTGACGACGGGCCGATAGTAGTAGTAGTAGTAGTAGTAGTAATAGTAGTAGTAGTAGCAGGCAGCAGCACCGGCACAAGCAGCAGAGGTAGTAGTCGTAGCAGCAGCACCGGTGGTGGCAGGCCGCTGGTGGAGGAGAGGGTGCGGCATCCTCGATGGTGGTTGTGTTGTCGGTGGTGGAGGAGGCATGGGTTGGTTTCAGTGTTCGCGCGGCCGCTCCCTGTCGCACACGGACGACTCACCCCGACGCTGCCGGCGTCGCGACGCTCCCGCAACCGCCGCCAAAAACGTGCTCGCGGAAAATACGCTAGCGCCGTTTCCCCGCTCGAGAATACTCGTTTCGCTGACTACGCTCGCGGACGGTCGCTCACCGCTCGCCGGTCGTACCTTTACGTCGCGAGTCCTGCTCGGATCGCAAACTCGCCGGGTCGCGTCGATCCGTGTGTGGAACGCGTAATAATACGCTGGTGCGTACAGTTCTTTTTTTCTTGTGTGCGCCTCGAGCCGCTAGACACGTGGGATTCTCTCGCGGAAAAGTACACTACGCCGGACGAACAGTTCCACCTGTGGATAATTCTCTCCTGGTGATCCTTCTTAATCACGTGACTCAATTGTCGAGGATCAAACATCTTCCGACGTGCTCGGTTCTTGTAATCTCTGTGATCGAAGTGCTAGTTTATGCTTCAAGATACGTCGCTGCACAAGACACCGGTTTCTTCCCTGTCTGTTGCGATACCTACGTGCATATCAGATCTGCCTGCTGTCAATTAAGACCCTAGCTACCTCGCTGCTTGCAGTGCAAGTTTCAGTGTTCAGAATATATTCCATATATTCTTCCCTGTCACCTTGAATCTTCGTGTATTCGACTACGTCGAAAGTGTTGACTCCGCCAACGTTTACGCTCCCGTAATAATCTCGTTCCGGTTGTGAAACGTTTTTCGTGTCAATATTCGGAGTACGTCGGCTTCTTCCTGGTCCACTTCGACGACTTTTCGCACAACGAGCGAAGTAGCTAACGCACAGCTACGTTCCAAGTGTTCGCCGTGCCGAGATTCTGGTTATCAGTGCTAAGTAACCTCGTCCAAGTACATATCAAGGGTGGCCGCGATTACGGTCACACCAACAAGTGTCTTAAATCAACAAGTCGAGAGTAGCAAGGTCGCGGCCGGTGACCGGTCGCGTAGTTCTCCTGGCGCGGTTCAGTCGAGGACGTTAGATCGTCGGATAGCATAACAGTGCCAGTGATAAGGGAGTTAGCTGGCTCGGATAAGATCGGAACAGGCCGAGATCGGATAATAAGGAGACATCGGTGACACGATCGAACGAGACGAGGAGCCGTTTCACGAGCCACCTACTCTACGAACGGAATCGACTTCGATAGCCGGCTAGAGGAGACTGAGATAGGTGCCAACACGTGCCGCAAGCCGTTTCTAAAACGCGTGCGCTGCTTTCGTTAATAATTGATGCTTAAAGTGAGCTACGCCAGGGCCACGAATCCCGTGGAAAGCGAGAGGAATTTATTACCGAGCGTTGTCAGTTAGCTTGTGGTCCAACCTGACTACGTATCCTCTCTGTATTGCGCTAGAAACCTTTGCAAAGGGAGTATATAAAAGCTCTCCGTATTTTTCGAGGGCACGAGATCGAAACTTACGACCCTTTGATCGTCATCGAGACACATTTCTAGCGGACGAGTAAAGGTTGAAAAGTAAACGTAGTCTTACTTTGAAAAATCGTTACAACGATAGGACCTGAACTACATATCAAACACATTGATCCCATCGAATTTTTCATAGCTACGTAATCCATTGGCTGAACGATGAATGGCGTAGACCCGACTCTTGAACCGGTGTAAACGTTCCGCGATAAATCTCGGCGAGCAGAGTCCGTGAAATTCGCGTGACACGAGGGACCGTCATCCCACCGGCCGAACGACGTTAATTATTCCTGCGGAAGGATGCATGATAATCGTGGTATACGGAAGTCGGTCTACACACCTCGCGGCTAGCTACTTCCGGGACGCATCATTAACCGCTACGGATCGAAGACAACGAAACAACATTCTTCATTCGATAATCGTGATCGATCTAGGCATCCTCTATCACATCGATACACTTTTGTAATACCTTCGCGTGGGACCACCTGTGATTCAAGTGATTTTCTTTGTCTGACAAAGAACCAAGCTTTTCGAATATCTTCGTGGGATCATCAGTGCAGATTGAAGTGTTTTCCTTTCTGTTTTTGCCCAACGACTAAGTGGAGACCATTTCTGTCTAGACATCATCGGTTCACAGCCTCGATACGCGTTTTTTGAATCCTCGTGCCGGATCACCTGTGATTATAGTGATTTCGTTTTTTACTCGACGAGGACGACCTAAGCGGAGATAATTCCGACGAGCTTCGACAAACTTGATTCCGAGGAGCAATCAACCTCCGCGAATGATCGTTTAACGTGAAGAGTCGACGATTCCCACGAACAAATCGAGTTCGAGGATATCGAGCCGCGGACAAGAAGAGACCCTCGAACGATCCTGCTCCTAGCGACGAATTCGATCGTACAAATGTCGTCGATCTTCAGGAGACGTTAAGAGCCGTCCCCTTTCACCCCCCTCGCGCGCAGCATCCCCCGCCAGGTCGTACGTATCTCGTCCTCGTCGCCCGTCATCGAATTCCAATTATGTCGCAGCACAGGAGAGGCTCCATACATGGCGGTAGTCCCGTTCCTGGTCATCCGGCCGCGAACGTCATGCCCGTCTCCGCCTCTCATGAGGTACAAACTAGGGGGATACCTTTGCCTGGAATGGTACCATCGCGCTCGATTCACGGCAATCCCATGCATGGGAATCCGATCCACGGTTTCGTCAACCCTCTCGGACCCGCCGGTCTCGTTCATTCTCCGCCTACGCATCAGACCGTCCTCTCCGGAATTTCTCATCATTCGCCAGTCCTTCACCAAGGTATATTAGCGTGCGTACCGTCGCGTTGCATCTCGTCGTTTACCAAGGATACCCTTGCCCTGTAGTATCGTGATTTCCGGAGAACGGAGACCGCTGGTGGACCGCGATCGGAGGATCTACGCTCTGAGACGAAAAGATAGCACATATCAAAATTAATATTATTCCTATTTGTTAAACACTATAAATTCAATTTTTTGTACATATATACAGGGTGTCGTGTAACTGGTGAATGTACATGAAAAAATAAGTCGGAGAAAGAGTAATGTTTCAAGCTTTGTTTTCAATTACGTTTTACAATGAATGTTTCTTTTTTGCTGTCATTCCTAGAATACTGTTGAAGTAAATATTGTGGATGACTTATTCGGTACAACATTGTACATACAGGCATGTTGAAAGATGTTGGACATATTAAAATATTTATTTCCTTCAATTTTGTTATGAAAAATGTGAAAAAATATAAGGTGTGCTATCTGTTTGTCCCGGGATGTACCCAAGGTTCGCTTTCTATCCTTACTAGCTAGCCGGTGGATTGTTCTCGAACAGAGTTGCGTTATTTGAGTTACGCTTAGGCGATTCTACTCCCAGGCTGTACACTGTACACCGTGTTTGAAGTTGGCCTCATCGGCGACGTATTTGGACGGAGGATGAAATGTAATTGTCTTGAGTAGAGATTACATGGTGCCGCACTCGATCCTACCCGAAGAGAGCTGCGAGGGTGTGGAACGAATCCTTGTGGAAAGTTGAAATTTCGGGGTGTTGTCTTCCGTGTGTGATTAAGACCCGTGACCGTGAGTCGTCGGGAAAATTACAGTCAATTAGGCATGTTTACGTACGTCTACCAGAAATTCAATATTTAAATTATCAAATTCTGAACTTTGATATTAACAAACTAATTCCTGACATTCTGTGGAGACGAATTTGTTTGTTAAAATTATATTCTGAATGGAACATTCTTTCCTGGATCTTCTGCAAAGACGGGGTAAATAAATAAATAAAATTTCTCATTACAATTACGATATTAACCGTAAAATACAATAAATTTTATGAATTTTACTATGCTTCTGTGTGATACATTTATGTTCGTGTTTTATTCACATTTTAAATAATTTAACTGATGAGTTAATCAGCATCCATAAAATATGCAAAATGTCTGTTTACATTTGAATATTTGACGTTCAAACGGTGTATGTACAGTATGTAGACTTTTATGATTGAATCTACGTCAATAAACGTGTAATCAACCGAACTCTTGTTGGGAAATTACATGAAGGGTGATGTCTAAAAATGGTATAAATATCTACTGAACATAAAAGCTTCAAAAATTGTTGAATATTATGATATTAATCTAATATCACTTCATTTTATCTCTTTTTTAATAACGGTAACACTTTATCATTTTCGTGACAGCGGAAAGGCGAGGAAGTTAAAATCTCTCGGTCAAAAATTGTAATTTGGTGCGTGAAAAAATGCGAGAAGTTCTAAACTCAATTATTAACTAAACTCAATATATTGTCTCTTTCCATTTTATAAAAAATAAACGAATGGCAGTTTTATTTTGTTTTCTGTTTTTTTAAACTTCCAATAAGGGTGCATTTCTTTTCAATTTTTGTTCGTATGAAATAATGTATGCCATAGAAAAGCTACAATCGAAAATTCTTCTCGAAGCTTTTAGTTTCATTGTATCTGACACGTTTACGTATGCTCTAAAGTGTAAAAACTCGAAAATCTACATGTTATATTTATAGCTTTTGCAGCTTACCGTTTCGTTCCTTTCGTCGTATATTTCGTTTTATATTCACGTGCCTGTTGTATGGAAAATTCGGCTATATTTCCATTTTCATGTAAATAATTTCCCCTTTGATATACAACTTTTGTTCTTAAAAAACGAAATCGATAGAGTACTATATGCTTCTGAACTGATACGCGGCTCACGTTATTTCTGGGATAATACCGTCCAATCAGTGCAGAAAGTCTGTATTTTTTACGGTTACAGTTGATACTGTTTGTTTCGACAGGTATCTACGAACTGTATAATTTATTTCTGATATTATATTATTTTAGAAATTTTAAATTAAAATTCAATTTGTTCAATTCTCTCCTATTACTTTTTACTATTTTTGAGATAATTTAACATGTTATAAATTGAATACAAATATGAATAAATATCTTAAATTTGTCTTTGAATTTTCATTTAGAAACGCGACGAACTTTCGTTCCAGCAATATCATTAAGCCTTCCGTGTAATGACGTGTAGTAACGAGGCAGACTCATGGTTAAGATATCAAAACAACTATCAACTATGAATGTCATTCGTCTCTCTTAACGTGAACTGAATCTTTATTCGTCTGTGATCAATCTTCAAGCATTAATGTAGACGTAAAAAGAAGTTCTAATTATTGTAATTGCGAAAAAAATAATACGGGAGAAGTACATTTTCTAAGAATTTCAATAGACCATCTGTGTATGAGTGTACATTAAAATTTTCGAATACTAAATCATTTATTTGTATTATTCTTTTTCCACTAAAAGTCAAATTTTTCTCCGTAACTAATTGATTTCCCACGTCGAAACGATAATGCGCGTGATACAGAACAATAAATCGTAATTTGATAAGTCGAAGCGAGCACGTAATCGACAGACAGCATTTAAAATATTATAATCTAGTTTCAAAAATCTGACTCGACGCTTCCATTAGTGTCCGCGGATAAATTGTTCGATCGCCAGTAATGTTTATCAGTCCGAACTAAAACATTCGGCAAACACGGGAGGAATTGAAATTCGCAGCGGGGGGATTAGACTAAAATCGAATTTCACCGACATTTTAGTTTGCGAGGAATTTTTTATTTCGCAAGCTTCGAGGAGGATTCGTTTGACACGTTCGGCTGATTTTTGCACGAGGATTCGTTCTGCGCGCTCGCTCCGACCGCGATGTTTACCATACCGTTCGCGTTCGCCGATAGAATCGAGTACGTGCAAAATAATTCGATTTGCTCCACTTTTTTCCGGGGCGAACGATATATTGGAAAACGCAGTGTACACGCGCCTCCACGACGATACTGTTCGATTATTAAACGATCGCGGGATAGATCGAAGCAGTTGTCGTACGAGATGCGAGCGAAATTCGTCATCGGACGTTCATTGATTCTGCAGTGATCGCCGTGTCGAGTAATTGAACCGCGTCGACGGCCGAAGTATGACGCGCTCGACGTGTCTGTGATTAAAAGATAGCCAACCGATAGCCGCTCTCGAAATCCATGTTTTGCGAAATCGTTTCACGGGATCGCCAAATTGTTTCTGCGGCAACTCGTCGCTTTTGCAAACGAAAATTCTAGGATACACTTTTGTTGCTCTGCTGCAATTACGGTTATTTCATTGGATTCCCCAGTGGGCTATTTCCACGATCTAGCTGGACAAAATTCAATTTTGATAATGATCCATCACATTAGAACGCGATAGTAGAATCTAGCAGGGAAATATAAAAATTATTTCAAAATATAATGATATATTAACCTTTGCACTCGGAGATATTTTAACTCGAAAATTAAACATTTCTCCCGACCTATATCCATTCCCCACTATGTTTTAAATTTTATGGATATGAAATTAGTATGATACCTCATACAATACCTAAATGTTCAATCCTACATATTTAATAAAGTAAACAATATTTTCAATAGTGGCGCCTCAGAGTCGCCATTCCAGTGCTAAGGTTTAATAGTATCTAAAAATGCTCGCTAAAAGTTCACTAACAATGCTATTTAAAACATATGTATTGTTATCTTCCACTGTTGAAGATGCATCAAATTCGGTTATCTTGTAACCTTTTCCATTTTTAAGAATTAATCAAATGTGGTGAAAAACCAACATTATTTTTCCATTAATTCAATGTCAACGGCAGCAATATTGGCTTCGTCTTTTGTACCAAATTAAATGGGACAAGTGTGATACTTTGACGTGCAATAGATTTTTCTGGATCAACAGGTAAGGGGACAATGGAGGCTTTCTCGTTTTTTTTGTGGATGACACGGGACTTGATTTATTTGAATAACTTTTGTCAAACTGAATAATATTTACTACAAGCGTTTGTTATTCCATATAGTCAAAATTATTTAACAATAAACATGTTCAGGAACAAACTCTATTTTTGAAGCTACTTGGAATCCGTTTACAAACTGTATACTAATAGAACATATTAATACAGTAACCATAACTGATAGTACAACCGGAAAGGGTGTGCTTCTAAATCAGGGTAGGGCACATTTTGTTTTAAATAATCTTTTAAAATAATTATTTCAAATACGTCACCACTTTTATTTGATAAATAACATAAAATACGTATTTCTATTTTGTATTTATTTCAAATGAATCATATTGAAATAATGCCTTATTTCAAATACTTGTTAATAAATAAAATACTAACTTAATAAATAAAATAAATAAAATACTAACTAATTAATTAACTGAGTTGTATAACAATCATTTTATTTGACAATGAGTTAAATGTGTCAGGTTTTATACAGTAGAGAAATTTGTATTTTAGACGCAGTTCACGATACCGTCAAGATAGAATTGAACATTACTTGAGATATTATTAGGAAAAGTATTTGAACAGATAGAAAATAAAATGAAACATTATTTCAAATAAATTCCAAATAACGAAAAATAATATGAAAGAAAATTCTTTGTTAAAATAAAATAACATAACACGTGATTATTCCAAATAACGTGTAACTAAATAAAATAATAAAACATTATTTTAATACTGTAACATTTTATTTAATCCGTCCTGCACGCGAAATCATTATCGTTTGTTCTTAACACTGCACTTTATATGCAAAGTTAACCGCAAAAATATGCACAAAATAAGCAAAAGACTTGTTTACCTCGTCTCTGTTTAATCTGTTAGAATGAAATCTATTAAGACAGTGAGCGTATTTTTGAATAATGTATCAATTATACATATAATACAGTTTATTTTGTAAATTCGATACTGTTGGTCCCTAGGGACTGACATAGCGTTTAATCTGTTAAGGAATTACGAAAATATAGATATCTCTTATGGTCCCATACAAAATTATTAGACGTGTTTGAATATTTGAGTTTCGGATCGAGTCCCGAAAGTTTGTAAACACATAAATACGTTTGGATATCTGTGATTTTAGGTTCATTCGAAACTCGTTTCACTTTCAAGTTTGAAAGCATTTTCATATACCGTAGTGTAATCAAATATGTGTATACAAATATGCAAACGCGCAAGGAAAATATTGCATGATATATTCAGTGCGAAATGGTATTATTTTATTTCAACTTCGTAGAAAGGAAATTGCTCCACGTTTTCTGATATTAATTTAGTTCTCATGACTGTAGCAATATTGCCAGTGTCAATAAACGGTTTGTGAGGTGCTTGTACAGCACGAACGAAGCTGTCTCGCTGTTGCTACAAGTATGAGAAAATCATATGTGATTGCATTTTCACCAATCCACAACGTCGGTTTTTCTACAGAGAATTTTCTCTAAGAAGTACATTTCTTACTTTTATGATACACACTACCTACCTTGATACTCTTATTAATATTGAAATTAGTTTTTCTTGTGGAGCTCTTATAGTGAACAGACTGCAGACCTTTATGCATTTATTGCTTATCGTAATTCTGGTATTTGTTGAATTGCATATAAAAACGAGAATTTGCATGAGAATCCTCTGTCTATTAAATCAGTGACACGTATTTTAACGATCAGCTGACGGAGTCAATTTTGATCAACACGCACATTGACTATCAATGGCATTGAACATTCAACATGCAACTATTCCTATATTTGTTATTTTTCCACCACGTTGAAAAGCACAGACTGATAAACATATTTATGAATTTTTTTAATTTATCGTGGATTAATATTTCTATTAATTAACCTGTAGCTTACAATATCAATTTAGACTCGTGAAGATTTTCATTTGCATTTAATTGACAAATGTTACTCATTACGTATAAACTGAAATAATAGTTCTTTAAAGTGTGCTCAACCCTGATAGATACACAATTTCGAGAAAGCATATATCAGTTAGAACTATTATCGGTCAAACTGATGTAAACGGTGTTAGTGAAATCTCTATCGGTGTTTTCCATATAGTCCGTTATTATTACAATTGGTGGCACTTGTAAATTTGAAAACAATTTGATAGAATTTTTCGCAAAAGTTTCAATGTTCGGATTAATAAAAGCTTCTGTGCATAGGCATGATGAAGATAAAAAATAAACTAGATCCTGACCACAGAGTTTTTAAAGCTCTCTATTTTATTCGCGTGTTTATCAAAATGGAAAAAATATAGAGTGGATGGGCAATCTCAGCTGGAAGGAATCACCTCAAAGCTTAGTCAGCGTTACACGAGTTTCGGTCGTTTTCAATTATCCTAAAAGTCGGCTCGGAATACGCTCCGTGGGAAAATGAAATTGCAATTTTTTTGTTTGTTGTTGATTTGGAAGCACTCTTTAGACTCCGGTTACATCATATCCGGTGTCTAGGTTTTATTAAACTTTAAGAAGGAGGATTATTAAACAAACCTTGAAATGTGAATATTTATTACAAGTGCTTCTTCTAACAATAAGTTACCTTTCCAAAATGTTGTATGATCATGAAATAATGTCCTAATAATGAAAATCGCGATACAAGTGGGGAAAAAGTAATTTTATGCGAGAAATTAAGTCGCAAATATAAAACAGCCTTTTCTCATTTGTGGCCCGTTTGCGAGAAAATGAAATTTGAAAATTCATTTAGTAGGCGTACACTTCGCTAGTTTTCAACCCAATGCAGCAGGAATAAATGACGGGAGACCTTGTTATCAGAAATTATGAAATAGAATGTTCTCCTTTGCAACTTCGTTTCCGAGAAAATCCAATTTGAATGTTTGTCGAGTGTCCCTACATTTAACCAAATCGAAATATGACGCTTCAAACAGGGAGGTGTCATTCTGCATTTATTTGTGCTCGTGAATAAAATAACTAAGCAAATGCGCGTGTACTCGACAAATACTCAATTTTAACTTTTTACCTCCCCCCTTCTATGACGCTATTCTCCAATGCTCCATGGATTTTGTCCAGCTAGCGGGTTTGTTGTGACCAGTGTGGTCCGGGAATAAGTTGATTCATATAATCGAGTGATTCATATAATAGGAGTCCACCTGTGTCTCACTACTGACTATGATTTTTGTTTTGTTTTTGTTTGGAGTTCACGTTCATATAAGAGAATCTCGCTCAGCTAGAGTTCAGTTAACCAGACATTGCTAAAGTTAGATCATAGAAATGAAGTTCAAGTGCCCATGGGCGCCAACAGTACCTCGAAAGCAAATTTTAAAAGCGCCTCTAGGCGCCAACAGTAGCCAAATGGTTACATGTGTAACGTAAATACAACGAATATTCGTGGAATTAAAATACATGGCTACTCGTGTATTTAGATTGAGATAGAGGACCTCCAGTTATTGCCCGGTTCCGTCCGGCTGGTTAGAGAATCGCCATTTCTAGTCCCCCGAGCTGCGTATAAAGCGACACGATGATCCTCGTGCTCGATCTCGAAACGATCCACCATCGGTCTTTCGTCTCTCCTGGCTCTCCTGACTCTCGTGGTCGAGTCGTTGGGAGACCGTCGCGTCGCGTCGCGTCGGTCAATCCGTCACACTAGATGTTCGCTTGAAGGCACCGAGAAGATACAACCGCCGGGCTCTCCGTATTCCTCCCACGGCTCTCCGCTGAGAACACCAATGAGTTCCGGTCACGGCACCCCTCAAGATTCGCCCCACGTGGCCAGACATCGCAGGGACTCGGAACACTCGTCTGGCGTCGGATCAAGACGAGGCTCGTCCGACGTCGTTTCGCCTTTGCCGGAAGGTCCCTCCGGATCGCCGGACGGACGGGCTCGTCGGCGATCGGACTACAGTCCTCATCAGGGTAGGTCTCGGCTGGTTTTACTCTACCGTTCTTGTTTTCATCCACAACTGATCGACAGACAATTTTCAATGATACCGTACTATTACGGTCATTGCAAAGTCTTGGCACGATCTTCGCTTTATCTTTAATTTGCTATTTATTACCAAAAAAAGTGTTACAATCGATCAAGCAGCTGCCATTGTGTTCTATGGCTCTTTGCCAACATTATGGTAGCATTCGTATGACTTCTTTTATAAGCACTGGCCGACTTTACGCCGAAGAAACAATCGACGTGATTTTTTAAAGCTTATAAAGACGTAAAATTTTGTCCATTTAAACTGTTATCCAAAGAGCGAAAGAGTTCAATGTCTGTAATGGTCATATTTAGACAGTGGTTCATATATTAGTATTTATAACAAAAATGGATAGGTGTAATTTAAAATAGTGAAGACATTAGAAAAATTTAAAAATGTTATTGTGCTATTTTCGCCCTCTTAAACATATTGAAAAATAAAATAATGTTCTATTTCACTCTACTTTATCGCAATTCGGTAGATTACTTTCATTTTGCACAAAAATCCGCAGCCTGGTCATTTTTATTTGACTCAGTGTAGGGATTGGGTTCATGGAATCCATCTCGAAAACTTTAAAAATGCTTTCTAATTTAACTTGCGAAACCTCAAGAGAGGATTATTCACAGAATGTCTCTTTGGGAGACAGGATTCTATTTGCAAAAATGAGTAAAGGAAAACAAACAACATTTTTACGGTTGACGCTTCGTTTAAAAAAAACTAATTCGAAAGTTTAACAGATATATTCGCAAAAAGTAGAATTGGTTGAGCATGATCAGACACGTCGGCATCTAAATATGCAAGTTATATTGCTTTAAAACTTTAAAATGGAGGAAAGATATATGGTGCGGCTGAATAACGTGCACAAGCGGGCACGAGGTAATTTATTATTAAAAAATGAGAGTAAAATATAGAATAACATCTTCTCATCCAAAGCTTCGTTTTCGAGAAAACCGAGTTTGGAAATGCAGCAATGATGATGACCAACAATGCAGATCGTGATCAACCAATTCTACTGCCTCCTATACTAATCATTAAGCTCGATTTTCTTGAAATCGAGACGTCAAATAAAAAATGTTATTCCTTTTTTCGATTTATTTTACATTTAGAATTACCCCTGCCCGCTTGTACATGTTATTCTATAGCCTCGCTAAGGTGGACTCTGCATTTTTACGCAAAATAAAAATTTTGCAAGACGCAGAGGCCAAATGAAAATTTATATTTTTCACGAATAATTTTAATATCAATGTTTTAAATTGCACCGAATCACTTTTGTTCTAAATGCATGCTATCCGGAGTCTGCTTGTAACAAATGCAGATTTGTATCCTCTGTCTACTTGTGGCTGTGTTTTGATGATTCAGACTTTGCCACTCGGATGCTGTGTTCGGTAAACCTGGAAACGAGGCAAGTTTCCGGCCGTAAATCTCTTTAACACCCGCAATATGAAATAGTAATACAGATTTTGAGTAACAAGCTCTCATTCCAATAGTTAACACTCGTAGCGACACATCCACAATCTCGTACACATGGAAAACAGAATTCGAGAATCACTATATCTTATTTTATCGATCGTAATAGAAGTGTGGTGGTAAGAGATATGACACAGGTAAAATTAAAAAAAAAAGAGAACACCAAAACGTATATGTAAGCGACAGCTACATGATATATATTTCTGAAAGTTGAAGTCATGTATAACTTCACGATTCAGCAATATATGTATATGTAGTTGCTTTCGCGCAGCCAATATTTCAAGATATTGCCGTAAATCAGCGCAGCGGGATCTACGACTCCATGCAATTGGGAAAAACGAATTACAGCATCGATGATCACAATTCCAATACACACATCTCGTACAATCAAATTAATTACCATTATTTATAGTGATCCACAATCTTTATGGATAGAGATCAAAGTAAAACCTTAGGATTTTTATGTAAATTTGCAATTAGGAACGCCATAATATGTAACTCTTATCAAAACCGGATGAGCCACTGAAACAAGAGCTTGAAGATCAGTTAAATACAAATATGCATGTCGTATAAGGGTGTGTGTGAAATTACTGACACTTAAGCTCAGGTCCTGTTAGAATCCCGAAAATATTACACGACATAGGATTGTTGGGATCCCCGAGATTAGAGTACCGGAATAATGTCAATTAAGGAGCACTGCTTTAAAATGATATGGTTCCATTTTCAGGGATAATCTGGCATTTACATATTTCACCGATAGTACACATGTTTATTCATTTTACTATGTTTATTGCTTCGACTATTAGCCTTGACATTACTGATAAGCGGTCTCATTGCTTCATTACTCATCTGGAATTACGTATAGGCTAACAATGTCTGAATACATAATTAAACATGTTATACAGTGACGAGCAAAAGTGAACTCACATACGATATTTTTACAAAAACGTATTTTTATTTAATGTTCCTATATAAAATAGAATAAAAATAAAATACGTAGTATTAAGTACAAAGTTTTAGCTTTTCAAGAAAATTTTACTGATCGTTGTATTGTTATTGTTTTGATAAATACAAACTTTTTCCGTGTAGTCGGTTTTGCAGCATATTAGAACGTTTGTGGCTGAGAAACGTAAACATTTTTTATTTTATACTCTAGTAGTTGTACTTTTGTTGTTCGTGCAGTAACACGCATTAACACACTGTCATGAAGCCATTATCTAAGACTGTGAAAGATATTATTATTTTTCAATTAAAATCTGGCTTATCAACGAGAAAAGTTTCGGAGAAGTTTGTAGTTAGTCAAGCTGTAGTATATAAAATACGAAAACGATATTATAATGATGTTCCTACATCTTTTGGAGGACGTCCAAAAATATTGTCTTATCAGAACAAGCAACGATTAACAAAATATACAATTTGAGAAGTCACAACAACGGCGTCAATGGCTGAAAAGTTGTTGGAAAGCGATGTTGGAAAGAAAATAAACAAGTGGACGGCTCGAAAAGCATTAAAAGAAGCCAATTTTATGTCAATGGAGAAGAACAAGAAACCTGCTCTTTCAGAAAAAAATATTAAAGCTCGTTTGAGTTTTTTCAAAAAACATATAAATTGGAATGAATAACAATGGAAGACCGTGGTTTTCTCAGACGAGTCTAAAATAAATCGAATTTTATCGGATGGATGTTCTTGGTGTTGGAAAAGAACACTATGAATCCCTTTTGCCGCGGCACGTTAAACAGACAATTAAATTTGGCGGTGGTTCAGTCATGATATGGGGTAGGTTGCCTTACGGCATATACGGTAGGTCCATTGTATTGAATTGAAAGTACGGTGAACTAGTTTTCTTACACAAATATTTTAGAACAGAATTTATTCGATATTGTTGATAATATGTCGGTACAAGAATGTGATGCTGTTTTCCCACACGATAACGCCCCAGGGCATTCTGCAAATAGCGTCAAAAATTGGCTAGAGTCTCAACAATTTCAAACGATGTCGTGGCCTGCTCAAAGCCCAGACTTCAATCCTATCGAGAATGTCTGGGTATATTTACAAATGAAATTAGCGAATAACTACAATGATCCACCAACGACAATAAATTATTTGTGGCAAAGAGTGCAACAACAGTGGTATTCTATTCCTTCAGATACTGCGAAAATATAATTTCAAGTATGCCTAAACGCATTCAAGCCACTGCCAAGGCCAAAGGTTTCTGCACAAAGTATTAAATGCACAAAAATATGAAATGTTTATTAGAAAATGAATTGTGGTGCAAAACCGATTACACAAAACAAGTTGTATTTATCAAAATAATAATAATATGATCATTGTTTAAATTTTTTTGAAAAGCTGAAATATTGTACTTGATACTATGTATTTGTTTTTTTTTATTCTCTATGCAAACATTAAATAAAAATATCGTTTGTGTGTTCACTTTTGCTCCTCACTGTATTAATGAAAAATCGAATTTCACGCCACTTGGAGAAAAGAACACCATACTCTGAATATTATTTGGATTGGACATCCGAAACTTGTTTACCAATTTCGGATTATCAAATGGCAAATTGGATAGTTTTTCTAAACTATCGAACTAATTGATTTTTCGTAACAAGAAATTAGCATGTTCGGGTTGGACAAACTTGTGTAGATAAAGACCACAGCTTATGGGACCCATAAACTCTCGGCCCATTCACGAACAATGTCAAGCCGAATAGTCACTCACCCTCATCGTCGTATATCGAAAGAAAACCGTAATTCGAAAAGAAGGCTTAGAATTACCTCACCCCTTTCGTTTTTCTACACTCTTTCTGTGGCACCCTGTACATTCATATCATAAACTAAACAGCTAAGAAGCCGTAACAGCCGTGCTACATGCAATGCAGTTATATGCCGCTGCTTCGTGTCGTTCATTTATTTACCACTTACACAGTCCTCGTAATTTCTGATCGCCAAGCCCAAGGGATGATTGCAATTTAGTTAATTACTAGGTATGTCTGACCCGCCTGTTTTATTCGTCCGGAAGATATGCGCAATTGGGCAGACCACAAACGTACCGACCCAACCCGATACCGCCCTCGACTATGAATTTTCAGGTTGGTTTTAAAACTGCCGCTTTGATGTGAACTTTATTCGACGTGGACCGTGTCGCCGTGATATTGAGATATAAATAGGATGCTGTTTGATCTCTTGTCAGTGTTATTTCTTCTGAGCTAAACCGATGTTTCGCGACCCAGACGGGTTCTAGTAGGGTAAACTGTACAATGATTGGCACTCTAAGCCAAAATCGTAGTAGAAATCTTTTTATCTTTTTTTTGAAATGTTTAAACGAGCTTAACTTGGTATTATTGTAAGCTAATAGAGATTTTTCAGCAAAATCAAACAGTTTTACGAGTCATAAATCTTTTATTATAAAATATATTCAGCGGATAACAATCGTAAGACAAACAGTACAGTCATGGGCACAGTAAGAAGTAAACGTTAAACAGGCTATTTGTTTTATAATTAAACATATACGCACTTATTACATGTATAGTACAGACCGAAATTAAGTTATAAAGTGATAAAGTATACAAACTCGTAACGAAAAGTCATCAAAAAATACATTCAAATATACATTTAGGAACGTAACTGAATGACATCCGCTTTAAATCGGAATAACTTTTTCATGAATGGATCAAACGACTTCAATTTCTCTGTAAGAATTAGTTCAGTAAATGACGTCTGATAATATGTTGAAAGAATGCATTTGGTCGGAATCGCGAAGAACAATAGTAAAAATTGATTTTTACAACTTTTATGCTCGGCCAATAACGAAAATTTAACAGATGTGTTCGGTTAACTCGTATGAACTATATACGTTCTGAAAATTTCATTGAAATTGGCTAATTGGTTTGCAAGTTATAAACGATCAAAAGTGGTAAAAAGGCCGAAAATCATGAAAAATTGCAATTTTTACCACTTTTGATCGTTTCTAACTCGTAAACCAATTAACCAATTTCAATGAAATTTTCAGAACGTATAGAATTTAGACGAGTTGACCAAACACATTTTTTAAATTTTCGTTATTGGCCCAGCTAAAAAAGTTGTAAATCTTTTCAACATATTTTTTAGACGTCTGATTGACGTCTTGTAATTGAAGTCGTTTGGTCCAGTCATAAGAAAGTTATTCTGATTTAAAGTGTGTGTGATCAGTTATGCTCCTAACTGTATACTGTACCGTGACCTTCAAATAACCTTGAACTCCGAAGATGCAGGTCAAACTTAAATTTCGTTGGTAAGGAAAGTGCAAGCTTTGCGAGATATGCTAAGATCTGTAAATCTGTAGAAAGTGTCTTTCGTATCACGATTCATCGGATCGAAGTCGTTAAAATGATACATTTCTCCGGAGGTATTCGAGGTTCGTGAAGCTACAATAATTTCACCGCGAAACTTGAATTATCCAGATCGACGAGATGCAGTTGCTATCAAAGGATATCGTAGTCTAGATATTGCGCGAGTGGCATATATGATTTAATAGGTTGGCATTCCTGTTCGTGCAGTAGAAATAATTTTTCATTGTTTTCAGAATAAAATTTGTTACGTTTGTGGACGTCATTCGTTCGCAGAGTTTTTCTCCGAAAATGTTATCTCTGCCCGCTGATCCTGTTTGTCTCCCGAAATAAATAGTTGCCGAAAACATAGAACTTGTAAAACGTTTGTTTATAATCTGTTTCATTCGTCAGAGCAGTTCCGACATAGATTAATTAATAAATGATTAAAGACCTACGATAAGATGGGGATTTGATAAGAGCTAAATTTAATCTAATTGTAAGCCAGGACAGAATCTTGAAATAATGAAAAAATATTATGGCGATTACGCTGGTCGTGGGAAACGTTAAATTAGTACCCAACACTAATTTCATCTCATAATTGAGGAAACGCTCGGCAGCTAGCTAACGGTCTATGGGAAATTAACATTTGTATAAAGTATTAATAGTAGTAGTACAACATTAAAGATCTTTTAAATGTTTCATGTCTAAACGTTTCAGTTAATCCATCGTTTCGTAATTATTCTCTGCGAATCCATTATACAGTGGGTGTTTCGTGCTGCAGGTTAACCCACCTGAAGTTTGTGCCAGTTGAAACCGGTTATAACGTTGCGAAGGAAAATTATATCATTGGAGGATCTAGCCTTATCGCTTAATGAATGTGAATTTTGACTGCTCGCGCATAGAATAATTAATATTTCTTTCGCATGCTAACCCCGGAAATTATTTTACACAAATTTAAATATATCGCAAAGGACGGTCTTGATTATAACCTAGCGTTCTGTTATATTTTTATAGTCTCAGAAAATCAGATAACTCACGTAAATCTCAGACGATAAAACAAAACGACGGAATGAGCGTAACAAAACTCGGTTTAACGCAAAGCTAGTAATTTGAAATATACATATAATAACATAATATACAATAACTTAATTTGAGATAACTGCTGTAAACAACGAAATCTTTTCCTCGAAATTTTTCCTCATTATTTGTCAGTCGTCGCTTGATTAATATTTGCGTTGCATTTAAAATGTTACGTTAAATACATGGTTCGTTTATTAGCATATTATAATTCCATCCACTGCTTGAACAAATATGTCCGACTTATTTTTATAAATTTAATGTTTATTATTGACATTGCAAGTCTAGTCTGCGAACAATTAAAATACTAGACATGACAAATATTTGAGAATCACAATTTTGTCCTCAGTTTCTTATTTTATTACATTTTTGTTCAACACTGTACCCAATCATAGAAAAAGAAATGTCTAAGCGATTCACCCTTTTTCACTCATGCGTTCAGCGAATGAGAATAGCCCCTTAATCTGTCTCTGTAATCCGTTCATTTATAAATTCTTGAGCGATCGCCACAGTTTCTCTGCGTCGCGCGTCGCACGCTTCAATATCCAGGCAAACAATAGTTTATCAGAGCACTCGAAGAAAGGGGAGAGAAAAAAAATGAGCGAGGAGAGAGAATCGTTCAGGTGATAGACGGTTGGGGAAGAGAAAAATGGCGTGGTTGAAAGGCGTGAAGGGGTCCGCCACGACGCGCGCTACGTCTGAGAACACCGTTTATTCCAGTGCTATTCATTCCATTGCTCAGTCGCGTTCCACAAAAACTATCCGCGTCTACACTTCAAAGGGTTGAATGAGGGCCAGAGAGTGTGGCGTAGGGTGGCGGGTGTCCGTGCGTAGAATCGGCCACGAGGGATGCAGGCGCAGGGCGGTGGGGCGTCGTAACTCGTAGCTACGATTGCGTGCAAAGCCGACCCCTCGCGTGGCCTTGCTTTCGCTGTGGAGTGAGTTTATCACTGTCAGGCATGGTAACGAGATAGTAAACAGTGTCGCGGAGAACGTCGAATACACCTTGCTTTACCTTCCCTTGCGGCCACTATTTGCATCTAGATGAAATTTTTGTTGCGTTTTACGGTCGCTTCAATCTGTTTGATCGCGTTACAACGACACATCGAATCGTCGCCCCTTGTAAATCCCCGTACACGATGTTTCATTGGACAATTTTATCGGAGTAGTCACTTCACCTTTTCCCTTCACACCGTTTTCATGATACGATGATTTTATTATCCCTATTATACTATTACGAACACACATTTCTGTGTAATCATTAAACTGATAAACATATCTCTAGTATTTATCTCATATAACAATAATCAAACCCGAACATGGCCCTCACATCTGAAAAGCATACAACAAACACTATTGAATTCCTTAAAGACATCAACCACGTCCACAAAATCTAAAAACACCATAGAAGTTCGTCGCTAATGACCTAGATGTTGATGCGACGTTAAACCTTAATTTTAAAAAAATAATCAAATATATAATTATTTCCAATAAATGAGCCGTTTATTTTGGAAGTGGCCTAAGTCCATTCTCGAGAAAAATCAAGCTAGTAATTTTAATATTTACATTTCTACGGTATCTTTTCATTCGGAAGCAAATTGTAACTAATATATTTAAAATCACAAAGATTTTGTAAAAAGAAAATTAGATGGTTAATAGAATGATACACATTTTTATTTTGAACATGGCCTAAGTCCATTTGTCAATTGTTTGATATTGAGGTATTAGAAGAAATATAATTTAATGTTTGTCCCCCAAGATTATTATAATGTTATCAAGAAACAAGAGGATTTCATTTTAACAAGATTTTTGGAAGATGCAATTTTTAGAAGGGTAAAGAATTTTAACGGAGAAACAATAAATTGGTTAAAAATATACTGGATGCGTTTTTTGAGAAATGAACCATATAACATTTTTTATAAGATATCAGTAAATGAGAATACAGCGTTTAAAATACTGAATTTATTACCACGTCGGGGTAGACCAAGAAAATTCGAAAGTATTGTATTGACACCACATTATAAAAATATAAGACAAATTACAACAGTGAAATACAAGGATATGATGTACTTTCTACGATATATACTACCGGAGTAAATGAGGAGTAAATGAGGAGTAAATGAGGAGTAAATGAGGAGTAAATGAGGAGTAAATGAGGAGTAAATGAGGAGTAAATGAGGAGTAAATTGTTATGTAATTTATATAGTTAGAAGATTTCCTGAATTGCATAAATGGTGTTTTTTCAAGTTTTGTAATGAAATATAAAATAAATTGAATATTGTTTTTGCAATTTGAAGCATTTTAAATTATATCGAATGGAGTTGGGCTGTTTCAAATTTTATGACAAATCTAGTTGTTAATTTTTAAAGTAGCTTCAGTTCAAGACACATATTATTCACTTAATAATTGCTATTATTCTAATAAGAATTGTAAATTTAACTCTCTTAGATACACTTAAGGAGTGTGATACATTGGTATCCTACACGTATATTTTTAATTTCATTGAAACGCAAACTCTTAAATATCTCAATTTAAACTTAAATAGACAGGCCACTTTCAAAATAAAGAGCTCAAATATCTCTCTAGCTAACAAACAGTTTGCCATGTTGTTACGTGATAGCAATGTAAGTAATAATTAATATATTACGGAACTTTATGCAAAATAAAAATTATTTGCTTCAACTGTAACAAACAATGGCCAAGTAGTAATTTCTTTCAATCTTCAATTATGTTTTTCGGCTTCAACTAATACATTGATGCTTTAAAATTCTTTTAATTTGTCCACTGTTTTAAATTGCAAGTACCCATTTTTGTCATAAATGCATAAAATCCGCAGTGTAATAATAAATGTACACGTTGACATACGTTTATAAGAACTGTACTAAATATGTGTACTGTAGAAAGTCAACGTCGGTCTACAAAGTTATAGAGTAAGTAAGTAAGTAAGAGTAAGACGCTTACATATTTACAATGCCAATTATTTTTGGTTAAGCCAGAATAAATAAGATAAATACCTTCATTTTAGCCAGAAACCCGGTGCAATCGATAATACTTTCTTTCACATTTTACCATAGAAAATATGAAAGGGCAGCGACAATATTTATTAAGATTACGGCATAAATTTGTTTAAAACATGTCAGACCAAATAAGATCCATTTAGCATCTCCCCCGTAATTACCTTAGTTTGTAATGGTTCATTATACGGGTAATGTTTTCTTTTCCTATGTACATTGAGAAAAAATTAAAATTAGACGATGGGAAATTGTAGACTGAGAGCTGGATTTAAAACTGAATTTCTCTTTAATTTTTGAATAATTTAACTCTGCATATAACCAGGCCAATTACACAAGCACGGATATAATTAAATTTTTTTAATTTAACGATAAAAATATAACAGGTTTATGAAATTGAGACGGTTTTATTTGTTACTGAATATATTAATTGAAACATTTCGTGAATGATCCTATATCACAAGATTCAAATGTTCCAACCCTCATTTTTACCAAAGAGTAGTTACACACGGTTAATTTAAACAACAGTCAACAAATATATTCATATGCGAAAGTTAATTATTTACCAGATAATAAAACAATTCAAGCAACTAAGAGTGTACGTACTTTTGAGAGATATTTAATCGAACAAATTCAGTATTAATTAATGGGCTTAAAAAAACGTTTACTAACCGTAAAGAAAATAAAATGGAATAAATATTTTTACTTAAATGAAATTTTCTGCAATCGAGTTTGTTAAAAGCATCGGAATTGTTGTCATATTTTTACACAGCTATTACTTAAAAATTTCATTCTTATATGTTTCACAATCCAATGAACAGACACTATTTTATCTTCAGTAAAGAGTCAAAAAGAAAAATGATGTTTTTAAATATTTTCCTTGGAGTGTAAATAATTGGGTGATGGTGTTGACAATTTTAATTGAACAATTTCTGCCAGAGGCCATATATAATAACACGCTGTTTTAGTAGCCTCAGACAGCATGAAAAACAGAATTCGCGGAAACTGTTATTTGTATTTGCCGTCGCTTACTGCTGTAAACGATGCAATTGCAGCCGGACATAAACCAGTCTGAAATACTTCCTGTTTCCAGCAGAGAAACAACCCTAAGAAATATCGTAGAACGCACGGCAAAAAGCTTGTAGAATAGCCGACTTGACCCGAACTATGCAACATGTTTCACGGTAGCAGACCACCGATCCAGACTTCAGATTTCGTACACGGAAAACTTGTGCTCGTTGCGATACGGAAAGATGCAGAGGCGCGCCAAGCGTTTCCAGCTTATGCAAACTAAAACACAAACTTTTACAACCCTGGAACCGCTAGTCATCTATCGTGAAAGTATTACCGCTACTTGCGCTTGTACTATTTTCAGCCCTGTTGTTTGCCGATGGTTGCAACAGTTTTGGCACATATATGTTAATGTAATGTCTACTCCCACACAATTTTATATTTAATACAATTTTTATTGAATAAATATTAAACAACTTTTACGCAAAATATAATCTTCATACGTACGATGATTAGCAGTAGGTTTTGTCGGTTTTTAAAAGATGAATTATTTCAATACTTTATTTCATTATCATAAGAAAAATTTACGTAGATTTATATTAACTTCAGCAATTTTTGTATTTTATCAATTGTTTAGCCGTCTCCAAAGAAATTTTCTACAGCCGTTACGGATCCTCTACAGATTACCACTGTTTTCATAATTGATACGCTGTTGTGTTTATTTACTAACTGGAAGCTACTACGTATTATGTGATGGAGCCATCAGTTCCTATCAAATCACCGTGATGGTGTATGTACTATGCACAGTCACAGTAGAGATCTGTAGTAGATTCCATAACGGTACTCATTAGTACCGTGCACGCGTATTCGACTAATTTTCAAATGTATTTCTCTCGAAAACGAAATTACCAACCCAATTTCGTTATTTCTGATTTTCAGATTATTTTGGATCGTAAAATCACCCTGGCCCTTTTTCGAACAATGACTTACGGAAAACTCTCTATACAGAATTTCAAATGAAATAATTTTTCATTTCATCTTTCATTCATTTGATCAAATAGATTTCGAAGTCTTTTGTAATTTGTACTCTCCGAAATTCTATTTATTTCAAATACTCAAGAACAGTTTTCAAAGCGATAATAAATTTAACAATAAATTACCTGTTAAAGATGAGATAATTATACTATTTCTATGTAATTTTATGTTTTTTCAAAATCGATACGTTTAGCCCCGGTCTCTCCTACATCTCCGAAGTTCAATTCAATTTTTGCAGTCGGTCATACCAAAAGCGTAATCGTTTCTTTGCGGTAAGTTTCGAGGACAGTTTTATGAAAGCGTTAACTTTGCTCGTGTAGCGAGCGTATCCGTACAAATCTCGAGTGGCGATTAACCTGACGAAAGGAATAGTGGTGGGTTTTCTCACCGTTAAGCCACTACGAAGATAGAGAACGTCCGTCGAACATCACCGAAATGTAAACGCGATGAAAGGAACTCACCTCAAACTTGGGATTTCATTACAAAGGATCCGGATGTACGGAGTAGGTCGTAAAAAATCGCACCGACCTTCGTCGACGAGGGACGAGAGAGAGGTTGTTCACCGAGCTTTCCTTTCGGCGGATACACGTGACTGGCTTTGTGCACGCAGACGCATGCCGTTTTCATGTCACGTACAGGACGTCTGTCTAAGGGAACGAAAAGGGACGAAAAGTTCGGATAAATTACGATCAGCCGAATGAGAGTTTCCTGTAGACAGAAGTCATCTGCGATATCGGAGCCACTTGTCCCCTCGCAAGGCGCAACTGTGCTCCAAGAAAACCGAGAAACCCAAGAAAATGTCATTTCCTCGGCCTGCCGCTTGTTTTGCGGATTATTGAAAGGGGACAGAAAGGCCGGTTGGAATTCTAATAAAGTCGCCGGTAATAAATGGCTTAAATTTCTCGTTTTGTCAGCTGGAATATTACAATAATGATAAATGTCGTTTGTTACCGCTTGCAGGCGCGAGTCCGGGTCAAAGTGAACCGTAATCTAAACTGTGGCTAAAGCTGGTTGCACCGTGTCTTCAATCTCAATCATACTGGATTGCGAGTCTCTATGTTAAATTCTCATTTTTATTAACAATGTTCAGAGAAGTGAAATATCATCGCTGTAGTAATCATTTTCTTCGGTAAGATATGAAGATTACATTCATTTTTATTGAACTTTTAAGTCGGGAGAATTATTTTGCATGTTATTATATTTTAAAACAGTTCTGTGTAACAATACGTTTATTAGAATAATCTGAATTGTCTCACACGAGTTTCATCAAAATCGGCTTGTATAACTTGAATATGTTGCCTTGTAAGGTTAATTAACCTTTGTGTAGTCAACCAGGTACACATTTACTGCATTTCTTTCAACAACTTGTTCATGTTCCTCTAAAAATATTACAAAATTTCTCTGAATGTCCATTCTTTGTTCGCTAATGTGTTCGCGATTTGTGCAAATATGTCAAATAGAAAAGTTTTTAAGTAATGTATACCTTTTGGTTGGCTACATAAAGGTAAAAGTGCTATTCAAATAGTTCGAAGTACATGTTTGGTACAATTGGAAGCACGAACTACTCGACGAGTAAGTTTATAACTTGGCTTCCTAGAGTTAAGCTGGTACTAATGAGAGAAAAACGGGTTAAAAGTAAATTGTTGCGACACCTCATTACCGCGAGCACAACACTGAAATAATTTTCCCGGTCTGGAGCCGCATTAAGATGTCGAACAAGAGGCTGAGCACACAAGAGCGAGCGAGCGGAGGAGCATCCTTAGCGAAGTATCGATTTGCATACAAAGTGTCCGTTCCCGGTGGAAATGCAACTTCGGAAGAATGCACGGTCTGCTAGAGGCGCGGAGAGCCAATTAAAGTGTTGATCTAGTTATGCTTAGACTTCCCAGCCGTTTTCGTCTCATTCCACTGACATGTCTATCCCCTGCGTCTTTCGTTTCGATGGGGCGATCATGGAAATCGTGGAAAAATAAGGGGAAACTCGAATCCCTATTATTGGACTCACTTTATATCCTATTACCGTGTGTTTCTTGTAATTTATACAATTTACTCCGCACTCCCAGCAGCAAACTCGATATTCCGATCGGCGTACGTCAATCTGCTATTCCTATCGAGTTACTAACAAGATTTTTCTATCTGTGTTTACTTTATTACTGCTCCAAAACATTTTATGTTCTATTTTTGTTTATTTCTGAAGCTTCTATGGAGGTTTATTTCTACATAGGTATATTTACACCGTCTATTGTTATTATATTATACAGGGTGTCTCAGCTGAATAGGAGGCCACCTAAATATCTCCTTTATTTTTAATGGCACGAAAAATATTTATGGCATAATTTAAATGGTATCGAAGGAATAATATCATAGAAAAACAATTTCTTTTGTCCCGTTATTTTATCATAATTTTTTCAAGGTCATCGTTATTTTTTTATCGGGAAAACTTATATTTTTATTCCGTCTTATAGCGGCTGAAAAAATACATTTGAATATGCTTAAGTCATTAACAAGATGCAATATAAAAAAAGTTCTCCCGATAAAAAATAACCGGACCAAAAAAGAATTGTTCTTCTGTGGTATTCCTCCTTCGATACCATTCAAATTATGCCATAAATAATTTTTTTGTGCCATTAAAAATACAGGAGATATTTAGGTGGCCTCCTTCAGCTTAGACATCCTGTATATGACACAAGATGTTTACGCCGACACCAGCCAGCGTTTTTCTTGCAAATATTAAACATTAGAGAAAAATGCAAAAGGAAAAAATTACACTGTTTTCTGCAAGCAATGTAATGCAAGGTATCTCATATCTGAGCTTGTGTTATTATGAAAGTTATTATGTCTTATACATACGTATGAATTCGTTTTGGCACACGTTATATTACGATATAGAAAAAATACACAGCATTCCATTCAAAAAATTACATTTAACGTTTTTTGTATTGCCAAATAAATTTATAAATTGTAAATCTTTGGGAAAATAACACTTATAAATCGATTGAATAGTAGACTGTCAAAGTTCAAGCTCTTCTATCGTATGAAAATGTTTATAAAAAAGATTGATTGCAGTAACATTACGTTCTTAAATTACTAGAACGAATAACGAAGTAAATCAAATTTCCGCCGGCCTTTGTTGCTTGAAATTTGTGTATAGAAATATGAACCTACAGGATGGTTTATTTATGACGTTAAAAGACAAACAAGAAATTATTGATCGAGTTAGAAACTTCGCTATATTATTATGGCATAATACCGTATCACAAAAACTTTGCCAAGCGTTGTTGAAGCTGCCTTTTTGGTAATATCGTTACCAGCAACATACTACCATAAATGAAACTTTGAAATTCACGGTTTGTTGTTTTAAATCGAATGAAAATACATGGAACACTAGTAATATAAAAATTACAGGGCTTATGAAGCTTCATATACACGCAGTAAATTAACACGTTTTATCAGTGCAATATGTTCCTCTTTGTAATGATTACTGTTTGCCCAATCGGACCAATAAAGAGAGCGAACTCGGCAAGCTCGTTACCGCGAAATTTCCCGGGAAAAATCGCACGGCCAGCTGTTGATGCGGACAATAAAGAAGACAAACTGTGCGATCCGTGCGTTGCAATGGGTATCGAAGTGGCCGCGGCAGAACCGCTGCTCGACACGCGAAAATTATCTGCGAACATGCGAGCGTGAAGCACATGTTTTACCTCGCCTCGTTACCCTTCAGAACTCTCTTTATCATTTACTTTCCTTTCCCCCGAAAAAAAAACATAATTGGCAATTTCTGTTCATATCTTTGCATAAGGATTTTCGTCTATTATATTATTATATCATTTCGGTGGAAAGAGTCCGTGAAACAACGTTTCGTAAAATACAACTGCATAAAGTACATACTAAATTAAAAATTTGCATTTTTATTCAAAAATAGCATTGGGGAGAGAGTAAAATTTACAGGCTGAATTCATTATATTTGGATACCGTGTTTTAAATTTTATGTTAAGTGTGAACCTCAGAATATCTTCTTCAATTTTGACAAAGTAAACAATTTTATAATCAGTTTTTGTTAATTATAATTTTGTGTTGAGTGTGAACCTCAGAATATCTTCTTTAATTTTGACAAAGTAAACAATTGCATATGTGTAATTTGCATGATATCACGTGATCAGTATCCCGCAGTTGTTTTTAAAAAAATGTTGTTTTGCAGTATTGCTTTCAAGTATCTCTTTGTTACTTAATGCTACTGTTTGTCACAAAAAATTACTGTAGATTACTTGCATAGATGTATATTGCGGAACATGAGAAAAAAGTTTCGTTTATTTTGGGCGAAATAAAAATTTCGACGTTTGGCCAAGCTTTTCAAGGCGAATGCCCCACAGTGCAGCATTGTATGCAATGGGGGTTTCGATACAGTTCGCGATGTATTTGCTCCTGTCACTATAGCCAGGAAGCCACCCAATTTCAGTAGCCAGACACACTTCATGTCCTGTGTCGTTCGTTTCGTGCCGTCCCGGCTGACCGTAAAAGAAACGAAAAAGTCGAGCGAGAAACGAGCGCCATGCACGTCTCCGAGCATCGGCCACGTAATCTGCGACCTGAAAATCAGATGGAAACGTGTATTGGCAGTGGGTGTCCGCCGCGATGGAGCCAGGCGTTCTCGAAATGGATAAGAGACACCGTGCCCCGTAGAATAGCTCCTTCCATACCATTAATTGCATTGGAATATCCGAGCTCTGCTCGACAGTATTGCGAATATATGTCCTGCATTTTCCTTGAGTTAGGAAGTTAAATTCGTTCTAGATTCCGTAATTGATTTTTATATACTGGGCTGAATTTATTCTCAGTCATTTACATCGTTCTTATTACTTTAACACATTTCACATTTTGTATTTTATAAGTAGACTGCGGATCTTTATGCAAAATAAAAATTGTGTACATAGATTGCATGAAACAGAAACTGAATCGAATGTTATTTCTTCCTTAAATGATTTTAATAGAGAAGAAATCATGTATGGACAACTGCAATTTTTAAAATTGGTTAACAATTTTGAATTTCATCTACTCAATTTTGTTATAAATGCATAAATATCCGTAGTCTATTTATAACTAATGTAATTGCAAAGATGCTCTCTTCTATTAGAAATTATTAAATAAATTTCTTCGTTTAAGCATATATTGTTACAAAATTTGTGAAGAATCTAAATAAATTCAGTCTCTCTTTCTTATAAGTCTTAGAAAACAACGTATCAGTGTTAACACTAAAGCTACCACTGCCGGTCAAATGATCGGTTATATATTTTTCATTTCATAATTATTGAAATTATGTGGAAATTGATTCGATAAAATTCTGTATCCAAGCACATATTATTGTAAAAATTTCAGAAAATCTAAATAAATAGAACCTCGTCATTTTTGCAAACTGAAACATGTTAATCGCTTTTAGTGCTCGGTAGGTTTAGTGTTAACTAATACTTTAACTTAAC